>BLKR01000515.1:31536-490058 GCA_011170035.1 Teleogryllus occipitalis
ACGCCCACCTCAACACCCACCTTTGCACCCACCACAACATTCACGCACCTACGCATCCACTGGCGAGCCGTATATGAGTTGTACTCTGAGTGTTAATTGATAGATTTAATTAGGGTGATTTATCTCCGGAAATCAATGTTCCGTATTGCCTCGTGACTGAAACTCCGTTTTATGCAACACTTTCCTAGGCAGTTTTCCTGCTCACGAAACTAAAACGATTGTTCATTTTAAAAACTATTCTAAAAGTAAACGAATAAGTATTTGTAGATCATTAAAATATTTTATTTCAACCTATTTTTCCATATATGTTACAGATAAATTTAAATTTTCTAGGGGAACAAAGTTGATGGCAATTGCAGTTCTTTGATTTACCTTCTTTGGTTTATATTACGAATTTTTGAGGATCTATCTTTGATCCAAATATCATTAGAATATTTGAAATAACGGGTGAATAAATAAAATCACGTTGCTTACAGGTAACTAATAAATTAAGTTAGCGTGTGAAGTATCTCACTGTATTTGTGGTACTTGTAAGTTACAACACAGGTTTCTTATGTAAAGGGTAAATTTATGTAATGTAAGTTAGGAAATGTTTTCTGAAGTTATAACAGAAAGAGATACTGAAATTTGCATAATTATCCTGCAATTTTAGAGATTTCTATTAAATATTTTACGAAAACTATGTCGTAAATGGGCAGAAAATTTTGGACTCTCTAAATCAGAAGTATCAAAATGCCAGCCGGAAAACATTTGACAAGACAATGTCTACTAACTGAGTCTCTTAGGATTCGAAAAGAGAGCAGCATGTTTGAGTCCCCGGCAAATGTACGCTGAAAAATACCAATAAGTTAAATTAAAATTTTACCTAGTGTAATTATGTCGTTAGACTCCATGCTTCACACAAAAACGGTTCGACGTCATCAGAGCGTAACGGACGATACGTTGCAAAACTCTAATTTCGAGGGGGCTGAAATAACTATTCACTCATTATTTCACAACGGCATTGATCCATTGCAAATCCAAATTGTTGAATTTTTGTGTGTAGATACGTGGTTGTATTTAATTAAATGAAAAATATATCTCAGATACAAATACATTACTTTAAACAAATCCATTTTTTTACAACCCATCCTCAATATTATGTTATTACATACGACATAGTCTCATATCTTGAACGTGAGATTCCTATCCAAAAACTACTCTTCAGAAAAATATCCATTTCTCCTTGATTCAGAGAGGAGTTCTCTCCGAATTTGCAGGTGGGTGAGGATGATGACCCTTAGACGGCGCTCTTCGCCGCTCCCCGGACCGCTAAGTTGGCCTTCCGCATCGCATTTGCTTCCGGCTGAGGCCACAAAAGCGTCGCGGCGGCGGCGGCGGTTGCGGCGCCAGCGTGAGCGGCAGCGGGAGCGCAGCCGCTATGCGGAAGCGCGCACCGCATGGGCCGCCACCCCCCGCTACAATCGCTCCTCCCCGCCCTGATCCGCCACGCTCCGGCCCGCCCAGTCCCACTCCACTCCGCCCCGCTCAGTCCCGCCCCGCCCCGCCCCGTCCCGCTCCACCCCACCCCACCCCGCTCACCCCGCTCCACCCCGCCCCACCCCGCCCCACCCCGCCCCACCCCGCCCCACCCTGCCCCGCCCCACCCCGCCCCACCCCGCCCCACCCTGCCCCACCTGCCCCACCTGCCCCCCACTTGCCCCACCCCCGCCCCACCCCGCCCCACCCCGCCCCACCCCGCCCCACCCTGCCCCACCCTCCCTGCCCCACCCCGCCCCACCGACCCGACCCGACCCGACCCGACCCTCTACCCTTCCCACCACTGCTACTCCACATGGCACTGGTCCTCGATTCCGCTCCTCTTTTCTTGTTCGTACCGGCTTTGGTGGCTCAGGAGTAGGCGGCCCGGTCAGAGGCACTGCAGTGACTCACTGATATCACTGCAGTGCCTCTGACTGAGAGGTCTGAAAATTCGAATCCCGACGGTGCACTGGCAAGATTTTCGACATTAGCTACACGGTTAGGTCGAATTCAGTCGCTGTTTGGAGGTGCTGCTCTGACCGGTAGTTTTCCGTGGTTTCTCCCATCAAATCAGGCGAATGACGGAGCAGAAACCAAATAAGAAAGGGCTACGAACGCACGTGCTATCTTTCCTTCTTCTTCCAGGTTTTATCCTCTTGCATACATGTTCTTCCTTAAATGCACTATTTTTCCACACATGTCGGACGACCAGTCGGGAGCTTAGAAATCGTCCCCGGTGGGGTGGTATTACTTTGTGAGATACCTGGCTGGGAAAATCACCAGAAGCCAACATAGGTCGGCGTCGGATTTCGCTATTCAGCAAGGGAATAACACCGCCGCTTCCTGCGTTAAAGAACATGCACTGTGCTTGGGGACTAATAACCTTAGCAGTTGACGTGCCCGGAATCATCAAATCAATCAATCAATCTAACGGTCAATCGGGGGTTACGTCTTCTTCCGGTTCTATCCTGATCCCGCGCGTTTCTCTTTTATGAGGTCCTTTTGTTCAGTTTATTTGCTGTATTTCATTTATTTTCTTATTTCGTATGAAGGGGCCAGTTACGTACAATCTACAACCACAAGTTCGGTTTTTTTAAATTTTTTTTCTTACTGCTTTCAGACGTACCGTCTCTCAACTGAAAGATTTTTCTGGTCCTTCGTTCATATACGTGTGTCCCGCAAACATGAAAAGAAAGAATCTCGAGCTCTCGTCTAGTGCATTTGACTGGCTCATGATTATCCCTCAAAGACGCCTTCATATAGCATTATTTCTTGTCCCGGCTCGTAATGTTCGTTTCGAATCTCTCTATGTAAACTCCTTCGTCCTCATTCCTCTTTTTTTTCGACCGGTCGTTCAGCTTCGTATAGTTTTCATACCAACTCCACCAATCATGTCTATTCTCGTCTTGATTTGATTTCTATTACTTCTTATCGTTTTGACCTACACAATCCTGCCCATTCGTATTTCGCTCCGTCAAATCGCTTTTCTCGTGGACACTATGGACCCCTTCTCTTTCCTCGCATCCTATGTCCTCCAGACATTTCTTCTAATACACATAATAGTCCATTTCTTATTATCCTTCATTGCCCTCATTTCATTCACTCACCTTCCATTTCGGATTTTCTCGTTATTTTTAGACTTGTCTCATTAACTTTATGGTCGAACTGCTCTTGGGCCCTCTCACTCCGTCTGCTTCTGTCTTGTTTCCTTTTATATTTACAGACTCCCTCTAACCTAGATAAAATTATCTCGCCTGGCTTTATTTTCCCCACCTTTCCTACAGAGGCTCTCCAATCGGTTAAATATCAACTCACTTTCTTATTTTCTTTCATCCCTATCTCCCACCGTCTATGATCGGAATGTACTCTCTTCCTCCCAACGTACTACTTTACACTTTTCATCCTTTTTCGTCTCTGTTTATCACTTTCTCCTCATTACATCAATTCCTTCTCCACTTCATATTTCTGTGTCTTGTGTCCGTATAGATTAAGCACATAAATTCACATTCACCTTGAAGTTTTGATCAAAATATGAGAAGAGCATTCAAAATGTGTAAATATTTATTGAAACCTAAACGCACGACATGAACACGAACTTTAGCAAATGATTCTTCTTTTCCTTCGATTTTCGACATACGAAGCAACACTCTACCAACTCGAATCTTGAAATTTCTTCTCGCCTCCGACGCGAGTGAACTCATGTCCGCGGTGTTAGCAAGTAGCCAGCTGCTGCCACCGGCGGTGATGTGTGCGCTCACCGCGCTTTGAGGCTGTTTACCAACATTTCTTGGCCGCGGTTCGTGACTTACACGGGCTGCTGGAGAACCCGTTGGCTGCGCATTCCGCGAGGGGCCGTTGAGCCTTCCATGAGGCCCCACTCCGCCCCGCCCGGCCGCGCCCCGCCCCGCCCTGCCCCGCCCCGCCCTGCCCCGCCCCACTCCACTCCACTCCACTTCGCCCCGCCCTTCCCCGCCGTTAAATGACAAGCCCCCCGCCCCGCCGCCATCCGCCACGTCCCCCGCCACGCTCCCCGTCATCCCCGCCACGCCCCCCGCCATATCCCCGCAACGTCCCCCACTACGCTCCCCCACCACGACCCGCTTTTTTCCGCCCCGCCCCCTCCCCTCAGATGCTTCCCCTCCGCATCGCCACTCCGCCTGGCCCCCTCTGCCCCGCCCCTTCTGCCTCGCCCCCTCTGCCCCGCTCCCTCACTGCCCCGCCCCCTCTCCCCCGCCCCCTCGGCCCCGCCCCCTCGGCCCCGCCCCCTCGGCCCCGCCCCCTCTGCCCTGCCCCTTCTGCCCCGCCCCCTCTGCCCCGCCCCCTCTGCCCCGCCCCCTCTGCCTCGCCCCCTCTGCCCCGCCCCCTCTTCCCCGCCCCCTCTTCCCGCCCCTCTGCCGGCGCCCTCTGCCGCGCCCCTCTGGCACCCCCTCTGCTTTACCGCCCCTCTGCCCCGCCCCTCTGCCCCGCCCCCTCTGCCCCGCCCCCTCTGCCCCGCCCCCTCTGCCCCGCCTCCTCTGCCCGCCCTCTGCCCCGCCCCTCTGCCTCGCCTCCTCTGCCCGCCCCTCTGCCCCGCCCCTCTGCCCCGCCCCTCTGCCCCACGCCCCTCTGCCCCGCCCCCTCTGCCCCGCCCCTCTGCCCCTCCCTCTCTGTCCCACCCTCTGCCCCGCCCCACTGCCCCCGCCCTCTGCCCGCCCCTCTGCCCCGCCCTCTGCCGCCCCTCTGCCCCGCCCCTCTGCCCCGCCCCTCTGCCCCGCCCCCTCTGCTTCAACCCCCTCTGTAGCGCCCCCTCTGCCGCCCCTCTGCCCCGCCCCCTCTGCCCCACCCCCTCTGCCCGCCCCCTCTGCCCCGCTTTCTGCCCCGCCCCCTCTTCCCCGCCCCCTCTTCCCCGCCCCCTCTTCCCCGCCCCCTCTGCCCCGCCCCCTCTGCCCCGCCCCCTCTGCCCCGCCCCCTCTGCCCCGCCCCCTCTGCCCCGCCCCCTCTGCCCCGCCTCGATTCCTAGGGGGGAGGTGAGCATTAGAGTTGCTTAGAGGAACGCTACAAACTTGCAAATGACTAGCGGCGGGCGCTGGGGAGGTTGACGAGCTGCGAGAGCTGCTGTCTGTCGCCGTCTCTCGGGCGACGTGTGATGCTGTGATAATTCACGTGTACAGGAGCCCTCGCGCCACGTTGCTCCGCTGCGGAGCACCCGAAAGGGGCGTGGCGAGAGGTGGTGGGGGGATGGGATCGAATGTGACGGGGCAGGGTATACAGATTGGGAAGGTTCAAGGTGGAGACGGGATGGACAGCGGAGGGCATTGGGTCGGAGTAGAGATGGAGAGTGATGTGTGGGCGGAGAATCGGGTAGGGGTGAAGCGGGGAGGGGATTGGGACAGGGCGAGGCTGTGGAATGGATAGGAAGGCGAAGGGATTGGGACCGGTTGGGAAGGGGTGGAGGCGGGGGATGGAGGATGGGCTGAGCGGGGTGGGGAGCTGCGTGTTTGGGATAGGGACG
The DNA here is from genome assembly GCA_011170035.1 of Teleogryllus occipitalis. Lineage (NCBI taxonomy): Eukaryota > Metazoa > Arthropoda > Insecta > Orthoptera > Gryllidae > Teleogryllus > Teleogryllus occipitalis. The sequence goes on from BLKR01000515.1 coordinate 37,049, forward strand.
GGATGGGCACCGAATAGTGAAGGAAGGGGATAGAGGCGATGAGGGTGAGATGAGGGCTGGCAATAGGTGATGAGAGCGGGGAGTGGAAGAGCACGTGAAGGTGTTTATACGCGGAAGGGATGTGATTAGAGCGGGCTGGGTAAAAATTTGGGAGGAGATGGAACGGACACCGGGTAGTGGCGTGGGAGACGTAAGCCGGTGGCGAGGGATCGGGAAAACTTTCGGACAGGGGGGAGGAGGGCATAGGGTGATGAAACGGGGGTGGAACAGGGATTGGGAAGGGTCGAGACGAGAACTAGACGGCGAAGGGGCGAGGCGGAGTCTGCGAGGAGTAAAGTTGCAACTGGGAGTAGGAGAGAGAAGCATGAACTGAATGAATACATGAAGGGTTAGAGGCACAAAAGAGGCGGGGACAGAGCGGAGATAGGGCAAGATGTGAGAGGACACGGGATAGGGACCATGTTGAGGCGGAGAGGAGTGAGACGGAGGGAGGGATCGGTCTGGGGGGACGGAAAAGGGGCGGGACGATATTGTGCATGAACGGGACGATGATCAGACGCCGAAGGGTCGGATTGGAGGCAGGGAGGGGTGACTTTGGGCCGGGGAATAAGGGAAGGGTGAATGACGACACGAAGGGATAGAGGCGTGGAAGGGACAGACAGGTCTGGGATATGAAATGGTGAGTGAAGAGAGGTAAAGGGGTCAGGGTGGAAACATGGAGAGGAAACCAGGAGGCGGCGGCTGGGAATAGGGAAGCGAATGAGGACGCGAAGGATTAGAGCCGGGGCCGTGGGGTCGGGGAGGTTGGAGGGGGCGTGGCAGGCGCACAGCGCTGCGAGGTGCGGCGTGCCGCGTAATGCGGCTCCTGAGGTGCGCACGCCGCGTTGGAGCTAAATGACGGATCGGTTGTGCGTGCGGGGCGCTCCCGTGGGAGAGCGCGCTCCCCGAGGGCGCGGCGCCGCGCCGCTCGCGTGGAAGGCGGACAGCGGACGCCGCTTAGCGATGCGCCGAGCCCCTATTCGGGGCAGACGCTAGCAACCCACAAAGGAGTTGAGGCGGCACTATTGCGTGTGGTGAGTGACATGCGCATTTTTAAGCGTCGGTTGGACAGGAGGATTACGTCCGTTACGGCTTTCCGGAGGTTTGGGTATACCTTCCACTGTATGAGGCGGAATGTACTGTATTCAGCAGAGGGGAATGTTGATGGTAAACGAGGGTTGATGGTTCAGAGAGGTTATGTGGTGGTGTGAAAATCTTACCACACCACAACCATAGAGTGAACGCTCACATGTTTATACAGGATTCGAACGCTCAGAGTTTGGTTCTACGTATCTGAACGCTCCATGCCCCCCCCCAAGTCCTATAATCAAGGATACAACAATTCTTTACGGAATTGCAAGCATTACTTTGCATAAATTGTTGGAATATGCCAACAACTGAGTCACATTATTTTTCTGAGTACCCATTATGATTATTTTTGTTACTCCTTTTGTTTTTTAACATACTTTCGATAATGGTTTGTATCTAATATCCTTTTCCAAAAACGAATAGGAAACGTAGATATCATCAGAGTTCCCCTTCCATTTTCGTGAGCCTCTCAGCTTGAGAGACTCGCTCTAAACCCTCGAATTCTTTCCAAGTCACTTTTCAGCCTGTATTGCATTCTTTTGACGCCATTTCTATGCATTTTCTCCGCGCTGCGTCATATCGCCTGGACCCTAGGTCATTATTCAGCATCGTTCTCCGTGTATTGCCAGTGTCGCACTCATTCTCCTCTCGCTTCCATAACCTAAACCTCCCACGCCATTCTTCCTGCTGAGTCCCTTTTTTCTCCCTTCCTGCCTAGGATCAGTCCTCTCTCTCTCTCTCTTTTCGATATCCATGGCTTCTCTGCATAAACCCGCAGCCGCAGTTAAATTTCTTGCCCTCCGCATGCTTCACTCGAAAATCCACATATGCAGTCCCCTATGCTTCCTCAAAATGCGTTCCTTCTCCCTCTTCCGCAGTTGCAGCAGTGGCCATTGCCGCTGATATGAATTGCTAGCGAGTTAGGAAAAAAGAGATACTGACATGGCATTTCATCTGCTTTTAACGTTACTCCGGTTGCAGCCTCACTACTAAAAGCATACTCATAGCTCTCTCTGTGTTTATGGAAAACGAAGAGAAGAGATACCACATCCTAGGAGAAAGTTCAAAGTTCGAAGTTGAAAGAACAGTACTAGAAGAAAAGTCTAATTTTTCCGGTACCTTTCTCAATATCAGATTATGTACGATATGATGTATAAATTGTAGACACGTACTTTTTTTTACACAGATCGCGATTTTATTGTGGGAATCGATTTGTGGTTAAAATCTTTTGTTAACATATATTTGAAGTACTACGTGAATTTCATCTTGTTTGGCAAAACGTTCTCATATATTTTTACGAGGCAAACAGATCCTTGATTTGTTCACAGTGGTCTTACGTATCTGAAATTCGCCAGGGAATTGTTACCGGAAAAGGGCCATATAAATATATTAAGTGAGCGTAATGTGGACCATCAAATATAATCGTATTGAATAGTTAATTGTATGATGCCTTCATTAGATAAATTGAGAGAACAAGAATTATATTGGAATACACAATTTAATAAGCACCTCTTCCACATTGTTATTTGTATAATAACGTTGTGTACGATGATTGATTTTTGCTGCAAGAAGCTTGGAAACTTGAGTAATGGACTTGTGACACTGAATTCTGCTGCATTTCAACATTCTGGTAGAATTCAATGAACTTTAATTTGTGTCACATTCTTCAATTATTTATACGTAATAATGCACTTTCCGAACGCATGTATGATGTGTCAAACACGTTGTGGGACTTTTTTCGGAGAAAGTGCTTTTACCGGTTTAAAATCAGTTATCTCGCTGAATGTATGTTCATTTATTTGAAATTTAAGATTCAAGGGATAACATTCAACCCATCTGGTGATGGAAATGAGAAACACGTACTATTATTAACACTAATGTAAACATTAAAACTGAAGTTAAAAATGGCAATTAAAAATGAGCACGTATGATATAAGGACGTAAAGAGGAGAACGAAAGAGAAGAAGAAATGAATGCTGGTAACAAGGAGTTGTAAGTATAAATGTTAATTAGTTTCTTGTTTGATTTATTTTATAGTATGATATATGTAGATAGTACGATTTTATAGTATGTAAATAATCGTTCACGAAAGTGTGCAAATTAACGAGAAAGATAATTTGGATTTATTCTTTCAATGTCTTGGGATCATATTTAATTTATCACCATCTTTATTGGTAATTTTTAATTTTTGAAAAGTTGAAAAAGATCAATTGCGGAGGACGGGAAAAAGAAATAGAAGAAAAACAGTGAAGGGCTCGGAGATGAAGATGAAGAAGAGGCATAATTTAGAAGGAGGAAAAGAGTAGAATTAAAATTGTAGTAGGAGAAATAAATCAAAGTTCGAAAAGGAGGGAAGAGGAAAGAAAGGACAGTAATGGTGAGTAGGAAGGCAACCAGAGGCGGAGGTGAAGGAACAGTAGGAAGAGGAGAAAAAAGAGAGCGTGAAGGAGGGTTGAGAGGGGGAGGAGTGAAGCCAGAAAAGAGAAAGGAGATTGGTGGTGAGTGGTGAGAAAGAGCATGAGGATAATTGTGGCGTCCGTAGATACAGACAGCAGCGCATTCTTTTGCGCCGCCGATTCCTTCATAATATATCCACTTGTTTGTTGAGTTCGAACTGTGCGGTAGCCTGTGTATTAAGAAACACCATCTATCCAAAACTAATATAATTATACAAGTAACTCTCCGCAATGCCTTCAATTTAAAGTATTCATGAAATAAAAATTGGGCATCACCTTAACAATTGTTTATTCCATCTTTCATTACAATTTCTGGATGCGTTTTCCCCCACGATAAGTCACCTCATTGCAGCGTTCCTCGTGCTGGGGCTAAGCACGGTACAATACAGGGCCCTCTGGGCCTGGTGCAGAGCCTTCTCCCTGCGGCGCCAGGTCATATGCGTGACGGGGACTCTCCCCAGTCACTTCGTGTCACGCGCAGTGAGCAGTACAGCGATCTCCGGTTTGCATTCGTCCGACTCCTTGACGCTCCTGGGAAGCAAGGCTGTTCGCTCGCTCGCTGGCTGGCTGGCTGACTGGCGGACCAGGGCCTTTTAACTCCCATATAACGTTGAGACCATTAGAGTGGCACGCTCTCCACTATCACCTTACAGGAATTAAAATACCAACTGCTCCCAACGATACGTACGACGTGCGTGGCTGCTGCGTAGGTTCGCGAGACGCAAGGAGGCTCGTAATGTTACAACAGATAGCGTCGATGTTTGCGCTTTCTTCAGAGGTTTCTGGTACGTATATATCATGAATAATTGAACATTAAGAAGACACTTTTCGTATTTATAATAAATTAGCCAATTTTGATGTGCGGAAGTTGGCGAGCCTAATCTGCAGCTGTACACTAGCGCCTCCTATAGAAGCGCCCTCGAGCATTGTCTCCGGTTTTCATGGAGAGTTGCAAGGCCCTCTGGCGGGGCGGGAGCGTGGCGTGGCGTGGCGTGGCGTGGCGTGGCGTGGCGTGGCGTGGCGTGGCGTGGCGTGGCGTGGCGTGGCGTGGCGTGGCGTGGCGTGGTGGGGGGGCGGGGCGGGGCGGGGCGGGGTGACTCTGGGCTTGCGCCCGCAGCCCGTTCAGTAGGGGAGGCGACTCCCGGGATAGCCTCGCTTCGCAGCTCGCCGTCTCGCTGGCTGCCTTCAGCTCCAGCGAGCATGTATGTATGCTGCGCGCACTAGTTTCAAAATTCATCATAGACCAACTAGCAGACCCGTGCGAGAACTCTCTTAATGTCTTTTTATTCAAGACCCTCTTATCTTCCGTCATTCTATATATCTCTTTGTAATTGATAACAATACAATACACCCTTGTCAATGCAAACTATTCTTATTTACTTGTAATTAAATCCCGTAGAATATGTAGTAATTAGTTGAAGTTCACAAAATTGTAGTTTTTAAGGCCCTAAAATGCTTCGTTTAGCAGTTTGTTTTAACAATTTAGATTCAAAAATGGTCAGAGTGTTGCGGGTTGCATTTGACATGAATATTAATATGCATTTTTTAAACAAATACGTCATATTTTTAAAGTCAAAATGCAATTCGTCGCGTAACCGTGACATTCTCTTTGTTTAGAGACCTCATTTATAAATATTGGTTGTGTTTGAGAGCCGCAAAAGGTATATATACTACGAAGAAGCTATGTATAGGAGACGATTGTTATCATTTCTCTTACAGACCTGAATGCAGGTTGGCGGAGCTCTCAGGTGAGAGAATATTAAACGTCGCAGTGACATGGGGAGGGAGGGAGGGAGGGAGGGCGTGGCGTGGGAGGAGGCTGCAGGAGCAGTCGCTCGTCGAGCGCGGCGCGGAGCTCCGAAGCGCTCGCATGCGATGGCAAGAAATTAATGTCACGAGTCCTCTGCCTGGAAAGCGCCCCGCCTGCCCGGAAACAAACGGACTGGCGCATTCCGCTCGCAACTGCAAGAAGCGCTGCGCGGCGAGGCGAGGCGGGGCGGGGCGGGGCGCGACCCCACGCATCGGGCGTTGGCTGCACATTACGCGCGGCCGCACACCGCTCAGCGACTCACAGCAATAATAATAATAATAATAATAATAATAATAATAATAATAATAATAATAATAATAATAATAAATAAGGTAGTATTATCTTGGTTTTCATAGATTTCTTATTTTTTCCATAGTTTCCTTATCTTGGTTTTCGTAATTTCCCTCGGTCATACAGACCGAATGTTGGGATGATTAAAAAAGGCCACGAACATCTCTCATCATCATCCTATCACCTCATAATTCAAGGCTTAACAACCTTGTCTTACCGAGGGATACAGTCAAAAAACTGATCTCTATAAAGAAACACGCTCACTCTCCGGAATAGAATATGTTTGGGACTCGGAAGAGAACCTGCAGCGTGGTCATAAATGGCCTATACGCTAATAATAATAATAATAATAATAATAATAATAATAATAATAATAATAATAATAATAATAATAATAATAATAATAATAATAATAATAATAATAATAATGACAGATCTAGTGTTCGAGGGTGTATCATGTCCATTCTGCTTGTACCTTGCGTAGCTCCCAAGCCCATAGCCGCTCGACCCCTGTCGTAGTGCAGGCGACAGGAGGGCCACGCGTGTGCGAGGGCGGCGTCGCGTCGTGCAGCTACCGGCGGCGGCGACAGCTGCGTCGTTATCGGCGTCGCCGCGGATAAGATAGGCGGTGCGGCGGGAGAAAGCGCGTGGCGGTGGGGCCGATGGGCGGGGGCGGCGGCAGGGGTGGAGGGAGGGCGCGACGCCGCGTCGGTGGCGACGGTAGGGACCGAGGTACGTGGCGAGGGGGTGGGGTGAGGGGTGTTGGCGCAACCCGTGATGGAGGCGGTCGGCAATGACTGGGCGTGAGCGCTGGCGGACGGTGGTGAGTGAGGAGCATGTAGAGGGAAGAGGGGTGGGGAAAGGGATCGGTGGGGGTTTTGGGGAAGCAGCGAAGGGAGAGGGGTCGGGTGGCAACGGCTGGTGGGCGGAAGGCGTTGGCGACGGTGGTGACCAATGAACAGCGAGGGGTTGGCGGGGAGGGGCCGGTGGGGTTTGGGGCGAGGCAAAGGCTTGTAGTCGTATGCTGTGGGGACGGTGGTGACCGAGGAGCATGGCACTGGGGCTGGGTGGGGGTCTGCGGGGGCGATGGATGAAGCAATGAACAGGGGGGGCAGGAGTCAATGGCTTGCTGGGCGTGAGCGGAGGAGATGGCGAGGGGGGCGAGAAGGGGTCGGTGGAGGGTGTTGGCTGAAGGAGAGGCGGTGGCTGGTGGGCGTGTGCGGAGGCGGTGCAAAGCGGGTGCGCCCACGCTGGAAAGCGGGGCGCGGGGGCGTCGATAGCAGGGCGGCGTTGATCGCGTCGCTGGTGGTTTGCGCGCGGGGTTCGCCGGCCGACAACGTCGAGCAGAGGGGTCACGCAATAGGGGACTGAGACAGCGTGGAGAAATATGAGTTCGTACAGATGCAATGACTCATGTGGTTTGTCAAAATTTTGGAATATCGCGTCGCTTGTTAATATTTATTATTATTATTATTATTATTATTATTATTATTATTATTATTATTATTGTTATTAGAATGGTTGAATATATTCCTGTTGATCCCGTTTTAATATTGTAGAAAGATGGTTCTTTTTAAATTTATTGGACCAAATAGGATCAATCCACGATGATACCAGGAATTAAGACGTATTTATATTTATATGAATTATGTCTTAATTCCTGGTATCATCGTGGATTGATCCTATTTGGTCCAATAAATTTAAAAAGAACCATCTTTCTACAATATTATTATTATTATAATTATTATTATTATTGTTGCTGTTATTGTCGTGATTATACCACATTAAGAAAGCTCTCACAAGATTAAACATTTTTATATCAGCTGCAAATAGTTTACTAAAATTTTGGATACTCTGAACCAGGGCTTGGATTTTGATGACCTAAAAATTCTTTGAAAATGATCTATAAAATGACTGAAAAAGAGGAAAATTACTTAAAAATCAGAGGAAAATGACCTATTTTTTTAAACTACTCAAATAGTTGTATGAAAATGTTTATTTAATCAATTAAGTTTACGATTTTAATGAAATCTTATTTTTATAAAATTATATTTAATGTAAAGTCTTTATTTTATAAGGAAATACAATCCTTACCTCCGATCTCCCAACCGTCAGTTTTGAAAGGTCGAGGAAGTTACAGGAAGATCCGTGTAATTTTGAGAGTTCGAAAAACGGAGACCAGCGCAGTGAATTTCGTCACGAACTGATGATACAATAAAAACTTTGTTTTAGTTTGTCTTTAATATATTTATCTCTTTATATTACAGATTTTTTACTTTTTTAGTATGATCCAGTACCTAACAATGTAATTATGGCTCCATGACTGAAGCAACCAGTCCTTCGAATACATTTCTTCAAGGAGTACAAAATCTTGTGATTGTGCAAGAAGTCTCTCTATACGTGAATTATCGATTAGTGAATCAATTATTCGCTGTGTAACCAATTCCTTTTACTACTTCTTAGAACTCAACATGTAATCCTCAATTAGTTGGAATACCTATCAAAATCGTTTGTGAAGGCGCGAAGAACAAATACTGTACTATTTTCCGTTTTCTTCTCTACAAAATAAAATTCATTAAAAAATAATAGGAAATTTAAATTAATTATAAATATGTAGGGTTGATAATTATATAAAATACAATGTATATTACGAAAAACATAATAATATTTCTCATAATATTGAATAAAAAACAAAGTTTATTTGAACCAAATAACATCAACAAAAAACGTGAAATACACTACCCACACTTCCCTATATGAAATCTTCTGCTTCTTCCAATCCGAAATATATTATTGCAACTTAAATTTAATAAATTCTTGAACATGAACAAGCAGCAAACGTGAATTAATGAAACTTATAAATGAAACAAATAATGATTAGATACACGAAGAAAGTATATCTTGAATAATAAATTAACTCAATTCTTGAACGTAAACAAACAACAAACGTGAATTCATTAAAATGATAAGCGAAACAAACAACAATCAAATAGACTAGAAAGTAATATCTGAAAGGATACGATTCATATTTAACTGAGTTTCTTCAAGTGTCCAAAAGAAACCACCAGGACCTGTACTCTTCTCCAAAGTTCTTAAACTTAGTTCACTCTGATTTTATTCAACGTTATGTTAGAGCCGGTAAAAATCTTACGTGTGAGTTAACCTTCCGTCAGTGTCCGTTCATAAACGTAATCAAATTAGTTCTTTGTTTGACAGTCCAGTCCCTTCATATACACCTATAACACTGTTCTCATTAGTCTATACCAAGTAATTTTAAAGATGTAACACTTTACTAATAAGCTCCTACCAATTTTTCCCATCTGTACTTCACAAGATCTCGACATGCTCTGCTTGTTAATTTTCAACTTCGAACTTACATCAGTCGTCACGACTTCTAGTCAAGGCTTTCTATATACATGTAGATCAGATAGTTTGCGGCTTGCTTATGCATTACTTGCTTCTTGTTCAGCAGACTTTGCATATAAAATACGAATTCATTACAAAAACCTGCAACTCCAATGAGACTAGATCACCCTTCAACAGGTGTTTGAGTCATAATGAGATGGTTTTTACTTTGCCAATAAAAAAATTACTTAATGGGGGGAAATAAAAATATCCTTTTAATTATTGCCGAAGATTGTATGGCATACACTATAGATTTGTAACTTACTGAAAAATCAAAACTCTTTCGAACTTAAAATAAAGAACAAGAAACTTAGCACAAAATTGTTTGTAAACTGAAAAGAACGATACAAAACTTAATCAATTCAACAATTTTCAAGAACAGTACTTAAGTTTACCGTCTTCACTTTTCAAAAGTCCTTTCTTGATGTCTAATTCTCCATGTACACTTCACTATCGACTCTCCCAAACATTCTAGCCTATTTACTTTTCCGTAGTGTTGTCCTCAAATAAGCATACCGCCAATAACACATTGCATTTCTTACTTTCAAATTCTTCTCTGAGTTATGCCAGTCCGACGGAAATGCTCTATCAAACATTTATGTCCTTATTCCAGAACGTCCATTTTCTATCTAGTTGTTGATTCCGTCCGTCTTCTTAAGTCGACCGTCTCCATTACATCGAAAACTTCGCCAAACTGTTTTCTCTATCCTACTAAGCCAAGAATACACATATTATCTTGATGCCAAATATGGACGAAATATCACCTCTAAATAATACCTATCGGAATTCTTGAAAGTTTACCCGTGTGGCTTCGTGCGTATTTCATTGTATCCTGAATGCGATTGCAGACCTATATCACCTTTTCGTTTTTACCGCATCTCTTATTTACGAAATAAATTTCCCCTTCACAGCTTAAAAACATTTAACACATTGATTTTGGTAGACGTGTGTAAGTCTCATTAACGAGTACAGGGTATGTCCGTAGTTTCACACGAAATAATAAGTCGCAACAATGGTCGAAAAATAGAAATTTCAAACATTGCTTCAGGATTCACCGGCCATAAAGAATAGTTATAAATTTTATATATATATATATATATATATATATATATATATATATATATATATATATATATATATATATTACATTCTATTTTTAGCGAATCATATTTGTAAATCAGCAGAAATTTATTTTTGTCCATACCGCTAAAATTTACTTACGCACTAGTTAATATTAATTTTTGGTAATATTAACACTATATGTTATTGTAAGATAACATTCAACTTTATAAATAGGAAGACCCAAGAAGTCCCTTTTTAATCATAGCTAGTATGCAAAACAACATTCCGGGTTATATAGACCCAAGCAATACAATCGCATGCTAAATTCGAATAGTGCAGCAGAGCATACAAGACTGATGTACACGTAAGCTTCCGCGGCTCGAGTCGATGACTTCTTGGCTGTCCGGGTGACGCCGCGTAGTGGGCTGAGAGGCCTCTCAGTCCACTAAGCGGCGTCACCTGAACAGCCAAGAAGTCATACAAGACTGAACCCGATACAAGCTTGGATGTAGAGACATACAGGATACGATCGAATAATGAAACATGAAAATACTCTACAATCAACGATTTCTTTCGGGACAGTTTTGATCGTGAAGTTGTAGTCACAAGTTCTCGAGTTTTTCCTGCTGGTAAAACAGTCACGTACCCCGAATCATTCATTACACAATTTCCCTGTTTAACCACCACTAAAACGGCCATCGCCTCTTCTCGTTCTGATTCCTTATCAGAATGTTCGCAATTACTTTGTAAAAATTACGTTTCATTCTCCGACATTTCCGCTTTCGTAACAACTTTTTCTTTCTATTTTTATTTTCCGGATTCCCATTCCTCGTGCATATATTAGTTTTACATTGTCCATCTGTCTGTGGCCCTGAAAAAAAATTATCGTCATTCCCAAGCCCAAGCGGTTACAATTATTGCCGCGGTCGCTCGTACTATTCTCACGCGGTCGCCTCTTGCGGACAAATGGCCCGCGCGTGGGCGTTGCAAGGTCGCACGTGGCTTAGGCGGCGGGCGCGGGGGCGGCGCCCGGGACAAGTGACGTACTTCCTGGAGAGGCCGCTCGTTGCACTCGGCAACAATGTTTGACGCAGAAGTCAGCTGGGACGTGGTCGGGAAATGTAAACCGAAGATTTAGATGCAGTAAATTTTGCGGGACGAACTAAATGTCCGAGGTGGTTAAGAATGTGAACCGGCTCAGCGTTTCGGGCCGTAGGGTCGAGGGTTCGAGCCCCATCTTGGGCAGGTTGTTTGTCCTTTGTCTGTCGTGTATGTGTTGTCGCAAAAGGCCTCGCGTATTGCTGACCCCAGATTAGAGGAGCCCGGAAGTGTGTTGGTGTATGGTCGAATATGTGTTCCATCGGGACGTAAAGTTTAACCAGCTGTCGCCATGAGAAAAGCCCTAGAAAAGAATTAGGGCTTAATGTAATTCAATAACATATAAAATAGGAAGAACATGTATATTTAGGTTCACTAGGTTGTCGTTTTCTGAAGTTTCTGAAGTTTTTGACGTGTAACTAAGCACTTCTGTACTTTGGTATCAGTTACAGTTTATTTTTCTTCCCATGTTTGGAAGAACCTTTAATTATCCGTTGGTCTGCCATACATCAACTTTACTTCAAAGATTTTATTTTGACATCTACACCTCCGGAAGGTCAGCAATGTGCCTATAAAAAGATGGTTTATACAAAGTTTCAGATGTTCTACTTTGCAAAATCGAGGTTCCTAGCCCTTGAATGTCACTAGAAGACCAGCCGCATTGTTTGCTTTAGAGTTTAGACCAAATATTCACGAATTATGTAACGTCGCGCAATGACTGGCATTTTGTGACGCTATTCCTCGGACGTCGAGGAGTGTGGTTGACCTTGCACTACAACGAGTGTAAGAGGAGAATGAGTGCTGGACAACGCTTTGAATCTCTCTCCTAAAAAATGACCACATTGACTAGGTCATCACAGACTGACACTATCAAAGTTTGAACGTCCTACTTGCAAATTCAGTGAGGAGTCTTTCTCTTTAAATAGATTCAAAAATTTCAAAATTCCTGTATGGATCCTTGCAGACTCAGTAGTATTACCTAGTAGATTGTGGGGCTATAATATGGTCTTAACTTACTATTTTCACTATCCTTTTTTGTATAATAGAAATAATATATAAAACAAAACATTGTTTTCAACTTTCTGTTAACACACCAAAGATATAACAAATAAAAAATATCGTTAACGTAAATAGCGGATAAAACAATTATCACGAGAGAAAATGTTAAATTCTGTGTCATAACCACGCAATATATTTCATGTTGAAGTAAAAATTTTTGGTCTTCATTTAACACTTAGATTACCGTGTGTATCCTTAACGATACACAAGTAACTTTTACACCATCCTATGTATATATTTTTGATACACACAAGAGTGGCCACTTCGTTCTTCCATGCATCCTCCTGCAACACAGAAGCAAATCTAATGATAGAATTATTTATGTGGACTCTCGGAACAGATCAGTGTTAGTCTGGTTGACTGTCCTAACATGACTTCAATTCCACTTTTGAGATATGCTTGCTATCAATAAGATCGACAAAATTACGTATATCATCGCCGCTTGGGTATACTGCCCTGGTAGTCCTAGTGTGACGAGGACGACACGTTGGTGAAGGCAACAGCGGAGCGCCTGGCGGAGCAGTGTTAATGGGAGGAAATAATTCTGCACCAGCAATGCAAAATGGTGCAGCGGGGACGATGGAAGCGATGGCGGCGGAAGTTCCTGTTTCCACCCACGCAGCTCTACGCTTAGAGGCCACTCGTATTTGACCATGCAGCACGCCGGGCCTCCGGTACTCATCTGCCCTGAGTCTGGATTGTACGCGTCAGGCGTTTGGATTGATTGATTGATTGATTTTTTCGTGTTTCCGGGCGCGTCAACTGCTTTGGTTATTAGTCCCGTTAGTATAGTGCATGTTTCTTTTCTCGAGAGATGGCGGTGATCTTCCCCCGCTGGATGGCGAGATCCGGCGCCGACCTACCGTCGGCTAGTGGGGTTTCCCCCTAACCAGGACTCTCCCACTAGCGGGGCACCGCCCCAGCCGGGACAAGCTTTAAGCTCCCGACCGATCTCCCGCAATATGTGGTAGTGTAGTGCATGTTAGTGTAAGTGTGTGTGTAAAGGGAGAGGATAGAACAAGGAAGAGGAAGGACAGATCGCGCGCGGTCCGTTTGTTAGGGTGCTGCTTCGGCATTCGTCTGGTGTTGATCGAAGAAACAACGGAAAACTACTTATCAGAGCAGCCGATCGCTAGAATTCTCCTCCTAGCGACTGAATTCTACCTAGCTGAAAAGCTAGTGTTGAAAATCCTGCCGCCGTCGTGGCTCGAACCTAGGATTCCGGTCAGAGGCGCTGCAGTGACCAGTTGATGCACTGAAGTACCGTTCCCGGTGATATTTACATGAAAAGGTTGATGATTTTAACGTCGACTTATTGAAGCCGATGTGTTTTTATCGATGATTTTTATTTTATTGTTTTTTAAATGAAACAAAAATAACGAAAACAAACTTCCTAACAAGAAAAACGTTCATAGTTTTACATGTTCAATTAGTTCGAGGATGAAGGGTCTGAAGAGGAGGACGAAATTCTACATTTTAGCAGCCGTGCTTTTGGAAAGAAGGGAGGACGTCAAATCTAGTGAGACAAATTGCTACCAATAAGGTAGTCCAGTAATGACAAATAATTTTGATGTTTCCATAAAAAATAATAAATGTAGTCTCTTATTATTGTGTTATTTAATCTGACAATAAGATATTTGAAAATTGTTCTCCCTATTTTATTTTAGATTCTTTGCTCATTAAATGTTCAACTGTTATGAGACATTATGTAAAACGACATGTCTCCTAAACGATCAATTTTCTCTTCAAATTATTTGCTCCACCTACCTGAGGGCAGATGTATTTCCGAAATAGCATTTGTATTTACTTCGATCTCTCGACCGGCATTTCTATTGTGGTACAATTGGAATGTCAGTCACGTTATTTATTCTTCTGATATTCACGAATGAACCCCCTTACTGCTTCGCTCGGCCACCCAAAACCTGTCAAGCATTTGCAGCTGCCATTTTCAACGATTCACGTTAGTCCAAAATTCAAACATTTCTAAGGGTAATGATGGCGCAATAATTTGTCGTTTGAACTCTTCTGCTCTCCCACCAACTGCGCCGCTCTCACCGACTTCCGTGAATAGTGATAGGTAAAATTATACTATATTACAAAAATTAATTTTTTGGTAGTCGTTGGACATTAATTGTGATTTCCTGTTTGTCTATGTCTATGAAGTTCAGAAAATGGTCATTATTCTGTAAATGTTTGTTTTTGTGGCCAGGATATTGATACGTGTAATTGGCATGTCATATTACAGTTATGTGATTGCTATATATTTACATGTGCTACGTATATCCTCTCTCTCGGTATATAATATCGAGTGGCAACAAGAACTTGCAAACATCTAGCAGATTACATTTCAATGTCTATAATGAATTTCCCAAGTAAAGAGCGAAAAAATTCTCTGGACAAGCATCACAACGAATGTGTGCAACCAGGCATATTTTGGATTGCCAATTGAAGATCAGGATGAGACAAGACAATTTCATTACGCTTGCGATGTTTTCTGTATATCACTATACAGACGATTGATTTATTTTATTTTCGTCGAAGAACATTAAAAACTGTAAGTAACGTGTAGAGGAGAAGTATAATCTCACATTTCATTGAGTTCGAGATTCTCAGAAGGGTGACTTTACTGAAAGGTAAAGGTATCAGTACGAAAATGACAGTCCCCGATTTTATTTCCTTCTTCCTTGTTTTTTCTTCTTGTTTTGTTTCTTTTCGTCCTTTTCTTGTTGGTCTCTCCTCCTCCTCCTCCTCCTCTTTCTCCTCCGCCTCCTCTTCCTCTACCTCTTCCTCTTCCTCCTCCTTCTCATTCCTCCTCCTCTTCCTCTTCCCCTAAAGAAAGAATTTGGATCACAATAGGGAAGGAACGATCGCCTGTGACCCAGTGTAAAGGTAGGACACATGCATGTGCATGGAACTGCCCTGGGACCCAATAGAAACGACTCATGAGTACAGCGAATCTATAGAATTATCTGGATCACAATAATTATGTCTGTATGACGTGGTAGACGTCAGTCCAACTATTTAGTTAGCTGGTGACGAAAACCCACCACCGTAGGGACTCGAACACACGATTCCCAGTTTACAGATCTTTAGTTGTGGACTCGCAATATTGTAGTTTCTCACATACCCGATCCACTAGAATTTTACTTTTCGGAATTATGAAAGTTGTTAATAGAAGCTAAAGTTCATTTTTCACATTGTAAAATTTTGTATCCACTAATAAATTCAATAACCCTGAAGCTGTGTTTATTTAACGTGTTTTTTGTAGTGCTAGACTCGACGGAAGCTCGAAAATGAATATTTGCTCCCGAGAAACGACATAAATAATTCACATAAAAGATGCTTCTAAGCAGGGCAGTTGAAATAACACACCTCGTTTGTATTAGTGCTTTCACACTTCCTTCGACCATTATCAACAACATTCAGGGAAAATGTTCGTCCAATGTACTCAAAGGTCACATAAGGCTGTTCCGTAACATTGCAGATAACTCTGGCTGTTGATAGGAATTTCCTTGACGTTTTCGTTACTTGTTATAACCTTGAATTCGATCGTGTGGTAATGGGACAATGTATCAAAGAGAGAAAAGTGATTAGGGGCCGTCCCTCCAGCAAATAGAAGCGGTGGTCGGAGCATATACAAACTACAACATCGCGTTTATGTATTCTTTGTGATTAATATGTTTTTCTTACTTCTCTCGTAAGGTTTCATGTAGGAAGGTCATTGATGATGTGTTACAAGTTCTGGTCAGTAAGTGAAAGGATTGAGCAAGTAGACGCTAAACTACCGGATCCGCATTAAATGTTCTTTAAATCAAGAATGGAATTCAGTTAAAATATCACGGGAAGGTACAAAAAATATTACCTAATATCAAAAAATCGTTTTATTTGGTTTCGAATGCAAAAGTCAAATTGAACGTAATTCAGTACATATTTCGTATGAAATAACTGCAAAATAAATCAATATTTCTTCTTGATTGTCAATATGTTTGTAAATAAAGGTATCCAAAGTTTTTTATGACAATCATTTATTTCAGCAATTGCACAACGTTTCGTAACTAGTTTTGTTACATCATCAGGTGCATAGCGAGGGAACTACTATCCCATTGAATTACCACATCAGTAGAACAATCGAGGAAACATTCCTAAATTAACTCGCACTCACTCAGGTGATATCACATAACTAACAGTTACCAACAGACACTCCATATCCAAGGAATGAATGAATTCATGGAATGATTGTCATAAAAAAAACTTTGGATACCTTTATTTACAGAAATAACTGCATGTTTCGTAACAAGGTCACCTCAAGTGAGACCTACTTTTCATATGAGTGTGACAGCATACGTAGAATCACCCAGAGAATCAAAAATAACCCTCCCCCCAAAAAATTAAATTGTAAGAGAGACTTTCCTTTCCATCATCAAGACTCGACCTTACATGATATTCGAAATAAAATTCAAATCTCTTGATCTTGGAAGAAAGGATTAGGGGAAAATATAATTCCAAAAATTATTTTAGAGCGTTTTGCGGTGGTTGGGAAGAAAAGAGGAAGGTCGAAGCACAATGGGTTAAAAAAACATCAAACAATGAAAGAGAAGTATGTAACCCAAGATAAGCATGTAGAACGTATTACTTGACAGAAGAATAAATATGTTTCAGTATTTTAGGAACAAAAAGTTGTTTAAGCGCAAACTAGGTTTAGTAGACATACTAGGACCTTAGTTACGCCAACGAACTTTTTTTTTGTAATTTTGTTTACAATTTAGTTTGTTATTCGTTTACAATTTCGATATCTCGTATATTTGTTTATATGTTCACTTCTAGAAAAATCTTATTTGAAAACCCGGGGAAATCTCTTTGGCGTGGGTCTGTAGTCTTAAAACGGTTTACATTTATCCGTCCGCAATAATCTTGGCATTCTGTTTTCGTAATTTTTATTGAGGTTTATGTTTACAGCAGATTTTACAAGCCGGTTGTGCATTCGTCTTTCAAGTTATAACATATTATCTGTTTATTGTTAAAATCACCAAATATGTATCAATAACTCAAATATATAATCTAATTAACCAAAAAAATACTAATGATTTTGGTAAAAGGATTAACCCTGTATTGATTTTTCTGTGAGTGATAACATCGTTACTCCCCCCTCCTTGTGGGCACTTGAACCCTCCCCCTCGCAACGCAACCTCGGTAGCGGCGGCGGTGGCGGTGCTTCAGTCTGTTTTCCAAGCGAAGCCCCGTGCGGCGTCGAAGCAGGGACCAAGGCCGTGCGAACCGCTCCCCGTGGCGACCCGGCGCGCGGCCACCTGAGCAGCTCGCAATTCGACACCGCGAGGACTCCGGAGGGAGAGGGCTGCGAGCACGGAACGACCCCGCCCGCCCAATCCACCCACTCACACCAATCACCCCCATCCACAAACCAACGAACCATCCATCCATCCATCCACTCGCCCATCCACCAAAACCATCAAATCCACCCGCCCATCCAAACCACCACATCGCCCGCCTGCCCAACTGCTCGCCTGCCCATCCGCCCACCCGCCTGTTCGCGTGTCCGCCCATTCGCCCGCCTACCCGCCCGCCTATCCACCCATTCGCCCGCTTATCCGCCCATTCGCCCGCCTATCCGCCCAATCCCCCCCCCCCGCCCGCCCGTCCGCTCATTCGCCCGCCCGCCCATTCGCCCACCAATCCGCCAGCACGCACGCTGCGAACTCCTGTCAGAACGCGGGCTGCTAGGTCAATGATCGGAATCATTCGTATTGATAATAATGATCATTGGTGCAGTACAGGGGCCTAGGGACTCCGCGCAACCGTTCTATGCATATAGCTACACACACACACACACACACACACACACACACACACACACACACACACACACACACACACACACACACAGTCATACGCTTCGTCAATCGTAGTATACCTATAATCCAAGGAACACTTCTGTTGGAAACATTTGTGTGCGATATTATTGTAAGAACCTCACCATTTTAAACTGACGTCATATCAGAAGCATAATTTGCTGTTTCCAACTGCCAGGAATGAATGTCAACTGCACCAGGAGAGATGGGTCAAGGCATCAACTGATGCTACTGCACTGCGTCTCATCGGGAGGTACTATGTGCGAGTCCCGACGGTGGTAGGAATTTCACCACTAGCTACATTGCTAGGTCAATTCTGCTGCTGTCTGGAGGAGAATTCTACCTAGAATTGCTCTGATCAGTTGTTTACCATGATTTCTCCGATCAACATTAGACGAATGCCGCAGCAATACCCTAACAAATCGGCCACGGACTACGCGCGATCTTTCCTTCCTCTTCCTTGTCCTGTCCTCATCCCCTTACTTACACACACACACTTACATGCAGTATACTACCAGACATGTCGCGACACCGGTAGGGAATTTAGAGCTTGTGCCGGCCTCGCTGGTGGGAGATATGTCTGGAGAAAATTCTTTTTTTTCCTTCAAATTTAAGTAGTATATACTTAGTGTAGGGATCACAGAATTTTGAAAACATGCACACAATTCACTTTTCCCCATAGCACGTCATACGCAGTTTTTAACTGTTTTTTGACGTAAAAATAAATAAAATAAATAAATAAATACCGCTAGCCGACGGTAGGTTGGCGCCGGATCTTAGCATCCAGTGGGGAAGATCTCTGCCAGTTTCCAAAAAAAAAAAAACCTGCAGAACACGTACGGGACTAATGACCTTTGCAGTTGTTCGGAATTACTAATCAATCAAGCAATCAAAAAGCAAAGTTACCACAGTCTGCGTGATCTACACGCCGACATAAAAGCCCATTGTTTCCACCTCCTGCTTGTTACCTTCATCTGACCCCCCAGCCGCCCACGTAGGCTAATTACTTCGCCGAGGGCGCAGATCTGCGAGCGGAGAGCGCATCTGCGGATTTATGCAGCCGTAATGGGCCGGCGCGGTGCAGCGTTCATTTTCCTCGAGAGGGGCGCGAGCGCACGTATCTCGCGCCGGAGTTCCGGTTCCGGCCAGCGCGACCGCCAGGGTCGCGCTCCGCTCTCCTCATCGTCCCCCCGACCCGGTCGCGGGCGCCATCATTTGTGCCTGCCCTTCCTTATGCCCGAGGGCGGCGGCGACGGGCCGGCGGATGAAAGCCGCTGCCCCGCACCGGCTGCGGCGAGCGTCTCATGATCTCCCAGCACTCAATGGGTGTTTCGAACTGCCGCCTTTCTCTGCGGTCCGAAAGATTGGAAACGGCTCTGAATAAAATCATGTGTGTTTCGAATCTTCTTCGCAGCCTCCTCTCTTCCTTCTCTTCTAATGTTGTATTGCCATTCCCTTATCTCTTCCCCGATCTCTTCCACCCCTAATTCCCTCTTCTTCTTCTCCTCCTTCTTCTTCTTCTTCTTGCTTTCTACTCTTTTTCCTCTATCTCATCCTTCTTCTCTTTCTCGTCGTCTTCCTCCATCTTCTTTCTCCACCCTTCCTCCATCTTATTCTTCTTTCTCCTCCTCCTCCGCCTTTCTCTTCTTCTTTCTCCTCCTCTTGCTCCATCTCATCCTTCTTCTTCTTGTTCTTCTCTTCCTCATCCTTCTCCTCCTCCTTATCCTCCTTCCTTCCGCCTCTTCTTGCTAGTACTATAACCCTAACGAGATGCAACGAACTACAACGAAGTGAAATCATCGGGGAAATTATGAAATAATGTTTGATTATTTAAATGACTAAATGAGGTACATGATAGACTGCCTTTGCCCATGTTGATATGTGATTTACGTAGATAATTTTATTATGACGAAAAATAAATTGTAAGCTGTTGCATCTCGTCGTTAAGAAAGATAAACCTTCAAATTCTCACACTCAACAATATTTTTAAAAGCGTTTAACACAGTGTGATTTGCGTTATCGTCTTTACTATACGTTTTATTTTAGGATTGGATACACACAGCTCAGAGCAGTCTGTATTGAACTGTCATTTTTTTTTTTAAATATTGGGCAACAAATTTTTGTTCTTCTACGATTGGAATGCGAACTTCGATGTAACTATATATGTGATGTGATGTCAAAGTTGTGAAACGTAGGGTCTTCTGCAGATACGAATATTATGTATTAAATTTATTAAAGAGAACATTAATGTTGATAAAATGGTTTCACCAGCAATTTATAAGAATTAATAAACAAATTACTTCAAAAATTTCTCCATAAATTGGGAAGTTAACTTAAGTCCCTTTGTACACAGTCGTTTTCAATCTCATTCTATATACTAAACTCTGGAATCTTTTAGTGTTACATATTACCGGCAATTTATTTTCCAAATCTGGCATAACCGAATCACAAATGAAGCCGCTCCTATAGAACCACTGCAATTATAGGCATAAAATATTTCGTTTTACAGTGTTCTCGCGCAGTATTTTCAAGGGAAGACGTTTTATCGCGGAATTAAAAATGGAGCTGTCGCAGAGTTACAAATTACCTGACAACTGGAGCCAGTCTGGGTTGCATTTTTCATCAGCGACATTCATCTGCTCGCACTATCAGCTGCCTCTATCACCGTTACGGAGACGCTGCTATTTTCGTCCCTCCCGTTACTTGTGAGGCTGGAACGCGTTGTCCCGGCGGCGCCCGCACGAGAGCTACATCTGCAACTGCAGCTGCAGCCGCCTGCGGCCGGCCCCGCTCGCAGCGCGTCGCCCCGCAGCTGCCGATCGGCGAGAGGGCCTCGAGATGGCGCACATTGCATGATTCCTTCAATCCTGTATCGTCAAATCATGAATCGTATCTGTTCAAACATGTTGCGATCAAGCTACGGGAGCGGCAGCTCAGTGCATCAACTGATGTCACTGCAGCGCCTCTGACCGGGAGGTCCTAGGTTCCCACTCCCCACGGCAGCAGGATTTTCGACACTTGCTTTCCAGCTAGGTCGAATTCAGTCGCTGTCTGGAGGAGAATTCTAGCGACCGGCTGCTCTGATTGGTAGTTTTCCGTGGTTTCTCCGATCAACACCAGTCGAATGCCGGAGCAGTACCCTAACAAACGGGCCGCGCGCGAACTGTCCTTCCTCTTCCTTGTCCTATCCTCTCCCCTTACACACACACACACACACACACACACACACACACACACACTTTCACTATCATGCACTACACTACCACATATTCCGGAAGACCGGTCGGGAGATAAGAGTTTGTCCCGGCTGGGGCGGTGCCCCGCTGGTGGGAGAGTTCTGGGTAGGAGAAACCTCGCTAGCCGACGGTAGGTCGGCGCTGGATCTCGCCATCCAGCGGGGTAAGATCACCGCCATCTCCCGAGAAAAAAAGTATGCACTGCACTTACGGGACTAATGGACAAACCCGTAGACCCGCCCGGAAACACGAAAAAATCAATCAACCAACAATCAATCAAGCTGTATTTATGAAACTTCAAGAAAATGAAGAAAATTCATGGTTATTACGAGGGTTGGGATAGAAGCCATAGCAACTATATTTTTCTAAAAGAAATGTTATCAGATCACACAATATTATTTGATGCATGAAAGAAATGCTGTACTAATGAGTCTTCACAACGACAGTGTGTTCTGTGTCTTGTAGCACAGAGAGCAATGTGAAACAGTCAGTTGTCTGACTGCCGCCGTGCGAGATGGATGTCACCCGTGTCAAGCACTGGTCATACATCAAAATACCCTTTATCTATGAGAGAAATGCCCGAGAATATCACAGGGATTTGGTGCAAGCTCTAGGGAAGAATGCCCTTCCATGCCGGTATGCTCGACATTGGCATGAGTGTTTCTATGAGGACGCGTACCAACCATTGATCAGCAACGCACGTAACGACGTGACAGTGACCTGACCGATGTGGCTCGTGCGGTAATCGAGCATCTGCCTAATCGACAATCGCTTTTAGAACGGGTATGTAAAGTTCTTGGAATGTTGCGAACTCGTATATGGTGGAATACTTCGGAACATGAAACCAGTGCTGTCGTTTCAAATACGTTAAAAAATAGGAGAAACACAATTTTCAGTGTGTCGTTAAATGTCCATGCATTCAGCTCATACCTTGTCCTTTCATGGGTATTCTTCACATTTTCCGCCCGTGCTCCTTATTCGCATAAAAAAGAAGTTGCCATTATTCATGCGCCAACCCTCGAATTATTATGTCCACTGTGTTTCGACACTCATCGATGCCAAACCAAATTGGGGGGGGGGGGTGCAGCGTGAGCGCGGGCGGTGTGTAACACGAAGAAATAATTCCCATTTATTTCGCAAACGTTGGCTACATACACGTGCACACAAGCAGGAGGGGGGGGGGGCAATAGGTTCCCTGAAATTTTTAAAGGGTCCCGTAACCTTAAATAATAAAACATGTTATTTTTGTAAAAACGGGGTTTGTTCAATTAGTTTCCGCACTGATTTTGTCTCAGCGCTGGAGGATGCCCTGTCGTTTTGGTTGTGATGAGTCAATAATAAACGGGGAAAAGTCTTGTATTTGCCTCGGAGCCTCAGGGGTGCGTGGATTGCTTGTGCAGTGATGCTGTTGAAGTCTCACTTTAGGCTGCACGCGTCGATGATTAGCTAATTTGTGCTGGAGCTTTCTTTTTTCGCATCATCAACTGGATAAATTTCGCAAGAAATTAATATAATTATAATATTAATAATCTTAATATAATATTATTAATTAATAATATTATAATACATTCTTAATAATATTGTAATGCATAATTAATAATAGTAATTATATTAATAATATAATTATTTACCTAGTATTCCAGAAAATAACACTTCAAAACTTCCTTTATAAGAAATATAATTTACAGGCATAGTTCTTTGATAAAGATTCATGTAAATCCGTACAAACGTGTTAAGAGTGTGAAGAAAAAAAGTAACACATGTTCTTTAAAATTGGGTAATAATGGCCTAGCCATAAAGGGGTACGTCCGTTGGATGACTAAATTCACACACATTTTTATTCGCATCGTCTTTTCGGCAAGATTTGTGTGAATTCCATACTATTCTTTTTAGTAATGATAACGGATAAATCACTCGTGAAAACCATCCTTTAACCAAACCTGTAACTGCACGTACTAAACCTACACTTTGAGGCCTAAAGATCTTGCGCTGGCGGAAGGCTTCGCGGAGCGAAGCGATTTTCGGCCACGCTCGACTGTTTTAGAACCTGTCAATAAAATCGTCTTGTGGCCTCACCAAAGCGTAAACAACATCGCGTTACAATTAACCACTCCGAATTCATTTTAAGTTCTGATCGACTGTATTTTGTGTTGGAAAATTTGAGTATGTTCGCAATGGACAATCTTGAACACTCATGAATTTTTCTTTCACGGATTTTCTTACATATGTTTAAAAAATAAATACATAAATAGAAGAACGTACTTTTTATTGCAGTAAATTCCGTTTCTTAGTCTTTATACCGAAATTTACATACAAATAAGAAAAAAATTCAAAAATTGAAAATAAAATATAATCCCTGATGGACGGAGTGTGTAAAAATACAATCAAGATTACAAACAAAATATATTTTCATGTAAATACTGATGTAAATTTTGGAGTTGGAAACAAAATTATTTGAGATATTATGAATATTTTTACAATAATTTAGCTAAAGTTGAGAATTTTCATTGCTTATATAGCTTTTGCATGCCTATTTTTGTAAAAGTAGATGTTCTTTTGCTTGCCGTTGTCGGTAAAATAAATGCCAGAACTTCCGGACTGTAGTAATAAAATGACGCCGATGAAAATGGACAGTGATGACGGCAGCAATTGCGACGAGACACGATGGTGGCAACGTGACAAGACTACCTGGAAACGCTCGTAGAAATAGTGATAGGGAGTAACGCAACCGCCGACATTTAATATCCTCTCACCTGATAGCCGCGCCAGCCACATTCTAGAGTTGAAAAGGAAAAAATAACTATCGAGGGCATTATGAAGAGTTCTGGGTATATTAATGTTGAATTTTGGTAGATATGTGGTTCCCAACCCTTACATTTCCGACAGTTCGACACTGCAGCACCTCTGACCGGGAGGTCCTAGGTTCGAGTCCTGACGGCGGCAGGAATTTAGAGACTAGCTTTTCAGCTAGGTCGAATTCAGTCGCTGTCTGGAGGAGAATTCTAGCGGCCGGCTGCTCTGATCGGTAGTTTTCCGTGGTTTCCCCGATCAACACCAGGTGAATGCCGGAGCAGTACCCAACCAAACGGGCCTCGGACCGCGCGCGATCTGCCCTTCCCCTTCCTTATCTTATCCGCTCCCCTTACACACACACTTACACTAACATGCACTACACTGCCATATATTCCGGGGAGACCTTAGAGCTTGTGGCGGCTGGGGCGGTGCCCTGCTGATGGGAGAGTCCTGGTTAGGGAGAAACCCCACTAGGTGACGGTAGGTCGGTGCCGGATCTCGCCATCCATCCGGGGAAGGTTACCGCCATCTCCCGAGAAAAACATGCACTACACTAACGGGACTAATGACCAAGGCAGTTGACGCGCCCGGAAACACGAAGAAATCAATCAATCAACCGACAGTTCGAACTCCTGTGACAACTGAAAAACAACCTTCGTACGCCTTCCTTCGGAGGGGAAGTAAAGGCGGCTGTAAATCCCACGTTGTAGATTTACTGCATGTAAGAGATCAAGCCTAAAAGAAGGCTCTGAGCTACATTTAAATCCTGTTTACTAATGCTCAATTTAAAGCCTGTTTCGCCACCCGAGTAATACGAACTTCCTTCTCTGCTAAATGGTAAAAGGAGCGTAGCCAAATGAACGTAGTCAGACGGAAGAGCAGGCCTGATGGCCTTATTCTCGCCATTTAAAATAAAGCATCACTGAATCAATTTTTATCCAATCGAACTGAATTTAACTGCTTAAAAATTTGAAGAATCGGCGACGTAAAGTAATGGGCTGCTGTGTCTGCATGAGTGGGTACTTCATACCCACTCAGTTCTCAGAGTCCCTAGATACAGAGAGTAGTGAATTCCATTGGTCCAACGTTTGGGTGGGGGCGTGGGGGTGCCCTAGTGGGGAAAACCCCACTAGCCGACGGTAGGTCGGCGCCGGATCCAGCGGGGGAAGATCACCGCCATCTCCCGAGAAAAAAAACATGCACTACACTAACGGGACTAATGACCAAACTGTTGACGCGCCCGGAAACACGAAAAAATCAACAATCAATCTCCGTATCTGGGGACTCGACGGCTGGCGACAGCGCAGCGACACCTGGCGACGGGCGCGGCGGAAGGTCAGCGGGCGCGGCCCAACCGGACACGCGCGCCGCCCGCCGCCGCGGGCGGGAACGGATGGGCTCCGGGCGGGAATGTGACGCACGGCGGCCACGTTGGGACCCTCGCCGAGGCCCAACGCGTGTTTACGTAACCGCGGGCCTCTGGGCAAAGCTGCTGCTGCTGCTCCGGCTGCCGCCAAAGTGCTACCTTTGCGAGCAGAGGATGCGTGTAGGCGGATGGCGTCCAGGGTCGGTGCTTTTGACAGAGGGAATCCCTTCGGTAAATGGTACTAGGCGAGGGCCTTCGAAAGGTGAGGTGCTCTTTGATATATATGGTTCCCTTGATACTAGGTAGATTCCCTAGGTAGGTGAAGTTCCCTTGGCAGGAAAATCCGCCTTGCCGGATGCGGTCGATTTGGTAGAGAGGCTCTAGGCAAGGGAACTAGGGAGAGTGGCTGTAGGCAGGTGGATTTTAGACTTGAAGTAGATGAGGCTCTAGGCAGAAGGGGTTCTAGGCAGAAGGGGTCTAGGCAGAAGGGGGTCTAGGCAGAAGGGGCTCTAGGCAGAAGGAGCTCTAGGCACAAGGGGTCTAGGCAGAAGGGGCTCGAGGCAGAAGGGGCTCGAGGCAGAAGGGGCTCGAGGCAGAAGGGGCTCGAGGCAGAAGAGGCTCTAGGCAGAAGAGGCTCTAGGCAGAAGGGGCTCGAGGCAGAAGGGGCTCGAGGCAGAAGGGGCTCGAGGCAGAAGGGGCTTGAGGCAGAAGGGGCTCGAGGCAGAAGGGGCTCGAGGCAGAAGGGGCTCTATGCAGAGGGAGGTTGTAGGTATGATTTTCGAAGTATGCAATAGAAAAGTCACATTGCCGAAGGCAATATCAAAACGAGTGAGTACATCCCTTCCAAAGATACGATTTCTATTGACCGGGGATAGCCATTGTCGTATTTCTTGTCTTCGTGACCAGTGTGGCGAGAGTTCACTTTTTTCTTGTTATAATTGTTCTCAACTTGGCCATCTACTCTCGAACGATGCTTACAAGCATAGCTTGTGTCGGTTGTAAATCTGACGAGATCGCATTTTCTTACTGTGGAACAACCTGTGGGAGCAATGCCGGTGCGATGTATTTACAACTACCATAAGCCAGGCTGTGAAACCTCACCTGAGTGTGTATAGGGCTCTCAAGAGGTTTGGTGAATTAGAGGACGCAGGTCTCCTAAACTTCTGGCTAAAGGAATACAGGTACATATATCACATTGTGTTACAGCACATTAGCTTCCTACTTATTCTCTCCGACACAGCTGTGTCATTTTAATTTCATTTTATTCCACTTCTTGTTTACATTTTTCAGAGTTCTTTCGGGCATCTACTTGACACATTCTGAGCTAAAAGGTCCCGTCTGCCTACAAAATATCACATGTCTCCTCGTCAGTCCGGCAACCGGCGTCGACGTGAAGTATTAGCGGAGGTGGTAACCGCTGTGTGGCCTCCGCTGAGGTTTGCTTCGAGAATTCCCAGACACGCGGTCGTTGTTATGACATTTCCAGGCGATGTAACTGCGGTCGTCTTAGACCCTTCGGGACATCCCCGTGTGCTAGCGGTGATTTACTACCGACAGCTTTAGTGGCCTGAAGACGGGCGCCGCGATGGGTGCACAGGGTGTACTTCTGCACTTCAGTCAGCGTCTGAGTAAGAATTTGCGGGCCCATGTCCCGAACTAAGGGCTGGGTCTCCTATCTTGTCATTAATAACAGTATTTCTGATACTACTGTTGATATAATAAAGGTAATAGATACACACAAAATAGTAACCATGGGAGCCGTGCGAGCATTCTGCACTTTGTAAAGAGTGTTGTGTTGATTGCATTTTTTTAATCGTACAAACAATACATATTCGCTTAGAATATTGTGTATAAAGATATTAATAATAATAACAATAATAATAACAATAATAACAATAATAATAATAATAATAATAATAATAATAATAATAATAATAATAATAATAATAATAATAATAATAATAATAATGGCATAGGTTCCTCTGGGACACCGGCAGCTACAGGTAGGACCAAAATTAAGAGAAGTTGCACCCAGCCTTGGACAAAAATAGCAAGTTTTTTAACGTTTCGAGTTAATTCGGTTGATTTTTTTTCAAAATTGCTATATGAAAAAGTTTAACCGTTATTTATTCGTAAATTATAAATTCTGAACATACATCTACTCTCAAAAAAATACGTTTCCATTTCGAAGATATTACAAAAAGAACATTAAAGAATTACTCTCTAGTAGGACATTGTAAACTAATGTGAAATTACTTTCCATATCTTCTCTGATATTTTTACTATTGCCAAATCCGGATACTGTTTAAACAAACATCTAATACTATGAAGAGAATTACTTCCCCTGTTATTGATAATATTCTTATTTGTACCGTTGCCCTGTTATGCTCACAAATTCTCTTAATGTTAACACTGATTTATTAAATTTATTCTATCATTAAAACTAAACCCAGGGTTCTTGGCTTATCACACTAACCAATCTCAGAAATGAGTAAGTTTATTCTTAAAACTTTATAATTCATAATAAATTACAAAGGTCCTATTTTCAAAAAAAAAAAAAAAAAATTTTAAAGGAAAGCGGTATCTCAAAGCGCATTCCAAACAAACTACTCTATTCTCATTTTCGTAACATACTGTGGAACTTTTGCGAGCTTGATTGTGGTTAATTCTATGTATAATGGGAGTATAATTATCTTTGCTGAGGATCAGAACATTTTGAAAAATAGAAGAAAAATATGGAGAGTTGGATTAGATGGGGCGGATTAATTATTTCGTTTCTTTCAGCGTCAACTGCTATGGTCATTGATCACGTAAGTGTGGTTCCCTTTTTGTTATCACTGAAAGTGGAGGTGATCTCCCCTCGCTCAATAGAGAGATCCGGCGCCGACCTCGTCAGCTTGCGGAGTCTCCTCCAACCGCTAGAATTCCTCAACAGCGGAGCACCACCCCAGCCTAAATCTAAGCACTCGATCTAAGCTTCCCATTGGTCTCCCGACAAGTGTGATAGTGTTGTGCATGTGAGAGTAAGTGTATGTTATTAAAGGATGAGGACAGCACAAGGAAGCGGGAGGAAAGATCGCGCTGGTCCATGGTCCGTTAGGATACAGCTCCAGAATACGCCTGGTATTGATTGGAGGAACCACGGAAAACTACCGATCTCAGCAGCCAACCTCTATAATTCTCCTTCAAACGGCGGCTGAACCCGACCTAGCTAGCTAGCTCACTAACTAGTTAGTTTCGAAAATCAAGCGACCGTCGGGATTCGAACCTACAGACCTCTCGGTCAGAGGCACTGCAGTGACATCACTTGATGATCTGTGCCGTCTCAGGCCATTGAATGAAGCCACTGCAGATCTCGGCCGGTAGGAGTGAGCGGGGCGGGGCGAGGTGAGGCGAGGCGGGGCTGTGAGAGAAGTAGAGCGATAGGGCGGGGAGGAGCGGCGCGAGAGGGACTGTGGATACAGGGGAAGGGAGTGGGGCCGGTGCGGGCGAGACGAAGCTTGGACGAGGCTTGGTGCTGGTGGGAGGTCGACGATCGATGCCCGCGCTCCAGCTCTCTCCCTCTGAGATCGCGATCCGCCTCAACGCCACCCACCCAGACGCCGGCAGCCGCTGGGCCCGGGGCCGTCTGCAAAACGGAGCACCTGAGCCCGCGCACCAAATTTTGTAGCTGGTCAGTACGTAGCTGGACGGAACGTAACTGGACAGAACGTAGCTGAACGCAACGTAGCTGGATGCAACGTAGGTGGACGAAACGTAGGTTGGTGGACGGAAGGTAGGTGGACGGAACGTGTGTTAAGGTATCACCCTCCGACTCGAGATGGAGTCTTGTTCTGAGCGACAGGGTGGGGGGTTCCTTTGCTTGTGTCACTCGTCCCACTAAATTAGGAAATATACAACCGTCGTGAGCGGTCATGGCGGAAGCGATCTGAAGAACCAGAAAAGAATCTATGCATAAAAGATTATTGAACTTGGTTAGGGAAATTTGGGACATGTGTCAGAAATTAAACATGTTCCAAATAGAAACTCAACGTACTCGAACATCACCATGAGTGTAGAGCATTGAACAGACATGAATATTATTTGTGCTTTATTTACATTATATTTATTATGTGTGGAGTACAATATTTATAGACTGATTCATTTCATGACATTGAAGTCCCGTTGCGCTAACTCCATCAACAGTTCTCACGATATGGACTGATTCGCCCTGTGTCATCAGTTAACGTTTGTTTTCCGCGTTGTTTAGTCGAGGTTTTGTCCCGAAGTAATTATTGCCGTGGACGCCGCATTGAAATGTTGTATTAATTATTTTCTCCATCTGCTAATACTAGTCTATGGTTTCTACTGATAATTAAGCGTGTAATTAATTCGGCACATATTTCCAAATGGTAGTTATATGTGGAGATTTATTATATTGTCCTGTGGCCATATTGTGATCGGAAAACATGGCGTTCGGTGGTAGATGGAACGGAATTTCATACTCTGGTGGTTTTCCCTAATTATAATTCACGGGCTATTTTATTGGCCGTTTACACGGTTCACATAAATCAGAGGCATTGCGGATAGATGAATGCATAAAAATATAGTGTTCAATGTGCCACTTCTATGAGCTTTCACTCAAAATATGTTCCGCTTCAAGTATCATAAAAATCAAAGATAGCCGTTTCACGATAGTCTAATTTTCATTTAAACGTATTCCGTAATGTCTGTGATGTATACGAGACAATCGTTCGTGCATTACACAATTACAAATATGTTTTCACTTCTTGAAAACCAAGAATATTTATCATCGCATTACTGGAAATAAATTTTAACTCGTTTAAAAACCACAAAATGCTATTAGTGAATGGACTAGACATTGCATAGACCACAATTTCCTTCAAAGACGTTTTAGCACATTTGCTCACTTATCTTTCTTTGTGTGTACGTTAAATACCACCTTAAAATATACGTTTAACAAATACTACTCACAAAAGGGCATTAAAAACGTCTCAGAGAAAAATATAAAGATTCGTTTATTCCTCCAAGATTTATGAAAATGTTATGTTCTGAGAGTCCACTGGTTCAGTTCCGATCAATTTCTCACGATTCCCTCATTTTTTTCAAGACAAAACTATAAAAAAATATACATAACATCCATGTATACTTCATCAGTTATTGAGACCATGTGCAATTAAAATGCAAAAACATTAGTAATCAACAAAAAATCAAAGAAAAACACAATTTCTTTTGTACCATCGTGAAGTGAAGCTCCTCCCCTTGTTCACAGTCGGGACAAGCTATATCACCCGACTGGTCTCCCGACGTGTGTGGTAGTGCAGTGCATGTAAGTGTAAATGTGTGTAAGAGGGGAGGATGGGGCAAGGAAAAGAAGGAAAATTGGCGCGCGGTCCGGGGGCGGTTTGTTAGGGTACTTCTGCGACATTCGCATGGTGTTGATTGGTGAAACCGCGGAAAAATACCCTTCAGGAAAGCCGGTCGCTAGAATTCTCCTCCAGACGGCGGCGGCTGAATCCGACTTAGGCCCGTATTTATAAACCTCTGCCAGGGGGCTGCCAGGCCTAGCAGGCTGCCAGTGTTTGGTTTTGCGATTTATGAACGACCCCCAGCCAATGCCAGTTGCCCCTTGAGCTTCTAGCAAGCTCCAGATGGCAGACCCCTAAGAGCGCTGCTGGCAGCGCTTAATAAATACCACCCTTAGCTACCTGACTAATCGTAGTATCGAAAACCCGCCATCGTCGGGACTCGACCCCTTGGACCTCCCGGTGAAAGTCCCTGTCAAACGATACTATACTTAGACAATCTACCATATTATAGAAGACACTTTTTCCAAGAAAATTGATTTTGTACATTTTTACCTTTCCTTACTTAATTGGGAGGGATGTGGTTGCTCCAAAAATTTTCTCTTGTATGATTTCAGGATAAAGTAACATAATTTTTATGTGTACAACTTTTTGACCTCGCATAATTTATAATTTCATTTTTGAGTCCGTAGTGTACAATCACTTGCACAATCATCGGTGCAATTGATATTATTATTACAAGCGATACTACAGTCACAACCCGTGTCCCCACAATTACCATCACTTTCACTACCATCTCCACCTCTCCCTCTCTCTCTCTCTCTCTCTCTCTCTTTCTCTCTCTTTCTCTTTCTCTCTCTCTCTCTCTTTCTCTCTCTTTCTCTTTCTCTCTCTCTCTCTCTCTCTCTCAACTCTTACGTCAACCCCCACCATCTGTGTCACCGACATTTCCTTTACCACCACCCTTTCCATTACTTCCGCCACCATCACTACGGTAACTCTGTCATCGACGCTACTGCCACCGTCACCGCCTCCGCTGCCATCGCCTCGGCCGCTACCGCCTCACCGCCGCCGCCGCCTCCACCAACTCCGCCGCCTTCGCCGCTGTGCCACCGCCCCCACCCCGCCCTCATCCCGCCCCACGCACCTCGCCCCCATCCCGCCACAACCCCGCCCTCGCCCCCTCCCCCACCAGTCCCCGCCCTCGCCCCTCCTCCACCAGTCCGCGCCCTCGCCCCCTCCCCCACCAGTCCCCCGCCCTCGCCCTCCCCCACCCAGTCCCCGCCCCTCGATCCTCCCACCAGTCCCCCGCCCTCGCCCCCTGCCCCCACCAGTCGCCCTCGCCCCCTCCCCCCCACCCGTCCCCGCCCTCGCCCCTCCCCCACCAGTCCCCGCCCCCTTTCGCCCACTTCACCAGTCCCCGCCCTCGGCCCCTCCCCCACCTCAGTCCGCGCCCCCTGCCCCTCCCCCACCAGTCCCCGCCCCTCGCCCTCCCCCACCAGTCCCCGCCCTCGCCCCGCGCCCCCACCAGTCCCCGCCCTCGCCCACTCCCCCACCAGTCCTCCGCCTCGCCCTCCCCACCAGTCCCTGCCTCTCGCCTCCCCGCCCCCCACCAGTCCCTGCCCCCGCCCACTCCCCACCAGTCCCCGCCCCGCTCCCCCTCCCCCACCACAGTCCCCGCCCCTGTCCCCCCACCAGTCCCCGCCTCGCCCCTCCCCACCAGTCCCTGCCGCCCTCGCCCTCCCCCCCACCCGCCACAGCTCCCCGCCCTCGCCCCCTCCCCCACCAGTCCCCGCCCTCGCCCTCTCCCCCCAGTCCCCGCCCTCGCCCCCGCCGCCATCAGTACTCCCGTCGCCGCGCTGCGCCGCGCCGTCTTTGCCCTCGCCGCCGCCCCGGTAGCGATAACGCTCGCCACTTTCACGCGCGGAGCTGCCAGGGGCCGATACGCGCCCCTGCGCGCGCGCAAGGCTGCCAACAGCCGCTCTTCGCCCGGCCACTGGGCGCCCTCGCTGCAGATGCTTTTATTCAGTGGCTCGCGTTAAACTCACACATTTACTCTTTGGCATTCTTTCACATTCTCTTAACCCTAGATTACAAAGGCATAGTTTGACAGACTATTGTGATTAAAAATAAAGAAAACCCATTTTTACAATGAAATACTCAATTGAATCGTTTGAACGTGTGTGATACGGAGTTAAAAAATACATTTGAAAGGTTTTGATAGATACATCTAGATGACTAGGCTCTCACAGCCGACAGTTGCTTGGTGATGTCCTTACAAGACTTTTGATTAGCAACCGCAGAAGTACCTTGTCATGCGACTTCTGTTACGATATCCATCGTCCCATTATGACCCTTACATGTTTACAACAAAACGTGACATAACTATGAAGGCGTAGTCTACTGGACGACGCGTGTTGAAATGGAGTGTACCTGAAATATGCACGCGCACAAGGTTATATTATTTCACTGGCTAGTCACACAATGAAGATACACAGTGTTTTAGAAACTGGGAGTGAGGGGAAGAGGGTGGGGGAAGCTTTCGACACTAGTTACGTCGTCTGATAGACGACGCTTTTGTAATCTAGGGTTAAGCAGGATCAGAAATTCAGATGAATATTCCCACCATATTAGTAGGGAGCTGAGGTTTGCAAAATAATAAAAAGGGTAATTGCGTAGAGGAAAATTGCGTAGAATAGAGAATCGTGCTACATCGTCGGCAGTTCCCACGAATACGGATTTATCCGGTTTTCTGAGATAGTATAGATTACATTCACGAAGAATTAAGGTAATATAATTGTAGTCGGAACACAGACATTTTCTGATACAGCATCCAAACTTGCTTGCTACACTTTCAAGACATCTCATTCTTTACCTGAATTTCTTTTTACTTTTTATCTTTCTTCTAATTTCAACAATCTAAGAAATTATGTGAATATTCACCATTATTAATCCTCAAGGATACTGCTGATACCCCTTCAAATATGACAGAAAAGAAGAGGTACAAAAGATGAGAGAGTTAGAGACTACTTAAAATTGTAGTTTTAATTTTTACTCATGGTCTGCACAAAATACATAGGAAAATACTCTTATCAAGACCCCATTATGTGGGGAGTAGTTTGTCTCTGCGAGTCTTGAAGCCGAGACCGTAAAAACCAATCTCGCAGCAGCAACCACCGTCCTGTCACGGGTTGCTCTTCAATTTTAGAGCAAGTATCCGTTGAGAAGCCCGACGTTCTAAGCTGAATGCGAGGAAAGTTGCTGGCGAAGTGTGCGGTAAGTTATTCACAAATCGTGTACGCAGTTAAATGAACAATGTAGACGTATGTTGTCCGCATGAATGTGTTATAAGTATTAAATTACACGGTTAACGTTGTAGGAGAATTGTGAATAAGTGATAATGGTTGTATCCGAAAATTATCACAATGTGTTTTGTTACGAGATAACATCGCAAAGAATAATTTTATATTATTTTTAAAGCACTCGAAATAGAAAATCCGAACGTTCTTCGAGACTGCGTATTAAATGAAATTATCCCCGGTTCGCAGCTCACTTAACGTGGAACAGTAATATACTGCGGTACACCTTCCGAGAATAACGGATTAAATGAAATACAGCGAGTTATCTGCAGCAGCAAAAATGCTGATGAACAAAACCTCACAATATAGTTTTCCAGAAACTAGAACACACTGATAAATTACAACGAATAAAATACTCTCTGGTCCTACTGTGTACACGAGCTGTTGGATTCACAGAACGCAGTGTGTCTAAACTCCTAAAATCAGAGAAACAAAATTGGATTCTTCCAAACACGTGGCAACTTGTAGAAACAATCGCTAGAAGCCCAAAACTTCACTGGATAAACTCTTCATGATCTCCCTAAAATCACATCATGGTCTCTCTAAATTCACATAGAGGAGCACGGACCCCAATTTGAGATCCTATTATTGACAATACCGGAAATTAGGAAAATAGATGAACCTAAATTTATTATTAAAGACATTAATTGTGTTTTACTATTCGTACTAATGAATAATTAAAATAGGTGTTTGATTTCATCATTTTTGACGTGTTACCCTGAGACATTAATAAAATATAACAAAACTATAACAGCAAATCCATTCAAACATATTCTTGGCACTTGAAGACATTTATTACACACAAGACAGAATGTAAAAAGTAAATAAACGTGAAAGAAAGTTATAAGTAGTAGGTATATAAAATATAAGTTGAAGTAATGAGTGTAAATAATCAAGTATACTACTTGTAACATAACTCAAATATATTTTTGTGTGGTGGAAAGCATGTGGAAAACATGCTTTCAAATGAAGCAGCTATTCCTCGACATACTTCGTGCATACCTTCCTCGCCACGATGGTTTGCATGTGTACGCCCCTTTCTGGACTCCCATTGAAATTGAGAGCGGGTTCAGAGGAGGCCTATACCTGCAAGCGCCTGACTTCTCAGGCGAGCAGGTAGTAATTCGTGCGGGCATATTTCGTCATGTGTGATTTAAATGTTCAAACATCTTCAAATTGTCTCGATACTTCATTCTTGTTCTGTCCTCTCCAATAACCTTTTTTATGTTTGGAAAATATTCCTGATAATGATGCTGTTAGTGATTTTTTTTAAATAACAGCTTTATTGCACACTAAGACACGTGAGTCATCATCGTGTTTGTGGCGTAGAAAAATAAGCAAATCATTGTTCATTATATTTTGAGCTCGCTTTATGCTTATTTTTCTCACTATATCCTGCTCCTGTACACCCCTTTCTGGATTTGGATTGGAAATGAATGAGAGTGGAGTGAAATGGGAAAGTTGCTCGTGCCGGCAGGAGCGCGGGCTACCCGAGCGGGCAACTGGAGACGACTAGTTTAAAAATTGCAAAAGACATCACACGGGTACATTTATCATTTCAGGTCATGAAGGCGTAGTAAATATTATCCCTTGTTCCTTGAATTTTATTCGGCTTCCAATTTCTTTTATGAGCGCTCTGGTAGAAAGGAAATGAAAGAGAGAGAAAACTAGACTACTTTGAAACAAAGGATAAGCCTATAATTCAAAACATATGTGTCTTCTAAATTATATATTTCTACGTGATTATTTCTACTTGGAAAACAATCCGAACTTCTTTTTAGTATGTAATTGAGCGAAACTTTCAACATATATCATTGTAACTTCAAGATTTTCACCTTATTAAAAAATAAATAATTATATTATTAAAGATGAATATAATTGTTATAGCAAACGCTCAAATGCAACGTCCGTAATGTTCGAATCCGTTCGCTGAGCCCTAACAACGTAATCTTGCTTACCTCCTGCTCACACACAGCTGCGGCCCAACAGTTCGTCGATCCTACAACGGGTCCGGTACGTGGCGCCTCTAGCGGCCACCCACGGACTACTCCGTAGCGCGCGCGTTTCGAATCAATGCTACCAACCGCCTGTGGTTCTGAAATCACTGATCACGTGATCTGATTAAATAAAATTCGTGATTGATATCTACTTAGCATGCATTTGATGTTTTCATTTGAACACTACATCATTGTTCTCAATCGATCAGTGTAAATGTTATGCTGTTAAATAGTATTTTTATTTCCTTGATTTTGTCAATCTTTACATTGTTTTTCAATGAATCTTAGATTTTTCTTCATGAAAGACACCGTTCTTGTAATATATTATTTATTCATTAATTTTATGCATTACTTCATAACGAAATAATATTAATATTAACAACAAAAAGAAGAATTATTATTATTACTCTTATTTTGATCTTCAACTTCCGCAAAACTTTCGTCTATTTGTCTCCGTTATTATTAAATTGGCTTGCAATACCTTCCACACGCATCTTATTATGGGATTCGTGTCCGATACAACTGTATTGGCTTGCTCATCCTAACCACTAACAGCGAGTGGCATGAAAGAGCTCTGAAGGTTAGTCTTTCGCCCGTCATGCAATGCATGCTAATCCTGCAGACGGGTGAATCGCAAGTAATGGTAACGAATGCCGCGACTAACGTACTGTGAGTATCAGTGCACATCGAAATTTCCGCACGTGATCATAATGCGGAGACGAGAGATGTTAAGGAAGGGAAAATATGGTAAATGAAAAGAGGAAGAAAAGCGATGCAGAGGGAAAACGAGAGAATTTTAGATGAGAAAATAATGGTACGTGTTCATATAAAAATCGTATAATAGTGACAAAAAAAGATAATATTTCTTGAACTACAAGTTCAGATGAATAGATAATGACGAATTTCATTTCTAATTTATGAATTTTATTATCTCTAATAGTCATATCGCTGATTATTATTTCTGCATTTTTCTCTTAGGCTGAATATTCGTATCACTAATAATGTACAAATTATTACAGGATCAGCAATAAAACTCAAGTAGAAATAAACAATTTAATTCCTAAAACATAGTGAGTGTATTCAATTCTCTTGCTAGGGAAATACAAGTCATTTTCCTTCCGTCGTCGAAAACTAAAATTAAAACTTCAGACAATGGCCTTCGACCAAAATATTGCATACTTCAAACAGCTAAAAAAAATTGAAGTACTTTACCCAATGTACAGGAGGTATAAACTTTGCACCTGACGCCACAGTGACTTTGTCTCGTCATGAAATGACCCATCACGTGTAATCAATGCCCGTCGCTCTCCTACGACTCAGTACTGCTATCCAGCTGCACTAAAGAACACATTTCCAGCTCCACCAAGTCTCTGCCTCAGGTCTGCTGAGTGCACATGCGGCTCGCGCGGCCGCCGCGTCGTCCCTGTCCCCACCTATCCATGACTCCATACCACTTCCAGAGCCAGTAATCTCCTTATCCACTCGGCCCGGTTCCCGGCCCGATCCCCGATCCGACGCCAGAGTCCCCGACCCGGTCCCCGACAGTCCCCGACCCGACCCGACCCGGTCCCCGACTGATCCCCCGACCCGGTCCCGACCCGGTCCCCGACCCGATCCCCCCGACCCCGACTGGTCCCCGACCGGATACCTCCCGACCCGGTCACGACCCGAGTCCCCGACCCGGTCCCCGACCCGGTCCCCGACCCGGTCCCCGACCCGGTCCGCGGCAGTCCCCGACCCGGTCTCCAGTCCCGACCCGGTCCCCGACCCGGTCCCCGACCAAGTCCCCGACCCGGTCCCGACCCGGTCCCCGACCCGGTCCCCGACCCGGTCCCCCGACCCGGTCCCCGACCCGGTCCCCGACCCCCGCGAGCGGTCCCGACCGGTCCCCGACCCAGACCCCGACCGGTCCCCCGACCCGGTCCCCGACCCAGACCCGGTCCCCGACCCGGTCCCGACGATCCCCCCGACCCGGTCCTCGACCCGTCCCCCGGTCCCCGACCCGGTCCCCGACCCGGTCCCCGACCCGGTCCCCGCTACTTACTGTTTCTCGCCCCTGTCCCGCGCTCAGCTCTCGGCCCTCACTGTCCTCTCTCCCCGCTCCTGCATCCGTCACCGCGTCGCCCAGCGCCCGTGAGCCGCGTGAAGCGCCGCGGCGGGGCGCTAATCGCTCGATCGTGTTACCGCGGATGAGGCGCCCGCGGCGCAGATCATTGCCGTGATAGAACTCGGTGCACGGCCGCGATCGCGGACAACGGCGCTGGCGATGCAAGGGCGAGGGGCGAAGGCGAAGGCGGGGGCGAGGTCGGGAACGAGGGGGCGAGGGCGAGGGCGAGGGAGGCAGAGGGCTAGGAACGTGAACAAGGGCGAGGGTGAAGGCGATGAGGGCAAGGACGAGGGCGGGGGCGAGTGAGAGCGAGGGGAAAGCGAGAGCGAAGGCGAGAGCGAGAGCCGAGGGCGAGGGCGAGGGCGAGGGCGAGGGCGAGGGCGAGGGCGAGGGCGAGGGCGAGGGCGAGGGCGAGGGCGAGGGCGAGGGCGAGGGCGAGGGTTAATGCTAGGGCGCGGGCGAGGGCGTGAAGAAGGGTGAGGGCGAGGGCGTGAACAAGGGTGAGGGTAAAGGCGATGGCGAGGGCAAAGGCGAGGACAAGGGCGAGGGCGGGAGCGAGTGCGAGGGCGAAGGGGAAGGGAAGGCGAAGGCGAAGGCGAGGGCGAAGGCGAGGGCGAGGGCGAGGGCGAGGGCGAGGGCGAGGGCGAGGGCGAGGGCGAGGGCGAGGGCGAGGGCGAGGGCGAGGGCGAGGGCGAGGGCGAGGCCGAGGGCGAGGCCGAGGGCGAGGCCGAGGGCGAGGACGAAAGCGAGAGCGAGGACGAAAGCGAGCATGAGGACGAAGGCGAGGCCGAGGCCAATGGCGAGGTCTCGTCCGCGATCGCGAGCGAGGGGCAGGGAGGATGGCCCGCGCTGAAACACACGTCTCGGGTCAAGAACCGCGGCCGCACTCCTTGGTCGCACCGCTGGGCCCCGCCCCCTGCCCGGCGCGCGCGGATGCCTCGGCGCGGCCGGTTCTGGAGTGAGGAAGGAGAGTGCGAGCATTCTTCCGATGACCCCTCAGCTCGGGGGAACATACCGGCTGCGATTACAAGTTCTGTAAGTTGCAAGCTCGATGGTGGTTAATTTTGGAAACCGTATTATCATTTAAACGGGATGTTAGGAGAATTCAAGAGACTGAAAGCTTTTATCTTAGTTTCTGTGATAATCTTTCGATTATTCACTTCAGAATTGAGAGTAATATCCAAAAACAACAGTCCATGCATGATCAGTTGCCATTTCCCTTTCACATCATTGTAAACTGACTACTTGAAATGAAATGCCTACAATGAAATCGCCTTCATTGAAGGTCGTGAAACCCCTGAATTACGGTCATTTTACAAATGTTGCTATCTTTTGAAATTTCCTTCATTAGAAAGTCTATTTAAGTTTGTTTTATGATGACGTAGGTGATCCAGAAATATTTAACCATGACGTTGCACATAAACGACTAGTAATTCCTTTTGAAAATCAACCATAGATCAAAACTCTAGTCAAAATCAGTCACCCACACTAAGTAATTCCTTTCAAAATCAACCATTAAGAGGGTCATATGATACATCGCAAGAGTATCACATGAAATATCGATAGTGATTCTTAAATCACTCTATCGATATTTTACGACGGGATGGAACTTTTAGGCTAAATGAAAGGTTCTCCACACCCTAGGTAATTACTCTACAGTATTACTATAGTAGTCCAGATTATTTCTTTAAACTCGACAGCCTTATTGAAAACAAAATTATTCTACATTGATAAGACATTTACTTCTTTTTTTAGGAGTATAAGATTTTGTCGTGGCTTTTCTGAAATTACTTGATACTCGTACGTTTGATGGTAATAGTTTCTGACAATTACAATGCATTTTGTATATAATTCTAGCAGCAACACAAAACATGCGATCGCACTTTTTCTTACTCCAAGCGTCCTCTGGGACACTGGTAAGGCTGACGTAGTGAGAGTGAGAGTGAGGGATCAGCGGGTGACAGGTTATTCCTGTTCCGTCACACTAGAGCAGGAGGACTCGTGCACACGTTTACATCTCGACCAAGCAGTTCACGCTCGCAATTCTAGAGGAACGAGTAGGTTTATAAAAATGGGCGTAAAATTGTTTTTGACGTAACCACCCATTTTACGCTTCAATTCCGCATGCTCGTTTTATTGAGTATTAAATTGCATTAAAACCACCTGCCCACCTGTGGGCGAAGATAGTTCGTGCCCCCATTGGGGAGTTTCGTTATAAATTACTATGAATCGGAAAAAGAAAAATTAAATTATGCATAAATTTAAAAAAATGCTTTGTAAGGAAACAACATCGGCTGTACACTACACTTATAACCTTTCACCAAAAGGTCCTGGTTGAGGCATTCATTTAAATTAAATCTTATTTAATTGAATCTGAGCATAACCTGTTTTTAATAGTTTTGGGGAATACATGAGAATTAAAGAGAGAAATAGAATTAAATCATTTTACTTGTTTTTTTTTTAATAAGCCATGTATAACGCAACCTGCCCCTTCCACCTGTGCCTTCACTTATTTATTTATTTAACGTCAAAGACTGTTAAAAGCTGTATGACGTACTGTGGAGAAAAGTGCAGAATGTGCTTGGTTTCTTCAGCTTTGTGTTGTCTGTTCTCTTACACTTATAAAGTTAAATTATGAATACTAGTACCAACGACCGTTTTTGTCGAGAATTGATTTGAAAAATATTCGCTCTTATGCTATAAAACTATTCGCAAAGGTAAATCAGCTACAGATTGAGACTACTATCCCTAGAGCGTTACGTGACGGAATCAACTGACTGCCGGGATAGTAAAATGGACTCGCAGAGCGAAGTGGCGCGGGGCGGCTGAGGGCGTTGCGGAACCGAACCGCTCGGCGCCGCGACGCGCCGCGACGCCGCGCGGCAATGAACTCGCGCGGGCGGAAGCTTCGAGAAGCGCGCGCGGGGGCTTTCGGGCGCTGCGGGCGGTGGCAAAGCGGAGGCGGGGACGTCGACGCGGCCGCCGCCGCCGCCGCCGCCGCCGCCGCCGCCGCCGCCGCCGCCGCCGCCGCCGCCGCCGCCGCCGCCGCCGCCGCCGCCGCCGCCGCCGCCGCCGCCGCGGCTTTCCCGGGTCTGCGGGGACGGTGCCAGGAGCAGAGCGGCGCTTTCACCGGTACGAGCGCGGGACGCTCGCGCGGCGGGGACGTATGGGAGGGGGCGTGGCGGGGCGGGGGACTTTCTTATGGCGTGGCCCGGGCGCGGCGGAGACGCGAGCGGAGGCGGTGAGTGAGCGGCAGGTAAGACGCGGCGCGAGCAGAACGGTGCGGCGGCGGCGGCGGCGGCGTCTCGTTGCTCAACCGAGCGCGGCGAGCTCGGGGCAATGTTCTCGACCCGGCGCGAGCGAGCGAACGGGCGGGCGGGCGGGCGAACTGAGTGTGCCGTCGCCACTGCTGCCTTCGCCCCCCACCCTCAGGGAGGACTTCCGGTGCCCCACCCGCCCACCGCTCACACGCCCAACCGATGCCCCCACCGCCTCCTAGACAATTCGCTCTTTAGAATGTTGCGTGTCTCATCGCTCGTCCGAGTGAAATGCTTGTCGTATTTTGCTTGGCACGCCGATATTCTCGCGGGCGTTCGGCCGCTTGTGAGGCCACTCGCGTAACCGCTCGTTCCGACCACCTGTTCAAGCAATCACTCAGCTTACCGCTTCAGCTGTCGCTCATCCTGTAACTCATTCTGTTGCTCACCCTGTCGTTCATCTTGTCGTTCATCCTGTCGTTCATCCTGTCGTTCATCCTGTCGTTCATCCTGTCGTTCATCCTGTCGTTCACCCTGTCGTTCACCCTGTCGTTCACCCTGTCGTTCACCCTGTCGTTCACCCTGTCGTTCACCCTGTCGTTCACCCTGTCGTTCACCCTGTCGTTCACCCTGTCGTTCACCCTGTCGTTCACCCTGTCGTTCACCCTGTCGTTCACCCTGTCGTTCATCCTGTCGTTCATCCTGTCTCTCTTCCTGTCGCTCATCCTGTAGCTCAACCTAACGTTTATTCTGTCGCTGAACCCATTGCTCAACCCGTCACTCAACAATCCCGTTGACCAATCGCTTCTATTCGATGATCAAGAACATCTCAATGCTGTTGCAACTGCTTCTGCAACCTCTCATTCAATGTTGACCCAATCACTTCCCTACTATTATCTCCTTACGTTTGTATTACTTAGAACCCTCTCCACAAATCACTTGATAAAGTGACTCTCTATCCAATCGTTTTCCGCCGGAATGGGCAGATCTAATAGCACACATTTGACCATCTCAGTGCTGTAAGTCCCTTCAGACAACACTCTGCCACCGGAGTGCATCGTATCTTCCGGTGCCTTAACCGATTCCCACCTGCGAACCTAAGTCTCAGATAAAAATAGCCTCGTGAGTGCGATCATTACCGCGACTGCAAGCATAGTATTTTATATCATGACCGTGTCGTCAGAATGTCACGAACGGTAAGCGTTTCACCAGGATATACTACCCCGCATTTTGCACCTAGAACGAACACTCCTACCGACTCCTATGACATGCATCAGAGCATTAACCGATGTCACTGCAGTGCCTCTGTCCGGAAGGCCCTAGGGTCCGTGTCCCGACGGTGGCAGAATTTTCGACACCAGTTAGATAGCTAGGTCGAGTTCAGCCGCTGACTAGAGAAATCTAACGCCCGGCTGCTGTGGTCAATAGTTTTCCGTCGTTTCTCCGATCCACACCAGGCGAATGCTGGAGCAATATCTTAACAAAAGGGCCACGGACCACGCGCGATTTTTCCTTCCTCTTCCTTGTCCTATCCTCATCCCTTTACACTAACACGTACTACACTACCACACTTGTCGGGAGACGAGTCGGGAGCTGAGAGCTTGTCCCGGCTGGGGCGGTGCCCCTCTTGTGGAAGATACCTGGTTGGGAAAACACCGTAAGTCTCGACGGATCTCTCCATTCGGCGGGGAAAGATCGACATCTCCCGCGACGAAAACATGCACTACACTTACGGGACTAATGCCCTTAGCTTCTGACGCGTCCGGAATCACTGATGAATTGTACCCCGCGCCCATGACGAACGCTCCTCGCAGCGCCGTCGATCAGGTCGTGTGCCTGGCAGGCAGGTGACTGCATGCCCCGCGACCCTGTCACCGCTGGCGAGGCGGTATTTCGGACGATGAGTGCGCCGGAGTGATGTCACAGGCGCTGGTGGTTCTCGGTGCACAGATCTCTCTGAGGGACTGGTGAATGTAGATTCATTGCCTAGCTCGCTATTAAAACAGTATTTATTGTAGGATTTCAGTTGCAGTCTTGGCGTAACAGTGAAAGGCAAAGAGGCGAATGT
This sequence comes from Teleogryllus occipitalis, assembly GCA_011170035.1. NCBI lineage: Eukaryota > Metazoa > Arthropoda > Insecta > Orthoptera > Gryllidae > Teleogryllus > Teleogryllus occipitalis. The sequence goes on from BLKR01000515.1 coordinate 80,714, forward strand.
CGCCTTGAAGTTTACGAAACTCAGCTCTATTGTGAAGTAAACGCCCGCGGGTTTTGGGCGCATTCCAAGGGATAAATGAGGTTCGTGTTCTTGTCGAGGATATTGCTAAACACCGTTTAATATTTTGAGTATTTTTTGATCGAGAAGGAAGCGGTGTAGAAAGAATACTGCATATGCTTATTATTTATGAGCGTCTTTGCATAATTTGTATGTTGCGGAAAAAACCTTGATTTTATTTCATTACGTATTTAACATATAATAATTCCTTTCATGTTCTACTTTTTTTTTCAAGACGGAGTTGAGAGAGTGACAAGTATTTTTGAAAGCACAAAATTTTCAGATTACATAAAGTCATATATAATTATAAGGATTTGCAAAACCCAAATGATTTAAAATAGTTCTAAAAGTTGAATGTGGATCACCAAACGTAGAATGCTTATTCGGTTGAAAAATACGTTAAATTCTGTTAGAATTCATATTCAAAAATTTTCTGCAAGCCGATACTTCCATGTTTTACTAATGTGAGCTATTTTCTTCATTTACCTTAGCAATGTACGTAAATGTTCACATGAATCAGTGTTCTTACGAAACGATTTGATATGTACCTTTCTGTGAATCGAAGGAATCCATCCATCCGGTGCTTCCCTCTAGTGACGGATTTCTGCACTACACTGCGTTTGAATGGATAGGCGTATGGAAATGAAAATAACTCCTTCGCCAGTTTATTGTTCAACAAATAAAACAAAATATATACGAGTTTCATTATCCATACAAATAAACTTTTAAATTACACAATTTTTATAGATTTATAATCGCGATACGTATTTGTCAAGGCTACATTACGTATCCACAGACTGCCAGAAATTGTATTCTAATGAAATTCAGAATAATGACGTTTTGATAATTTACCAATGCAATAAAAATTCAATTCACACTGGTCATGATAGATTGGTACACCTAGAAATAAGAACAATAAGGAAAACTTTTTTTAATCTCAAACTGAATGAAAATTGAGTAAGGATTTAGATACATTTTAAGTGTCGTGATATGATGTTCATTTAAATACCTGTAAACTGAATGGAAATATCAAATCTAAACAAAACTACAATTTTTAAGTATAGTTAAAAAGCTTAATACGTTTTCCTGAATGTGACTAGTTCGGATAATTCTTAGTAATGTAGACTACAAATTAAACAACAAACTACAAACTACAAACTAAAGTAAATCATCCCCTTTTTACAATGAATGTTTATTCTTGATATTTTTCGTTTATAGGTATTCCCTTACCATGAACGTAATTTGATGTTAACGTCCGTTGTTTAAGAAATCGATAATACAAGTAGTTTTCTGCACGCTATAGTGGACCGCCATTTGGTACTGATGCATTGTTCACATCTAGATACTCAGTAATTTGATTTTTGTATGTCTATCCATTGCAATTCATTGTTATTCATTACAATCTGAAATACAATTTAGTATGTCTTGTGCGCTCTTATAGCAATTGTCGAACAGATTCTTTTAAATCATAAGTCATTGAAATGTGGATAAACACATAATTTCATGAACGAGTACCTATATACTACGCCACACTTAATCAATTTAAACGGTCTTGAATGACTGTTCTAAGTCTGGAATGGACATATTTTGATTATTCTAAGGTTCGTGTTATGAATACAGTGGGAAGATTTTGAAAAGTCAAAAAATCTAATTTGCATTGTCATGCGTCCAAAGCATGCAAAAACGTATGTGCCAAGCAGACATGTATGTAAAACCTGACTAAAATGTCTGGTATAATGAAGTTCTCAGCATTTTTTGAGTCCTAATCATATGTCGTATTCGCTCGGCCAGGCGACGCAAGTAACGGATAAAATACAAGTCATTGTGTCAGACCCTGGTAGAGAATATAGGAATCAAAAATAATTCGGTAGCTTTGTGCGCCCAAATGGAGCCAAATCTGAAAATACATTAACAACAATTGAACATTTACCGGCAAGCGTCTTAACTCAACGTCTGCGCAAACAATAGGCAAGTTTCTAGGTCAGCACATTAGACAACACCAATAAAGACAACACCTGAATTCTAAAATTTGAGAGCGTCTGTGAATGGCAACCGACCGACCATCTGCAAACAACAGAAGCGCATCGGCGCGACGCATCGAAGCGTCTTGATCTGTTGCGGCCGCAGCGATCAGATGCGTCACGGGCCGTCACGCGCGTTTAGAGCGGAGATCAGGCGTGCGTGGAGACGGCGACGCGGGGACGGGAGCGGAAGCGGAAGCAGAGACGAAGCAGCGGGCGTAAACGGAAAGACTTTGGAAGTGCTGGATTGATTGATTGTTACTGATTCCGGGCGTGTTAATTACTGAGGTCATTAGTCCCGTAAGTGTAGTGCATGTTTTTCCTTTGGGGGGTGATCTTCCTCCGCTGGATGGCGAGATCCGGCGCAGACCTGCCGTCGACTAGTAGGGTTTTCCCCAATCATGTGTCTCCACCAGCAGGGCACCGCCCCAGTCGGGACAAGCTCAAAGTCCCCGACCGGTTTCCAGGTATGTGGTTGTGTAGTACATGTTAGTGTAAGTGTATGCGTGTGTGCAAGGGGTGAGGACTTCCGACCTAGCTGAAAAGCTAGTGTCGAAAATCCTGCGGCCGTCGGGACTCGAACCTAGTACCTCCCGGTCAGAGGCACTGCAGTGACATTAGTTGACACACTGATCTACCTTTGCCGGTGGAAAGTGCTGGAAATTGAGAAAATATTCATCGCGGTTTGACATTTTAGATTGTGTGTTAGTGTATCGCGCGGTTTTTCCAGAATTTCATGCTTTGGACCCAGGCCGGACTTACGGAAAATTGTTGAGGGAAATATAATACTTCGAAAGACAACTTCTTCGTGGAACTATACAACATCGATCTGCGAAACTCGACTCCTCGATTGTATTTACTGGTTTGAATTATAATTTATAAAATGTGCTGCTTCTCTTGTGCACTTGCAAAACAGGATAATCTCCCAAAAGGTACAAATAATTACAGGTTTCATTTCCCTCAACAGTATGTTTATAAACTATTCTAATTCTATTTTATTATACATTATATTTTAACAATATTTTTGTAATGTATTTATATTTATTTGCAATAATAATAATAATAATAATAATAATTATTATTATTATTATTATTATTATTATTATTATTATTATTATTATTATTATTATTATTATTATTACACTTGAAATTTAGATATCCGTCATCTACATGCCACCTTCCTCCAAAATTCTAAAAGCATTAATTTATAATATTATTTATCCTTTCGTGTCCACATTGGGACGAAAAGCTTGTTCGCTTATACAATATGATAAATATTAGAGCAAAATGAGCCGAAGCAAAGCTGAGATGGCTAGATATTGTTTTTATCTGAGAGACACCAACACCTAATCTTGGTATTTTCCGTAATAATAATAATAAAAAAAACAATAACCACGGCTCGTTGTGCATGACAAACAATTTCATAATAACCACGGCTCGTTTTGTAAGAATGTAGAAAACTGAAATGCTCAATTAGTTTTTCAAAGCCCTATTTATTTTTATTTATTATCAAAGTATTGTTAATTGTTCAATGGAAGAATAGTTACGATTAATGAATGTTCAAGTGCTAATTTGGGATCATATTTTCATTTACAATCTAGACAAAAATTTGGGATACAAATTTTCCGAAATTAATTTGAAAAAAATATTTTTCATAGCAACGTTTCTCTACCAAATGTTCGGAGGATTTCATGTTCAGAGGCATTTATTGCCCAAAATGTCTTCTCAACGTGTATGAACACATTCAATATCTCTTGTACGAAATGCAAGTATCGACGTGGGTTCCATCGGCCTCAAGGTCGCCACATGTTCGTATTCCTTTTGCCGCCGGTGCTGTACAGTGTGAATTATGTGTTCTCGCGCGAACCACGTGCTTCCTGTCCGTGACGGGCTAGGTGGCGTGAATTATTGGCACAAGTCCGTAGAGTGAGCGAGGCGAAAGTATGCATCTGCTTGAAAGTTGTGGTGCGAGGTGAATCTCACAATGGGATACCCTGGACTAACATGTGAAGCCATGTGTGGCTTACCATTGGTACCAAATGGTATGGTATTCCATTTGAATTACGAACAAAAATGTATGTCGAGTGGAGAGATGTCGAATATCAGCTTGGCCCAAAATACGATCGTATTGTTTCTCGTGATATAATCATCGTATGTAGATTTTTAGTTGTCTCCATCTTCATCCTAAACAAGAATATGTTTGCCTACCTTATATTTCATGTACAATACTAGATATCATAAAAAATGTAACGAGAAAGAAATTGTAATATGAATTATGAATTTAGTTCTTTCATTCGAATGTATTAATTCTCTTAAACGTACCATATATTGATGAGCATTTCTTTGTCTTCGTTTTCTTGGGAGTGCTCGTTTTTAATGGAAGTAATTTAAGATATTAATAATGAATTCCCCGAATCAAAATAACGAATCGTAGGTATTATCATTAGTTTTTCACTGCCATTTGACAGAACAACTGCTCACTGTAGACAGTTTTGCTTTGGTATTCGACACTACGGAATACCATTTCCTCCTGTAACGAATGCCAATAACTATTCACACTTCGTCCATTTCCATTGGTCTCTGCAGTCTATCTTCCTCTGCAAATCGAGAATATCGTTGTTTCTCTCTGTCTCTCGATGAGAAAATGATGGCGCGCAAAGGGATAGGGTGTTGTAGTCGTTTGCACAGAGAATCGTGTCGCGTTGCGCGAATCGGCGCTGCCAGACCCAGACCTCAGCGTGAGCTGCGTGTGCTCGTATGCCTGTGCAGGAGGACACACTTTGCGGGCGGCGGCGGCGGACAGTGTGCCATGAATTCCAACTCCAAAGGCAATGAAACAAAGTAACTCAACGAAAGAAAAAGAATTTGAAATAAAAACTACAGAGAAAAAAACTACCCAGGTCTGTGTAGGCACATGATAAAAAAAACACGATCTATGAGCGTGGAGAAGATTGTTTTAAAAAATCGGTAAGAACATCACAACGATTGAAATAAAGTCAGAGATATGTTTAAAAAGTAATCGTGATATATAGTTCAGTATTCTGGTTTGAAATTTCCAGTTTCAAACATGAAATATGCTCGCGTTCAGAATTTTCTATTTTGAACGCTAATCGTTCTTTCTGTGTACCCCGAAAGTGTAAGTAAAAGTATAAATTCTTAATAATAAGTTCTTAATTGATAATCGTATAAAATTGATAATTGCCGGTATTCATCCTTGTCACTAAGCGATAAAAAAAAGATGCGAATTTATAAGTGAAATGACATTTTTCAGCAGTTCGCCCAGCTTCAGAAAAATCCTGCTAATTGCATACAATTGATTAAAAAACTGAAACTGAAATGAAACTAATATATTTCTTTCGATTGGGATGAGAAAACACCTTTGTGACAAACTGTTCTAATTCATCCATTCGTGAGATATACCTGTAAGATACTTTTATGATTTTTGTTGGATTTCTTTGCGCTTTAAAGTGGATTATTGAAAATGTTCGTTTAAAGGAAAGAGCTAATGCAAATCGAAGTGACCATAGAACATATCAGCAATTAAGTCACGAATTTTACCTATATTAAAGTTTCACAAACAATATTAATGAGAAAGTTCCATTATTCCAGTCTTATAACAGAAAGAGACGCGCATGATACAAAAATAATTGATGAAAAATGGCTGGAAAATGTAGAATGAAATGTCTCAACTCGCAGAAGAAGCAGAATGTGCAAACAACTTAAGAACGAATTTCGCCCGTCCGGATGGGGAAAATCTCGCACTGTGCTGCGGCAACAGCGGGCGACGGTGGCGGCGGAGGCGGCGGCGCGGGGCGGCGGGGGCGGCGGGGGCAGCAGCGTGGCGAGGGCGCGTGGAAAAAGGCCACGCTCTGGAATAACCGAGCAACGGAACGGCCGGCGCAGGCGGCACGGCTCGGCGCGGCGCGGCGGTGACGGCGGCGGCGGTGGCAGCAGCAGCAACGCGTCGGTGGTGGAGGTGGAGGCGGCGGCGGTGGCGGCGTTCGTGGCGGCGGCGGCGGCGGCGGCCGCGGAGGGGAAGCGACCGCGTGGTGGGGGCGCAGGGGAAGCGCAGAGGGGAAATTGTGCCCGGTGGTGGGGACGCGTGCGCCCCGGGTGGGGACGGCGGGGAAGTAGGAGGTCGCGTATAACTTACGGCTTCATTCAGGGGAAGGAGAGCCCGCTCGGCGCGGTGTTGCCACAGTGTTGCTTATTGTCTTTCTCACGCGCGGCGCGGGCGGTGTGGCGCGCGGCGTGGCGACCGGGGCGCGGGGTGGGAGGGGCGGCGCGGGGCCGTGGGCGCCCGGCGCGGGGCGGGCCCGGCGGGGGCGAGAGCGGTGGCCCGCGCGCAGACGGCGGAGGCCAGGCGCGGCGGCGGGCGACGGACGGACGGCGGACGGCGGACGGCGGGCAGCGGACGGGGCGCCCGGTCGGCGCGCGGGACGCGTCGCTAATTAAATAAGCCGCCCGGCGGGTCGGTGGGCGGGCGGGCGGGACGGGCGCATTGGAATACAATGACGCCGGGCGACGGCCTCCGGTGCAGCACGTTCCGTTGCCACGGGCGCCCCATGGGCGCTGCACTCCGTTCCAGGCTCCGAGACGCCCGTGCTCATCCGCCTTGGCGCCGCACTTGTCGGCGGTCGAACGCTCCCTATCCTGACAGCAGGGCCTCCTTGGGTTCTCGCACGGTTGTGTTCGGGGCCACGTGGTAGTTAGTATACGTTGCTATCCCCTGATGGCTCAAGGTCAATGGTGATTCCTTACGCACGCGATGAATAGTTTGGTAGGCAACAATATTGGTAGTCAGCTCGTTGGCCATTGATGTTATACCCACAGACCAGTTGTGTCTCGACCATCGAAAGATTGGCATTGGGATGCATTGGTGTAGCTCAAGGCTCAAGGCCGAACGGTGATTCCCAGGTAATGACATATTTTGCATGTTACAAATGTCAACATTTTCCACATTCGGTAGATCGTTCGGACCCTGTCTTTTAAAACTACGTTTAAATCACAACAAACACATTTCCAAAATCAAAGACAAGCTGAACAAAGACAAGTTCGTGTGTTGACTTCCTAATAGCGATGGCATGAAACCTACACCGCATGATGGAAAGAACAAGACATATTTTGTTTATACGAAAAAGAGGGTATGTGGAGTAAAATAAAAGTAAAAAGGTAATGGTAATAAACAACAAGAAATGTAATTTAAAATATTTTTTCAAACCTTTACTCCATAGTATCTCACAAGAATGGCCCTGAGCTTTGTCTACGAATCTCTTGTGTCGATGGGATTTATTTATGCCACCATGCTACGAAGTCCATCTGGTGTCAACTACTTTGACAGCTCTGAAGTACAACAATGGTTTCCTTGTATGTGTTCACTGTTGTTCTTATTTAGGACAGTATGATGTATTCTCAAGCTGTTACACCTTCAATGCTGCCATATTTATTACAGTGTACATTTCCTTAATTTTAAGTATCACTGATCTCCAACGTTATTTAGTTTTTATTATTCTTTGGCATTCAATCAATTGTATTTCAGCTATGAATTTGAAAACGGCCGATTCGTGGAGCAATTTCCAAGTGATAAGCGTCAGGTTTATGCCAACAATGTCCAGTAGTAGCTAGAGGAGGTAAATATGGGGCGATGAGGAGTTGCTCAGACATTCTTTATTCGTCGTGTGTTTTACACCAATGTATTTTTCGTACACTCGCCAAATTTGCAGTTACGTTTTACTAGTTGCACCGTGTAGAAGACGGGAGGGGCATGTCTCCCGACGTGCACGACAGCCCCCCCCCCGCGGATCTCTTACCTGGCGGAGCTCTTCGGGTATGGCTTCTTGGAACAATGCAACGGTGAACTGATGCCACACGAGCGCTTGAATAGTATCAACTGTCACCGATTCCGAACGCATGGCGATACCGTGTTGAACGACGAAGGGCAAGTCGTCGTGGGGCAGCCGATGACTGGAGAAACGACTCAGCTGGTAATCAAATTATTTAGCGCATGCGCAATTAGAAGTTTTTCACTTTGTGGTTTAGCTATCTAGCCGACTGTGCTATCTTGGCCAAGGGCTCAGTGCACCGAGTAAAGGACTTGTTAATAGCTAACATATCTGTATGATGTGTTCAGGCCGTTAATGAATAGCGACCCAAACTACTATAGTTTGGTGTAGTAACGTGGAAATGTATTATTGTAACTGCGCACAATTTAGGCATTAGATCAAATCAATATTTATCTTTTTTCCCTGTAAAGACCACATTTCTCTCAGTCAGTCAAAGCCACATTTCTCTTGAGTTATATCGTTTGTGGGCTGTCATAATGTCACAACTCAAAAACTCAGGTGTTAAGATAAATGAGTTTGAAGTTTTCACCTTGAATTGAAATGCTACATTCTTGCTTTCACACTTCTGCCATTTGTTGGTGAAATGCTGGACTGTAAGATATGCTGCTGGAAGGTAGACCAATCTGCGTTTCTGGAGAATGCATTAGCTCAAAATTCATATTTATTGGGTTGTGTGACTATTGCAGCTCACGAGCGATATTTATGTACTTTTTCCTCAGAGTGTAGCTCAGTGGAGTCTTTGTTGAAGGTTGACCAATCTGCAATTCTAGAGGCTGTATTAACACTTCATTGCCTGAGCCAAAAAAAATCAGTCACAACTTTGTAATAAATTTCGAATTGGTAAATAATAAGCATCTAATTTGTTTCAGATTTTTATTTTTACATCTTCATTGTTAAACAACAATGGCATTTGTAAATACGTACAAACCACTAGATAACTACACTTATCAATAATAATTTTTTTACACATATTGTTTAATTTAAAAAGTGATATTAAAGTTGCATCGGTAGCATACAGGTGAAGTTTTCAACAAAACACGAAGAAAAATAATACAAAATAAGGATTCATACCCCCATCTCCTGGAAGACGCAACACAACACGACACGGGACAAATACAGTTAGAAAGCTATAAACTCTTAAAAAAACTACAAATTGTAACTTATTCACCACACCAGGATGGTACTTCATAGTACCAACAAACTGTGAGACTCGCACATGTAGTAATTATTAAATACGCACAAAAGAATCTGGTATTGTAAGTACCGTCAGTCAGGGTTAACTCAAAATTCATATTTATTGAGTTGTGCCACTATTCCCCCCCTACACACACACACACACACACACACACACACACACTATTCTTTTCTCTCAGTGTGTAGCTCAGTGGAATCTTCGTTGAAGGTTGACCAATCTGCAATTCTGGAGGCATTAAATCAAAACTCGTATATTTCGAGTTCAGCCACTGTTGCAGCCCTCGAACGATAAATACGTTTCCCTCGCCGTGTAGCTCCGTGGAGTCCTTGGCTGTGTCGGGCGGCCTCCAAGGACGGGCGAGCGGCCGCAGGTGGTTGGGGGCGCGGGCGCGGGCGCGGGCGCGGGCCCGGCCGCCGCCGGCGCCGGCCGTCTGGGAGGTGGGGGAGGCGCGCTGCGGCGGCGGCGGCGGCGACGACGGTCGTGGCTGTATCGTGTCGGATCTCCGGCCGGCCGGAATTCCATTCAAGAGACGATTTATGCTTCCATCACGGGATTATCGGAGGGCGGAGGTGAAGGACCGACGGTGACCAGGCGCGGGTGCCCACTGCGGAATGTGAGCGGGCCGTGCGCCTCGGTGCGCCGGCTGCGGGAGGAGATGTTTGTTTTAATAAGCGCGTAATTATGCATCGTCGTTTCTGTGTTTGTGGGTGTTGAAGCATTGGAGAAAGATTTGAAGAATGGGAAAGATTCGGTTGATGTGGTCGGTGCTGATACGATCCTTTACTAACTAGTTTATGTAGAAATTGAAAATATCTTAGGGTTAAGTAATAAAAATAAGATTTGATTTTGCCCTACTGATTCCTATTGATGCTCATAAAAACAAGCAGTGGTTCTTGTAAAACGCTACGCGTGTACCCTCATGCGGCCTGGGTGTTGCACTACAGGAACAATCCAGTCGCGAGACTACACACTCAGAGTGACGTTTTGCTTTCTTAAAGATATGTGTTGCCGGTTGAAGAACCCACAGACCTCTAACAGTGGTAAAAGATGTAACGAAATAAAGGGTGGTTTACTTTTGCATCCAAATAAATAAACTCCCGTAAAGCAATCTGTAATTCATTTTCAATCTCATTACTATCGTTCATGGGAGCCGCGAAAGGGGTGCATTTGCCCCCAAATGACTTATGAAATGGATAGGTGGGAAACTCGGCTGTGTTAGCTAGAAATAATCTGATTTGCAATAATATTAACCCTAAGCATATTTGTAGGCACGTTATTAATAACCACGAGTCGAATCGACTCACTCAACGTAAAATGAATGTAAATAATAATTTTTTGCATTGCTTTTCCTTGGTTTTCTAAGAATTACATATAATTGAGTGATTGAACCAATATTCAATTTCTAATTGTCAAGACAAGACAAAGATACGTTCTTTTACTAACAATGAGTAAGATCGACGCACACTAAAATGGTCTCTTATAGCTAATCATGAGTAATTTCGACTCACTGACTTTTGAAGGCGATGACGCCACCCGAACCCGACAGAAGTCAGAGACACGACCAAGGTGGGATCAGAAGCAGCACTAAACAATGGAACCTTAGGTGACCGGCCAGAGTGCTAGTGCATCATGTGGGCTACGCGTGGGCACTTATGTGTACTATGTGAGTCGATTCGACTCATGGTTAGTGTTCTAGGATTAATGAATAATTTAAGTTATAATTCAATAAGTATCATAGCAGTTGTTTCAAAATATTGTGAGCCGGCCCGGTGGCCGAAATCGCTAAGGCAGTAGTGTCGTAGTGATCTCGGACCGAAGGGTCGCGGGTTCGAGTCCCGCCTCGGGCATGGTTGTATTTGTGTTCGTCCTTTCACCCCTTATCATCAATCACCATATCGTTTCATCCACATAGTTACCATACCGTTAACAGCAATAGTGGTCGCTAATGACCTAAGATGTTGATGCGACCTTAAATAACAAAAAAAAAAAAATTATTGATTACTGGAAATACTTCTGGACCCTCTATATTTATGTAACCCTTTCCCCGGAAGCGCCTAACGGCGTACATCAGGAAATTTTCAAACCCGTGATGATAGGAATGGGTAAACGGGTTTAAAATCATTTTATTATTATTATTATTATTATTATTATTATTATTATTATTATTATTGTTGTTGTTATTACTATTGTTATTAATAAAGTAAAATTACTATCATCTTCTCCACCACCAGAAGAGAGAAATTTTCAATTCCCACAATTTGGACGGGAAGGAACCAGGATTTGAAGTCTGCTATCTGGTGGTGGACAGTGAACTCGCTGTTTCCTGCAGTGTATTTGACCATCACCCACGCGACAACACGCCGGCCGTGAAAGCGTTGGCAGATTGGAAGGAGAGTTGCGGCGGTTATATGGGACGGAGACGGACTAGAGTTGAGGATCGTGGAATTAGAGGAGACCGAGACGAAAGATGGTTGGGAGATGGAGGAGCAGGAGGAGGAGGGAGATGTGATGGAGGAGAAGGGAGATGAGTTGGAGGAGGAGGAGGGAGATGAAATGGAGGAGGAGAAGGAGAGAGATGTGATGGAGGAGGAGAGAGATGTGATGGAGGAGGAGGGAGATGTGATGGAGGAGGAGAGAGATGTGATGGAGGAGGAGGGAGATGAAATGGAGGAGGAGAAGGAGAGAGATGTGATGGAGGAGGAGAGAGATGTGATGGAGGAGGAGAGAGATGTGATGGAGGAGGAGGGAGATGAGATGGAGGAAGAGAAGGAAGATGTGATGGGGGAGGAAGAGAAGGGAGATGCGACGGAGGAGGAGGAAGAGGATGGAGATGTGATGGAGGTAGATGGATATGGAAGGGGCGTGGGAGGAATGAGAGGGGTGATGTGGTGCGGAGCGTGGAGGATCTAGGCGGGTGGGGGCTGGGCGGGGCGAGGCGAGGCGAGACGGGGCGGGGCGGGGCGTGGCGGGGCTAGGCGGGGCGAGGCGGGGCGGGGCGGGGCGGGGCGGAGGGACGGCTGGAAAATAACCGCGGCGGCCTTCCGATTCATGAAAAGAACCGTTCCTGGAGGGGGACTCGGAGGAGCGGTCCGTGCGCGGCCGTGCCCACGACGCCCGGCGCGGCTCACCCGTGCCAGGGGTGGCCAAAGGCGCGCCGGAATTCCTCTGCTTTGTCTAAAGGTCACACATGTAGAGTGTTCAAGCATCAGGCCCATTACGTGGAACCTTCCAAGTGGCAAATAACGAAAAGGGTGCATTGAAAACATTAGAAACTTAAAATATTCAGATAGTGACAAATTAGTTCTTAACATTCGGCGTCGGTTGAGTAAAATAATATTCGCCGAACTCGGGAAGGCGAAAAGACGAGGTGATTAGTGTTGTGTTTGCTTTGCTTCTACCTGAAAATTCCACCCTTATTTTAATAGGAGAGTAGTGATTGTGTGATATTTACGTTACCATATTCAGCTTATTGAGAATTGGTTATCGAGATAAAAGTAATGTAATTTGCAAGGTCGTTATGTGCGTCCGCGTTTAACTTATATCTGGGATTGGTGTCAATCATTCCGATACAAATCGAACAAGAAATGACTTGATTTCTTGTTCTGCTCTTTTACTGTCTTTAGTGAAGTGTGCTCTACCTCCTCATTCGTAAATACCGAAATGACCGTACAGGAACTATTACGTTTTATTTCAGTCGACTGTTTGGTGTATGGCAAAAATAATGTAATTCTCTTACATTGTACTACAAATTTTTCTGCTGTTTACAGATTGTTTTGAATCCGCCCCTTTCGAATAGTAACAAATTGAAAAAAGAAATTATTCTCGGTAATTTCATTTTACTTTGGTATTAGTCTGTTGCTTTATCACATGCTCGAATTCATTATTTCGATTTCTAAGGTGATCACAATCTTTGCGTAATATTTAATATCAAATATTTCAGCACTAACATCAATTATGCTAAGCATGTCTGTTATGTATATGCATGCAGTAGTTATGAGCACATCTGTAATGTAAACGTACCGAATGACAGTCACATTAGTGACACCGTTATAGAGGAAGCACTTGGTTCTTATAAATATTATTCAAGATTTTCTTACTTAGATCGTCGTTCAGAATGTCTTATTTCTGTTGCAGTTCTTCTGGAGGTGTGATGGATTGTGTCATCATGACACAAATGTGTCATGATGACACAATCCATTGAGATTGCGACAATCCATTGACACAATCCATTGAGACCATGGAGTTCTATTCGTATCACTGCAATAACTTCCGAGATTTTGATTCTTTAATACTCTCTACAAAGTTAGGTTACCGATTTTCTTAGTGATTCCGAGGACGCTATTTAATTGAAAAAAAACGAAGATAACTCTTCATTTACATTTATGTAAGTGTTTCAATATATTATCGAGATAAAAAATATATTATCGAGATCTTTCTCTCGTCAAACTATCGAACCAATATTCCAACTGAAATTAGTCCCTGGATTCACTGAAAAATCTAGTAACATTTCTGTACTATAAAAAAACACAATAACCAAGAGTTTTCTAACAAGTCTATAAAATTATAAATATTCTTTCAGGAACACTAAATGAGACTCGCAGACATTTCCAGGACACATTTTCGCCTTCGATTAATTGATTATTTCGTGATACCGAGAGTGTCAACTGTTATGATCATTAGTATCGTAAATTGAGTATTTTCTATCTCGGAAAGTGACTGTGCTGTTCCCCGCTGGGTGGCGACATCCGGCGCCGACCTACACATTGGCTGGTGGGGTTTTCCCAAACTGATATATCCCACCCGCAGGGCACCGCCCCAGCCGAGAGAAGCTTAGAACTTCTGACTGGTCTCTCGACGTGTGTGAAAGTTACGTGCATGTAAGTAAGGAGTGAGGATAGGGAAATGAAGAAGAAGGAAATATCGCGTGCAGTCTGTGGCCCGTTTCATTGGGTACTGCCCCGACTGATGTTGATCGATGAAACTACAGAAAGCTAACGATCAGGGAAGCTAACCGCTGGAATTTTCCACCAGACAGCGGCCGGCTTAGGGCGTGACCGACTCAGGGCATCAGTTGAAGTCACAGGAGTGCCTCTGGCCGGGAGGTTCTATGCTCGATTCCCGACAGTGGCAGGATTTTCGGCACTAGCTACGCGTATATAGCGTATTTCCCCAGCGAGTGGGACATCGCCACCTCTCGGAATAAATACAAACACTTCACTTATGGAACCTTAGCAGTTGCAGTTATCAATTACCTTATCAGTTAGCAATGACCTTAGCAGTTAGCAATGACCTTAGCAGTTGACGCGCCCGGTATCACCAATTAATGATTTCTCCAGTCAGCGTCTGACTTCGATCTAGCCACCTAGCTAGTGCCAGAATCCTGCCACTGTCGGGACTCGACCTCTATTACCTCCCAGACAGACGCACTGCAGTCATCAATTGATGCCTTGCGTCACTTTGTTTTGAAAATCTGGGGACTGTGTGAGGGACATGGAGGCCGGTGAGAAGCTTATGTGATTCTTGGAAGTAAGATAAGATTTTGTTCTTATATTTCTGCACGCTTTGAAATGTTTTTGGTTCGTCCAGCCTTTGATTGTTTAATTATTGGAGAACTTTCACTTCTGCTCGGATTTTACATCACACCTATCCCTCATCTTTCAAGGAGATGGCGGAGATTACCCCGCTGGTTAGCGATGTCAGGCGCCGGCCTACGTGGGGAACGTTCCGAACCAGGTATCTCCTACCATATTCTCTTCCAGGTGTCTCCTATCCGCCAACTGCCGGGACAAGCTCTAATCTCCCGACTGGTCTCCCGACATGTGTGGTAGTATAGTGCATGCGAGTGTAAGTTTGTGTGTAAGTAGGGGGTGGGGAAAGGGCAAGGAAGAGGAGAGAAAAATTGCGCGCGGTCCCTAACCCGTTTATGAGGGTACTGCTCTGGCATTCGTCTGCTGTGGCATTCGTCTGCTGTTGATCGGAGGAACCACAGAAAACAAACGTTGAGAGCACCCGACCACTATAATTCTCCTTCAGACAGTGGCTGAACTCTCCCTAGCTGTTTACCTTATGTCGAAAATCCTGCCACGCCGTGGGGTATATCGGACCTCCCGGTCAGAGGCCCTGCAGTGCGTGGTGAGGCCGGTGCTCAGTGCGCCTACCTCCGCGTGCCCTTCACGTGTGCCCCTGCGAACGCAGCCTTTCACGAGCCCATTGACCCTCGTCGCGGCGGTGGTCCACGCCCCTCGCCGCCCCGCGCCGCGCCTCGCGCAGCCCGGGTGGGGCGGGCGGCGGGCGCTACCTGCAGACGGAGCCAAGGGGAATGGCCGATGTCCAACAAGCGTCCCCTTGACAGGTGACTTTAATGCTCGGTAGTGTTCTTTGGCTGAACGGCGCATTAGGCGGAGTGTTCGAAGCAAATGCGAGTATTCTGTGGGCGTGACTGTTTTGGGGCGGTGACCGGACTCATGAACGAACCGATGCAGTGTGTCTGCGGTTACTACTTACCTCCAATTTCTTCTTAATTCTCTTACTCTCTTTTTTATCCTTTTGCTTCTTTCTTCTTCCTTTTATTCTATTTCTTCCTTTATCTTTCTGCTTCTTTCTTCTTTTATTCAACTTCTTTTTATCTTCTATTTTTTCTTCTTCTTTTATTCTATTAATTTCTTCTATTTTTCCTTTCTCCTCCTCCTTGTTCTTCCTTTTACGTTCCTTGTTCTTCCTTTTCTGCTGCCTCGTTATTTTCTCTTTCCCCTTCATCTTCGTTTTGACCATTCTCCCTCCTCCTAAGTAATGCGTAGTTTCGGTCCTCAGCCCTATGGGATTCTTCTACTTTTCGATCCGTTAATTCCCATTCCAGTCCTTTCGATCCCAGATCACAAGCGTTCTAAGCCGTGTCGAAAAACACGAGTATTTTCATCAACCTTTATTTTAATTCCTCGATACAACACGTTATAGGCTGTCCATAATCGTACGTTTGAACGTAACTTGTCTGTGAAATCATTTACGAAAGCTATGAAAAGGAGACGTCCTTTTATACTTCCTTGAGGAACCCCGAGACGGAGCATAGACGAAAACTGCTGTCCTACTCAGTATGTTTCCTGGTGCGAAGAAACTCGTTTTTCCAACATATTACAGAGAATCGAATATGGATAGTTATAAAAATAATTCATATCAAACCTTTTCGCGCTGATTTTTGAATTATAAATCAAACGTTTTACAGTTTGTATCAACTTGTCCTCACACAAAAAAAACAAGAATGATTGGAGGGCGGGTAAAACATGACAATCAGTGTGCCCTCGCTCATATCAGAGTAACACAAGAGGAGCAATTTTACGCCTTGCGACATGTGGAGTGAACCCGCATGAGGGTACTTGAGAATGGCCGGTAACCACCGAATGGAGCGATGTATGTTGTTTGAAAACAATTATTGTATACGCAAATATGATAATGGGATTGTGATAAGTCAAATTGGTATCATGCCAAGTGACTATAGGTCGAGAACTTTGAAAAAAAACTGGACTGCACATGAGCGAAAAGTGGGGGAGGGGAAGGTTCCCTTTCTTAGAGACTCAACATCCCAGTCTCAGGAAGAGCCGCCGCCGCCTCGGCCTGGGCGGGTGGGGAGAAGACAGCCTGGCCTTGACGACCGTCCCAAACCGTAGTGTTGAAGGGTGAGAACGAAGTTGCAAGAGCGAACCAGTTATCATTGAAGGCGGTCCTTTAGTTCAACTGAACTCCCTCTCGGGAGCAGTGGGGCATGGCTTCGCCACGCCTCCTGAGGTAAGTGACGTCTTGATGGTATTTTTAGAGTTATAGGAAACTGTTTTTGGGGACGAAGATGACACTGGACAAGATGAGCGACTCTTGCATCCACTTGTCAGAGCAAAGGCTCAAAATGCTTCTTGATGTTATGGCAACAAAACAAGGCACACACCTAATACTCGATGGCACACGCCCCAATGTTTGATTGGTGACAACTAACAATGACCGGCTGAGTTGGCTTAGAGACATCATTGTAACCTGATCTGGAGGTCATAGGAATCAACTCCTATCAGTGGTGGATTTTCTACAGTAGCTACATAGCTGGATTGAATACAGCCACTGTCTGGAGGACAATACTAGTGATCTGCTGTTCTCATCGGTTGTTTGATGTAGTTTCTCGTACCAATATCAGGTGAATGACGGAGCAGCAAACTTAAAACGGACAATAAACCGCGCGATTCTTTCCGTCCTGAATCCTATCAAATACTTTCCTTTTACATTTACACTAAAACGTACTCTGTACTACCATACACATTGGGAGACCAGCCGAGAGCTCAGAGTTTGTCCCGGCTTGGGCGCCGGGAGCTCAGAGTATGTCCCAGCTGGGGCGATGCCTTGCTAGCGGATAAACCTGGAGGAGGGAAACTTCCACAAGTCGACTTGCAAATTGGCGCCGAATCTCATGTTCCAGCGAGCGAGGAATATCACCACTTTCCGGGATATAACATTCACTACATTAATGGAACTAATGACTATAGGAGATGACGCGCCCGGGTACAATCAGTCGAACTGTTAATCGAACAAACAACGACCTCGCGGTAAAGCAACGTTCAGCCCTGGCGTCATGGGGCGTAATAAAGACCTGCCTCGATAACATAGTGTTTCGAAATTGCCGCAAAATCATCGGCATCCCGGCATGGCGGGGCACGCGTTTTATCCCGTACACTCTGGTGTTAAGTTACCGAATGTTGCATTGTACACGTCAATTGTGATTTCGGCGTTGTTAACAATCTGTTGTCTGCCATAAAATGAACGGCGGCTACTCCACATACGATGCATACAACGCTAACTTCCGTCTGGGGGTTGCTTGGTTGTTAGTGATTCCGGGCGCGACAACTACTGAGGTCATTAGTCCAGTAAGTGTATTGTATGTTTTCCTGGGGAGATAGTAGTGTTCCTCCCCCGCTGGATGGCGCGATCCGACGTCGACCTACTGTCGGCTAGCGGTGTTTCCCTCAAGCAGGTATTTCTCACCAGCGGGGCTCCTCCCCAGCCGTGTCAAGCTTTAAGCTCCTGACCGGTCTCCCGGCATGTGTGATAGTGTATTACATATTAGTGTAAGTGTGTATGCAAGGGGTGAGGATAGGACAAGGAAGAGGAAGGAAAGATCGTGCGTGGTCCGTGGCCCGTGGCCCGTTTTTTAGGGTACTGCTCCGGCATTCGCCTGGTGTGGATGTGAGAAACCACGAAAAACTACTGATCAGAGCAGCCGGCCTTTAGAATTCTCCTCCAGACAGTGACTGACTTCGACCTACTAGCTGACAACCTAGTGTCGAAAATCTTGCCACTATCGCGACTCGAACCTACCTCCCGGTACGTTCCCGTACCCTAGGACCTCCCGGTCTGAGGCACTGCAGTGACATCAGTTGATACACTGAGCCACCTCCCCCGGTCCGTCTGGAAGTAAACGGACACACCCTGTAAATTGGTAGATTTATAGAAGGTAAATCCAAGCCTGCCTCTGGAGCGATCCGTATCTCGGGTGAGTGGACGCGCTCCAGTTGGGGCTGCCGGCCCGTGTGCGGCGCCACCGACGCCGACCCGCCGACCGGAACCCCCTCAGCCAGCGGCCGGGCAGTCGGCGCGCGCCGGAGGGCCCCGCGCTAGATTTGTCCTCGGCTGACGCGTGCGGGGCATTGTTCTTTTTGCAGGAAAGCGCTTGGCTTGCTCTCGTTGCGGCCGGTTGTGAAAGGTGGCGTGCTACGCCGGCAATAAGGACAAGCGGTCTGTGCATCTCGGTGCGAGCTCATGTGCAATTGCCCTCGAAGGCCCTGGTAGTACGTGCTGTTACCGAAGCGTCTGCTGATAAATACGGTTTTGCGGGCGCGGTAACGTAATTTCTGTTTTTCCTTCAAACTTGTTTCCATTATTTTATGGATTGGCCAACATCATATGCCAGTACTTGTATTTCTTTGGTTTTATTCCCGTGTTCAATTTTGCCATCTTCGTTTCTTTTCTTCTGGACGATACGATTCCCTGACAGAATTAATTCACAATAGCTGAGTGGATATTGAACAGAAATGCTAGACAGTTGTGGAGGAAAATAATTTCGTATCAATTGTCACTGAAAAAAAGGAATCGAATCTATAAGAGTAATGAATGGAAGTTGTGCAGTGAAATTGAAATTAAAAAACAAAAGATACAGAGAAAGAAATCATACACAAAATTTATGTCGAACGGTCATTTAATGTACATGATTCAGTATGGTTTTGAAATACAATTATTTTCATTTCTTCCCTTTCCTTTATGATAATTTACCAGCTGCACAAATTCCTCTATTATAATTCCATGCTGCTGTTCATTTATAATTTATTTTCCTGGATGTTGGCACTCGTGTCCCTCGCTCTTTGCGGATGTTCTTTCGCTCCTGTTCTTTGCTCCTTTCATGCTGCTACTTTCATCAGACACATCTCTGCTGCCACCGATCATTCCAAAGCCTAGCAATGTGTTGCCGCAGCCACCACGGCTCCAGCCGTTACCGCCGCTAGGACCCCGACCCCGACGTCAAGGCCCCAGCATCTACCGTATCCTTGTTCTCCCCGCTATCGACCTCACCTCCGCCCCGCCTCCGTCCCCGACTCCGTCCCCGCCTCCCTCCATCCACGCCTCCCTCCGTCCCCGCCTCCGTCCCCGCCTCCCTCCGTCCCCGTCTCCCTCCGTCCCCGCCTCCCTCCGTCCCCGTCTCCCTCCGTCCCCGTCTCCCTCCGTCCCCGTCTCCCTCCGTCCCCGTCTCCCTACGTCGCCGCCTCCTACGTCGCCGTCCCTACGTCCCCGCCTCCCCTCCCCGCCACGTCCCCGCCTCCCTCGTCCCCGCCTCCCTACGTCCGCCTCCTACGTACCCCGCTCCTACGTCCCCGCCTCCCACGTCCCCGCCTCTACGTCCGCCTCCCAACGTCCGCCTCACAACGTATCCGCCTCCTACTCCCACGCCTCCCTACTCCCCGCCTCCCTACTCCCCGCCTCCCTACTTCCCGCCTCCCTACTCCCCGCCTCCCTCCTCCCCGCCTCCCTCTGTCCCCGCCTCCGCTCTGTCCTCGCCGCCGCTCTGTCCCCGCCTCCCTCGTCATTGTATTTCTCTCTACCTCCACTGCAGCCGTCTTCCTCAAAGCATCTCCGCAGCCACACCGCTAACATTTTCGCTTCCTCCGCCGCCACATCGCCGTC
Organism: Teleogryllus occipitalis; assembly: GCA_011170035.1. Lineage (NCBI taxonomy): Eukaryota > Metazoa > Arthropoda > Insecta > Orthoptera > Gryllidae > Teleogryllus > Teleogryllus occipitalis. Next base: position 101,035 of record BLKR01000515.1, read on the forward strand.
GCCATTCTCGACGCGGTGCTGGCCTGGAGCTCCTCCATTTCCGCTGCCGCTGGAATCCTCCTCCTCCGCCTCCATCGCGGGGCGGCGGGGCGCGCGTGGCTCGGCGGTGGCAGCGGGTGCAGACGGTTCCGCTCGGCGGGGCACGGGACGCCGCGGCGAGACGGTAGCGGAGGCGGCGGGAGCGCGCTTATTATTCTGCGCTGACGCGAGGCGGGCAGCCGCGCCGCCGCCCCCGCCTCTGCCCGCCTCTCCCCGCCCCGTCCCGCCCCGTGGCGGCGCCCGCTTCCTCTCTCTTCTCGGCGGCGGCGGCCGCCGCGCCGCCATCGCGCCCGTCGCCGCGCCCTGCAAAAAGCGCCCGGGAGCCCAACGGATCGACGGGACGTGGGTCGACGCTGCAAGAGGCTGCCACCGCGCCCGAGGGCGGAGTGAGCGGCTCGGAGCGGAGCGGGCGGGGCGCCCGGACGCAGGCAGGCGGGCGGGTAGGGCGGGACGGGACGGGACGGGGAGGGGGAGGAACGGGGAGGAACAGAGCAGGAGCGGGGCGGGGTGAGAGCGGGACGGAGCTGGAGCGTGGTAGGGCTGGGTGAGGCGGGGCAGGGGCGGTGCGGGTGGGCCGAGGCGGGGCAGGTCAGGGTAAGGCGAGGCGGGGTTGGCAGGCCGGGCCGGGTCGGAGCGGGCAGGGCTGGCCGGGGTGGGCGGGGCGAGGCGGGGCAGGGCGCGACGGGGCACCCGGACGCAGGCAGGCAGGACGGCAGTCGGGCGCGCACGGCCGATCGATGCCCAGGCCAGGCGGAAGGCTAGGCGAGCGCTGTGACCTATGCTCTAATGGGGCTTGGGGCGTCTAGGACGGCGCTGACGTTGCCAGCTTCCACCCTGCATCTATTATGGATCGTCTTCTCGCTGAAATATTTGCACACGCTGTTCAATATGCAGCAACGTAATACAAGGAAACCTCCAAACGTTCGTTCTTTGGAAACGTGTGCAATTGAGATATGCTTTCTGGTTAGAGAGCTGCTCAGAAATATTTAGTACATTATACGGTTTCGCGAAAACGTGTCCGTTATAAAGGATGAGCATTCCAGAGATTTGTGTTAACTGCAGGATAACTGAGTCTGTACTTTCTGAACTGTTAGACTGCATTATTAAGTATTATCTTGGTTTGGGTTACGTGTAAGTGGAGATAAAAAAGGAATCACTAGAAAGTACTGAGAAAGAAGTCTCTAGAGAGTTTCGGCCTTTTTACCCTAGAATTGTTATATAATTCCCAATCATCAGTGGAGTCCTCTGAGATGATTTGTCACTAAATTCTACAAAAAATCTCATTATTTTGCAATGCAAAAGTCGGACAGTACGTCGGCAATAGAATCGCCACCGATCTACGAGATATCCTTCCCCCTTTCCGTATCTCAAACTTCATCATGCATTTCTTTCTGTCTGTCCATCCGCCCTTGCCGCTCGATCTTCTGCTGCGCCATCCATCCTCTTCTCTTCAACGTCTTCTCTGGCTCTGTCGCCATCTAGACTCCGCGACCTTCCACCCTTCTCTCTCGTGGCCCTCTATTGTTCCAGTTCTCTCACCCACCTTACCTTCCGCTATCCCGCTCGCCCGTTCTCCTGCCCAACTGTCTTCTTGTTCTTTCGACTCCTTCCTTTCTCTCCCTCCATTCTTCCTCCTTTTTTCATTTTTCCATTCTACCTCCTTTTTCATCCTTCCATTCAACCTCATTTGCATCCCTCCATTGCACCTCCTTTTTCCATCCCTCGATTCTACCTCCTTTTTCCATTCCTTCATTCTACCTTCTTTCTTTCCCTTCTTTCTGTCTCCTTTCCTTTCCTTTCTTCTGCCTCATGTCTTTCCATCCTTTCTTCATTTCTACCTCCTGTTTTTCTTCCCTTCAACATTTCTTCCTGCTATTCTCCCCTCTTTTCTTATATCTTTTTATCCTTTCTTGTCTCTTTCTCTCTTTTCGTCTTCGTCTTCTCGTCCACAGCTGCCTCCCCCCTCCGGTGTGCCCGATCTCGCGCCCGCTCGTCCCCCGTGGCGTCGGTGGGCGCTGTATTGAGCGCGTGATCAATGGGGCGGGGCGGCGTTGATGGGCCTTTTGATCGAGGCGCGCTCCATTCAGGGGCGTTGAGCTGCCCAGTGGCGGTTGAGGTGCTCCACCCCGCCCCCCTCGGCTCCCGCTTCACGCCGCGACGTCTTCATTGATTTAGCAAACTGGAGCGCGGGCGGGCGGGCGGGCGGGCGCAGTGCATCTGGCATCCGGGGCTCCATTGTGCTGCAAGTGTCGCATTAGCCCGGGATCTCGGGCGGCGCCGCGCCGTGGGGGCTGAGCCGCGCCGTGCCGCGCGCGCGCGCGGGCGGAGGCGGATCGCTGCGGATGAGAGGGGGATAATGTGCGGCGGCCGCACATGGCTTCCCGGGAGAGGTGCGAGGACCCGGGATTGGCATGGGGCAGGTGGAATAATGACGTTGTATAGGGTTGTCAGAAGGTTGTTCTCTTTAATTCTTTACTTAGTATTACTATTTATGTTTACGCATTGCTGGTTCACAGGTAGATCTGGTTTTCAAATAACGAGCTTTCCGTCAAGTGAGTTATTTGCTGTTTATTTAAGAATCTGAATTTAGAATGTTCCGGACAATGCGGCAAGTATTTAAGATGACGGACTTCTGCACTGTTTTTAAAAGCCTTGAATATCATGTTTTTGAAGGTTATCTTTGACGCGTTTCTCTATAAGGCCATTACAGGAGATAATTATTGGGGAAATGGCTACTTGGTCATTATTATTATTATTATTATTATTATTATTATTATTATTATTATTATTATTATTATTATTACTTTTCACTTCTCTTTTGCGCGGGTGGGAGACATTCACCTGCCGTAGTCACTTCGCCTGGGCTCACTCGCATGGCTCCGGCTCCAGTGAGCAAGTACGAGCACTGATGATGGATTCTGTTAATCTAGCTCTTCTGCTAGGAATTTGCTTACTAAATGACATCTATCCAGAATTACCAATTTTTGCATTGTCACCATCAGTTTTCCGGCTTCTAGTGACTCGAGCTGAAGCTTTGTCGATTTTAACACTATACCACTATTTGAGATTACTACAGGTTGAATGGTGAACTTTTTTCCCTTCCAGAGCTTCTTTATCTCATCTGCCAAATATTTATATTTACTAATCTTTATATTGTAGGTAGTACTGATGTTATGCGTGAGAGGAATGGCATTGTCAAAAACAGGCAGATCTTGCCTACTTTTGTCCAAGAACAAGATTTCAAGGCGGTTGGCTGGTACAGTAACATTGTTCTTATTTCTCTGTCCCAGTATAGCCTGATATTCTGGTTGTCAATGACATTCAAAGGTTCATATTTAAAATAAGGGACTTTCATTGTTTCCTATTAAGTATTGATGAAGGATTTTCCCCACATTGTTAGGTCTCTTCGTGTATTCTGTGATTGCTAGAGGTTGACACGATCCAATTATATGCTCTATGGTTTCTGATGAGCTTTTACATTTCCTACATTTATCATCTATGTTTGCTTCTTTTTGGACATACATTCGATAGCTTCTTGTTGGTAGCCATAATCTTCTAGAGCCATCATGAACCCCAATAGCCATCATGAATCCCGTTGTCTCGCCCAATAAGTTTCCTTTTCTAATCCTTAAGCGTGTTGACTCCTGGTCAACATCCTCGTTCTCCAGCTGGTTGGCATACGTTGCTTTTGATTTTTAATGCTTTTGATTTCCTGTCTGTTTTCTGATTATCAATTCATTTACCCTGCTAGGCAAAATTCTTATTTGCGAGATGCAAGGTAGTTGCATTCACATCGGCTTTGCAGATGAGTCGAAACATGTTGAGAGATGCCTGTTTACTGTGAAAGTGTTATTGTTATTAATTACTGTGTCTCATGTTATTAATTTGTTTGCTGTGGAGACGTGCGATATCAATTATGCTCATTCCTCTCATCGATACAGGGAGAGTAACTCGTTCCTTTGCAGCTTTCGGGTGTCTCATTGGGTGCTCAGTGAGCTATGTTCTGATCAGTCTTGAAATGTCTTTCAGATCTGTTAAAGTCCATTTAATAATTCCAAATGAATATGTAAGTACTGGGATTGCATATGTGTAAATGACTCTTATTTTATTTCTGCTGTAAAGTTGGTTTTAAGTTTGTTTCTGATTTTTTTCAAAAGGCTGTTTCATATTCTTTTTATGTGCGTGTGATCAATCCCTCTCAATTGTCAATTACAAGGTATTTACAACGATCAGAGATATCAAAATCTTTTATCGTGTTTTCAGGTGTCACGTTGTATCCCTCTGATGTAACAATTATTCCTTTTACAAGGTAGACATATTTGCAATTGTCAGACCCACATTCCATACATATTTCGGGTGCTCATGTCATGTCAAGAAGTTTGGTTAGCTGTTCTCTTTTACTTTGCATAAATTTACAAATCGTCCATATTCAAAAAGTGATTGATCACATAGTTTCCTTTTGTTGGCGTAGTAAGTTTGAATTATTATTATTATTATTGTTATTATTATCATTATTATTATCATCAACATTATTCACGACTAAAGATGTTATGAGTCGATAGAATATAAAAATCTACACCGGGTTACAACCAGCTTCCTAAGGACCAGATCTGTGGGTGCCACTACGATAGTTTGCTCAAAAAGTAGGCTGTTCCCAATAAAGCAATGCCTTGCACTTTCCAGTCTTTTGAATGGTCTGGAAGTCGAGCCAAGTTCTTACACAAATTTTTCGAAACAAATTCCAGAGTTCGGATGACTATTGAGACGAACTACCCTTTTACGCCCCACTTTCGACTGATTTCAATTTCCAATCTTCTGTTTAAGGCGTTTCTCTGCCTCCTTGGTTACGACGACGTTTTGATCACACGCTGAAGCAATATCTACTAGTAGACACGATTTTTTCTCCAAATCCCGGATAACAATATCCAGTTTTTTTGCCGCCATCGTGCGATCAGTTTGAATTTGTTGGCTGTACAATATTGAACACCGTCCGACACACGTCTCCTGTTTTGGAGAGTGTTCGTATCACTTAGAGCTTGTATTTGAAACTTCGAGAACGTTACAGATCTGCCAGTGGAGGTAACTAAACTCCACACCGTATCACGTTTGAATTCTTTTTCTTGATATAATAATAATAATAATAATAATAATAATAATAATAATAATAATAATAATTATTATTATTATTATTATTATTATTATTATTATTATTATTATTATTATTATTATTATTATATCAAGAAAAAGAATTCAAACGTGATACGGTGTGGAGTTTAGTTACCTCCACTGGCAGATCTGTAACGTTCTCGAAGTTTCAAACATAAGCTCTAAATAATAATTATTATTATTAATATTATTATAATTATTATCATAATTATAATAATAATTATTATAATAATGATTATTATTATTATTACTATTATTATCTCTTTATGAATAATACGCTAAGGAAAGGTGACGATTTTATACCATTTGTAGGAAACCATCGACACACGCCTCTGCCAAATGAAAAAGAAAACACTAATTCGCATATTATAAGGGGCAGTGCATGCGCAAATTCATTACCAACACCTGTTACGCATCAATACACGTTGCTTGTGTAAAAGTCGGAAACGTACGTAGGTATATCCTATTCCCTTAAGTCTCTATAAATCCCTAAGAAAAGTAACTTGAGTTCTTTTGAGATAACGTCGTTATTATTATTATTATTATTGTTGTTATTAATATTAGTATTGTTATTGTTATTGTTATTAATATTATTATTGTTATTGTTATTGTTATTAATATTATTATTGTTATTGGTATTAATTTTATTATTGTTATAATGGTTACTATTATTATTATTATTATTATTATTATTAACCCCTAAATTCAGGATTTTTTCCACGACTATGGTTACCACCGGTAAAACGATGCGTTGTAAGCAGTATTCTGATTTTTCGATCCATGGATCAAACTAAATCAGAAGGGGGATAGTGAATTTCCTTAAAATATCCTCCTACGAATAATAATTGGAATATTTCTTCTACTACTTGCTATCCGCTGTGTAGAAGTTAACTGGTAATTGTAATTCTATTTGAAGTAGTAATAGTAATATTCACACCATTCTTTATCATGTCAATGATCAAGAATCAACAGATCATATTAGTGACTCAGGTTCATTCGCTTAGATTCATGAACCCCAAACACTCTTTCACATTAGAATCCTTTCCGCCCCCTGCCGACCTTTTCCGCAAAAAACAAATTTCCTTGCATCTTCCATCCCTGTCACCTCCCAGAACGCAAGGCAGCTTGTCGTTCCCCGGGGCGGCGAGTATTATTTCATTTTTGAAATTTGTTCCAGAAATCTCGAGAAAGGGATTTCTCGGCACTGGCGCTCGTCTTCGTCGCCCGAAGCGCCTCCACACCCACCCCATTCCAGTCCCTCCACAATATTCCCTCGTCAAAGTTTTTAAACGACGATAAAGGGGAGAGCAAAGGATGCTGAAAGCGCGTGGCGGAAAATGCGCCCCAGCGACTCCGCGCGGCCCAGTGGGCAACGTTCCTCAAGCGGAGGACAAACGATTTTTATTTTCTTTACTATCGTATTTTACGTAGTAGTTACAGATAGATAAAATGTTTAATGGGTTTGCCGACAAAATTACGCAAGTGCTTCCTGGCTGAGTATGAAACATTTTTATAAAACAATTTTATAAAACATTTTATAAAACATTGATTTTGATGAATTGAAGAATGATTGATGAATTGATGTTTGATGAATTGAAAGAATAAAAGTAATGAATGACTGATGAATGGATGATAAATCTATATATATAAAAGAAAGTCGTGTTAGTTACACTATTTATAACTCAAGAACGGCTGTACCGATTTTGCTGAAAATTGGTGAGCAGGAAGCTTAGAGCCAGGAGACGGACATAGGATACTGTTTATCCCGTTCGACAGCGTTCCTGTGTGAGAACGCACGTTTTTGCACGTACGCAGTGCAACAAGGATAGTACAGTTTCTTACAGTGAGTGCGACGCGAGAAAAAGATGGGACCGGCTGTTAAGGCGGAACAGAGTTCGCCGGGTCAGCTAGTAAAGAATAAATGAAAGGTTGATGAATGACTGATTATTGACGAATGCATGATTGGGATGATGAATGAGATATGCGCAGTACTATCCAAAACAAATGGATTGAATATAATTATTTATCCGTCACGCAGGATCATTAAAGTTTAGGAGCAACACCCCATAAACAATCAATTAACTTTGGGCTTACCTGGTTAGTTACATACCTTAGAATTTCTTCCTGGAGAACCTAGAATTAGATGTCGAAATTGACATAATTTCGAAAAATGATCGTAACGTGCGTTGATAAATAAAAAAATTGATTGTTAATGGATGATGACAATGATGGCACTGTTATTACAGAAGTGGTGAATGAGTGAATCACTTATGAATTTAAAAAAATACAAAGTTACAAATGCGCAAAATGAAAATATTATTTCACGATATTTGTACAGAATTTGATGATTTGTTCAAAATTTGCAATTAAAATATTTGAAGATTCACCACTACCAAGCTCTAAAATGAATTCGTTTCTTTACTGATTGAGAGACGGACTGCAAAACATCACAGCATAAACAAATTCATCGCTGGTTCGAGTGGCATGTACCAGATTGGCGGCCCCTAGTCAGGCCAAAATATATAAAATTGATCATTGATCACAGTAACATAAACTTATCTTTCCAACTACTGATAATGTCTCCGAGAAACTGAAGGCAATTAATAAACTGCAGTTTTAACATGATTGAGAGGATGAACGTTTGTAGCGAGAGCTTTTTCTCGAGTCTTAGAGGCTCCTAATTTTATTTTTAATTTTATTCTTTTGTTGGTGGATGCTAATTGTTGATTAATTTCTTGGTATTCTCTGATAAGAATAGAGGATTAATGAAGCATTGCTCAATGAATGAAAGTCTCGAATTAGATGACATAGGGAGATAAATTTTGTCTTATCGATCCATCTCAATCCATTTACCTCAGTCAGGAAGGTTAGAGAAGATCAAATAAATATTTTCCTACGCATTAATTTGAGGAAGTGTTTCCAAAACCCTGTTGTAAAAATTTAAAGGTAAGTAGTTTTGACCTACATTGGTTTGACACAGCCAATGCTTTATCCCTATACTTCTGCGCCTGCAACTGTGAAGCCGTAAAACACATGTTCGGAATTCATGGTGTTTAACCCGATCGTAATTGCACAACTTGAGATTAAACTTATTCCGAAGACACCGTCAAACGAGCAATTTTAACCCTCCGCATTTACCACGTCCAGGGCTCAATGGAATGAGAATGAGCTCGACGGAATTATCGTATACAGACGTATCAAAGTTGTACCCAGTACAGGCTTACACGTGACTGCTGTAATTACAATCACAAATGGTAAAATTAAGACGAACGGTTGCTTTCCAGACGGAATTGTACACCCTGGCATTCATGTTGAACCGCACGTGTAAATCGGTACGGGTAAAACACTCACAATCCCGAAAGTGTAAGAAACACTTTAACGGACGCATAAAACATTGTTGCTCTGTTTTATCCGTTCGGGCAAACACCATCGCCATTAGCAATTAAAACTGCTTCGAAAGAAACCCGCGAGTGATTTTATTCAAGATAGAGTTTCGTGTTGTGAAGGTCTGTGCGTATAAATTTATTCTGAATACATATCTTCAGTGTATCTATGGCGACATGCCCTCTCTCGTCAGGTCAATGGGAAAAATGGTTGAACAGGCAAGGGGAACTTGATGGTCTGAAAGCGCCTTCGATGTTTGGTTAATGGATTTGTAATATTAGTAATTTTTACTTTCCAATCAATAACAACAGCTTGACAGGAACAACAAGAATGGTTGGGGGGGGGTATTGCTCACTTTTCTTAAATACGTAATTATCTCATACTATCTGATTGGTAACTTTTTTTGTTCTACAACAATCTTATGAAGTTTACCGAAAGTACCATTTACTTTACTTGTAAGGTAGTAAGATTTTTGACTACGTTTCTTCCTATTTTGTTTCTTACATCGAAATTAAAAAGTTCAAACTAAAGTGGAGTTTTAAAAAGAAGCAAACAATAAATAAAATAAATTAATGAGTAAATTACCTAATGAAAGAATGAATGAATGAATAAATGATGAATGAATGATGCATGGATGATGCATGGATGATGCATGAATGATGAATGAATGATGAATGAATGATGAATGCAAGAAATGAATGAATGAATGCAAGAAATGAATGAATGAATGCAAGAAATGAATGAATGAATGCAAGAAATGAATGAATGAATGCAAGAAATGAATGAATGAATGCAAGAAATGAATGAATGAATGAATGAATGAAAGAAAGAATTACACAGTGAACGAATAAATCATGGACTACTTATGACAACCCGATGGTGTACGTGGCGTTAGCCCACGGGTGGAGCGCCGGGCCCACTGCACCAGGGCGCGCCGTGGGCGCACTGAGAGGGCCCCGCGATATCGATCTGCGCGCGAAGAGAGGGAGGGGGCGGGGCTGCCTCGCAGCCCACGTGTCGCCGCTGCCCTCCGCCCTGGGGGCCGCCCTCCGCGCCCCCGCCGGCCCTGCGCCGCCCCGTGGGCGGAGGGCGAGAGGATAATCTCGGGCGCGGGTTAGTGGAGCGCCGCGCTTCGCGGGAGGCTATGACGCTACGGGGAAGCGCTAGAACGCCCTCCCGCCCGCACGCGCGCCAGCACCTGGTGGGGGGGGGGGGGCGGCGAGGAGAAGGACTTCCGCGTAGACAGATGAAACGCTCGGATGATTTAACCTTGCTCTTTTGTCGGTTGCAATTATTTTCTAACATGAGTATTCTTCTTCTTTCAATTTTTAATTTCAAGAAATCTATTGCTTGATCTTAATACTCTTGGCTGTTACTCATTCAATCAATCTGCTGTCACTGATTCAGTCCATTGCCACTTTTTCACACTGCCTGTTGTCACTCTTTCAATCAGTCTTATCACTTATTCAATCTGCAGTCACACATGCAACCTGTCTGCGTCCACTCCTTCAGTCCTCTGTCACTCATTCACGCTGCCTCCTGTCACTCATTCACACTGCCCGCGATTCACAGTCTGCCAATCGCAGTCTGTCTCCCAATATCTTTGCCAATCGCATAGTCTGTCTGCCAATATCTTTGACTGCCAATCGCGTAGTATGTTTGCCAATCTCAGTCTTCCTGCCCGCCGCATAGTTTGCCTGCCCACAGCATAGTTTGCCTACCCATCGCATAGTCTGCCTACCCATCGCATAGTTTGTCTGCCAACGGGAGTCGAAGCGGGGGGGGGGGGCCCCTGTCCCTCCAAGGTCAATCCCTCCAAGCTCCCTTCAAGGTGGAGACGGCGTGAAGGTGGTTCGCCACCGACCTTTGGGCAGGATTGGGCGAGGGATTTGCTCCTGATCCCACGCATTAAAGTTCGTCAGGGATAATTCCCCCATGTCAGGTTGCCTCAGCGGTACTCACATCGATACCTTCAAGGTGGAGTTGATCGCGATACCTGAGACTCTAGATAGAGTTGGAGATGTCAACCCGGTTCCGGGTCTCTCGGCAGTACTCACGTCGTTAGTTTCAAAGTAGAGGCAGTGAGAAGGTGTTTCGCCACCGACCTTTGGGCAGGATTGGGCGAGGGACTTGCTCCTCATCCGACATATAAAAGTCCCACGGGAAGCGTGAACCCCTTGTCAGGTTGCCTCGGATCAGACGATACGTCGATAGCTTCGATGTTGAGACAGATATACGGATTTGGGGCCCCGAGCTACATTACGGGGTATTAGGCCAGGCGGTCCCCAGTTGAGCACTTGGCTTCTTCGTGGCAGTGGCCCATACTCTGGGCAAAGAGAAGGAACTTGTCCTGACGCATTGTGAGTGGCGCTTAATTTGACTTCGGTGCTAGCCTGGTAAGCTAGTAGCTCTGAGTTGGCGAAGTGGCCCGACCCAGGCTTAATTGGGAAGGGAAAATTCGTTCTGGCGGGATCCGGATACCCGCATGTAGGTGTGCTTGGGCGCCGGCGGGGCCTGCGGATAAAGGCAAAAGCATAAGTGCCCCCCCCCTCGGAGCAATCCTCTTGATACAACAAGTCATAGTATGAATTAGTGACCACGCAGGGTACATACTGCCACGCACGTGCGAAGTTAAATACCCCTCAACACCTCCATAACGCGTCGAACGATACGTGGGTTTCATTCCACTTGTCTCCTGGGCAAGTGATCACAATTCTCACACTCTTCGCATGTCTTCTCACATGCCACTCTCGCCCCAGCAAAGTGCAGTCATTCAAAGCTATCGGCGCAACGGCCGGCCAGTGCCGCCCGAGTGTCGGAGGCCTCCTCTAAATGGAACGAGTGCTTTCGTGTCATCCATCGGCTCGTTACGTCATGCGCCCGCCCGCCCGGTCGCACGCCCGCCCGCCCGGCCGCTTAAGGAGGTCGTTATGACCCCGCGCCAGGGGGCCTTTGTTTCTGCGCCGAAGACGCGTTGCGCAGCGCCGCCCAGCGCCGCCGGTGCGCAGTTGCGCCACGCGTCACGTCGTGGCGGCGGAGGCGACGTGCGCCAATCGCTGGCGAATGATATAAACTCGCGGAGGAGCTCGCGGCCACCGCCGCCGCCGCCGCAGCTGCTGGACTTTCTCCGCGCTCTGCTCCTTGGTAAACGTTTGCACCCGTGCCAGTTGGCTTATGCTGGATTATGAGCGACATCGCTCAGAGACGGGGCATACATCCGGGTGTCTTCTCTTCTTTAGGTAAACGATTGTTTCGTATGCCTGTTGGATAATGATGGATTATGAGCAACATCACTCAGAGGCTTTATATCCGGGTTGCTATCTTTTCTTTTGCTAAACGATTATTCCGATGCCAATTGGATTATGCTGGATTATGAGCGACATCGCTCAGAGACGAGGCATACATCCGGGTGTCTTCTCTTTTTTCAGTAAACGAATGTTTCGTGTGCCAATTGGATTATGCTGGATTATGAGCAACATCACTCAGAGGCTATATATCCGGGTTGACATTTTTTTTTTGGTAAACGATTGTTGCGGTGCCAATTGGGTTAGGTTGGATTTTGAGAGAAATCACTCAGAGAAAGGGCATATATCCCAGTGTCTTGGCTTCTTTTGGTAAAAGTTTGTTCCCGCGTCAGTTAGGTCATGCTGGATTTTGCGTGACATCGTTCAGAGGTGGGGCATATATTCGGATGTCGTCTCTTCTTTTGGTAAACGATTGCCCCCATGGCGGTTGGAATATGCTGGATTATGAGTAACATCATTCTGGGACAGGGTATCCATAAGGAGCATTGTTTCAAATCGTATTTTGTCCACTCGGGGACAAAAATGAATTTTACACCTTTTCGTTATGTGTCTTTTGCGGTCGATCATTCTGTATATTCAAATCGTTTCCAATCGCATTCTATCATTGCGTATATGAAGCGCGACAACACGGTTATTTCATATCTTATTATGTACTACCTCACGGCTGATGCAATTTTTTTTTATCCTTGGCTTTGTAGTGTTACTCCGGAAGTAACCCGCAAAACGGAGTTTACTCGTGTGTCAACAGGTCTTATGGTAAAAGATAATCCCCGTGCCAATTGGGTTATGTCGGGTTATGAACACTTCAGTCAATGTTGGTGGAATATCAGATTATCTTTCCTTCCAGGTTACGATTTCCATAATGCCAGTTGGCATTTGTCGGTTTATAAGCGATGCCCTCCAGTGCCAGAGTGAGTGCTCTCACGAAATAAAGTTTGGGCTAAACCGTAGGTTTATCCTGAATTATGACGTCATTACCCATCATTGTGAGCAAGTTAAGTATTTTTTGTTATTTACGTTAGTAAACACGCACTTAGCTCTTAGCAACCAACCATCTAAATACTGCTTTAAGAGCGCGTCCATAGCAACGGCCGCTAAAATATTTTTAATGGACTCTCGATCATTTTAGCGGCCGTTGCTATGAACACTATGGACTCTCGGGTTTAGATTCTGCTTGCATTAGTAGAAAAAACATTCAACTGTCTGATCACAAACAAAGCATCCAGTACCACCAACCCTTGCTACAGAAAATCAAGAGTAATGACAATTCTGAACTCGCGAAAGTGATAAAAGTTTATTTTTAATAAGCGATAAACTAAAATAACAAAAAATAACAAAAATCATTGTATGTAATTCGTCCTCTATTAGTCTTTAAGGACTTAGCCGGAAGGTTAACTACTCGGCTTCGCTATCGCTCCGCCTCGCAGTTAACCTTCCGGCTGCGTCCTTAAAGACTCGTTTAGAGAACTCGTGACATAAATATCTATTAATATTAAAAAGGCGAATGATTAGAAAGGATAATAGTCTAAGTAGAAGATACGTAAAAAACTGTATCGTTAAAAAGTGAAAGCCTGCCTCGGACTCCAGCCGGGAGGTCCTTGAGTTCGAATCCCCATAGTGGTGAATTTTCGACACGAGCTTCATAGCAAGGTCGAATTCGGCCACTGTCTGGAGGTGAATTCTAACGGTCGGTTGCCCTGACCGTTAATTTACCGTAGTATCTCCAATCAACACCAGGCGACAGCCGGATTAGTACCCTGACAAACGGGTCACGTACCACACGCGATCTTTCATCATCCCTTGACCTATCATCACCACACACATGCACTACACAACCAGGTATGTCGGGTGCTTAAAGCTTGTCCCGGCTGTTTCGCTCTAACTCAACTCGCATAGGACTGGGACGTCGTAGTCTTCCACCTTCGTCGAAGGGAAGGTATGAGACGTGCCAAGGTCATGTCCCTTATATTCCCTTATTTTCGGTACACACCGGCGGGTAAGATGTCTTAACCCTTTCAAAGCAAGCCGGAATGTAGGTCGGCGCTGGATCTCGCCATCCAACGGGGGAAGTTCACAGCCACCTCTCGCGATAAAATCATGTACTACACTAACGGGACTAACGACTTTAGCTTTTGGCGCAACCAGAAACACTAATCATTCTTTGACATTTAAAGGGATACATTTAGGTTTGATTTTTATAAAAATTACTGTTCCAAAATATTATCTACGCGTTTTTTGAATAACGCACTCAAATCGACGAGTTTTGTGAGTTTCAGTAAGGACCGTCTGTAAACTCATTTCCTTAGATATTCAAAAAGCGTTTTTTAAACAAGGCAGTTTCGATCATACAGCTTCATTAACCATACTCCGTTCAATACCGGGCACTTCTCAAAAATAGAATCACTTAGAAGTATAACTACAGAAAAACAACAACGAAGAAACCCAGAACAGATAAAACTATTGCCCGGTGAAACTGCATTCAACCATTACAAAATCAGTGTACACATATTTTAACTGAGACAAACTGTCATAAAATAGAAAACCTGAACATCCACAAAAATTGGGGAACCTACATACGTTAATAAACTAATAGAAACAGTTCAGCAGAGTAGTGATATTCAAGCTCCCACACATACATTTAAAATGTCCCTTTTCGCTTTCCCAGTCCTGTTTGTAACTGAGGTGCGAAATATTTCCATGATTTTTTTTGTCTGTAACGTTTCATCGCGATTTTGTTATATAGTAAAGCAATCACTTCCAATGAAATTCGATCAACAAAAGCCTATCAAAATCCGTTCCCGCTTGTAATCACCACCACGTTCAGAATATTGAAAAATAAATTTAAATGTTTTACGCCGTCGTAAACAACCTGAATACTCGCGTTCTTCTTGTAATTTATCCAATTCAAAACATGTACACGCAATCCGAGAATCTACTGAAACTAAAATCTGATAGTGAAACACTCCACCTAAAATCCAGAGCCGGTATCAGATAACTGAAATACGTTGTGCTATTTTTTCACAACAGAAAAAAAAATTAAAACTCACGGTGAAAGTTGCGATAGCACAACGAAAACAGAGAGAGGAATGGAAGAACAGAATATTTCACATAGTGATAACAATGCTTTCTATCATATAGTTGACTTAAAAACTCTTTTTTTATTCAGTTAACAACCATTCGTTAACATTATGTAAAGGTGCCCATCTTACTTCTGAGAGTGATATGCAAGCACATCTTGAACTAAAACCGGTAGAAACTCAAAGCAACATGACCGTTTAAATCGTTTTTATGATTAGGATATGATGATTATTTTTAATAACAAATTAAATACTGAAGCTGATTTTATATCAGTTTTGTGTATCAGTGACTTCAAGAATACATTAACAATTCCTTTCAATCATTAATTTAACCTGCTCGCGTTGGTTATCTTTTATAAGCAAGTTATCTATAAATAAAATTAGCGCCCATAACTGCACACACGCACAAATAGTTATTTACTTCACTAGTATAGAAAATGAGCCTATGGCGTACGCATGAAATGTTAACGAACGAGGCGAAGATAGGAGATGAGTCCGACATTTTGAAATGAGTACGCCACAGACACTTTCGTAAAAAGGTGCATACATTAATTTATGGCACGAATTCATGGAAATTTACAACTATATATTCTTGAACATTCTTAATATGCCGGGCGGCGTACCACGAAGATTTTCGAATCAATAAAACGTGTACGTAAGTTCATGTTTCCATGCACGAATGATGGAAAAATATTGCAAATTCAGTAAACCCTCATTAACACGAATTCCAAAGGATCGAAATATTTAGAGATAGTGTTATAAAAATTCGTGTAATCCAAGTATTATAAATATCCGTACTACATAATCCATAGCCGGGACCGAAGTTTTGTTCGTGTTACGGCGACATTCGTGCTAAGCGAGTTCATACTAACGAGTGTCCACTGTAATAGGCTAACGTGACTAAGATAAAAAAAATACGTAAGGGTTGCGTGTAGGTTTAAGCTCAGAATTACAATAAGCAGTGTGTACACACAGTTGCGTGTACTATTTTTCGCAAATAGAATAACATAAACAGACTCTATGATTTGTCGTTGGTTTATTATTTGCGGGAATCGTCGAAAAAATACAGCGGAGAATGTTATCTCACGAACATTCAGATACTGATTTAGCATTGGTTTAGGAATGACATTATTTCCATTCCGCGACCCTCCTATTTTTACTCCTGTTTCTTTAGCTCTGCCTTCCAACAGCAAATCTGGAGTTTGTGCTGCCCGGGGAGTCAAAGTCAGGCGTAAAAGTACAGCAGCCAAGACTGAATTACGTATACATAATGTTTCATCAATGCAGCGTTCTAAGATTGAATCAGAAGTGATTTTTCGTTTGGTTTCCTTTTTTATTACTATTATTTTCTTCAACGCAAACCCTAAAATACTTTAACCGAGGCAAAACCATCCTTTCTTAACCCCTGTCTCTTTTCCTCCCAGTCGAAGGGGGAAGAAAAACAATTCCGGGGTTAAGACCTTTTTCGGGGAGATCTGTGCTCTCCCCCTACGCATTCTACGCAGATCGAATTACTGATATGTTTAGACTCCGTCCGCGAGAGTGCGCCGTTGGATAAATATCGACTTTTCAGCGGAGGCGATTGCAGATTCTCCCTTCGCTGCTGCGATGCAATCAAGGCTGCAGTGAAGAAGCGGGCGCATTCTGCATGACCGCGCTACAAGGAGTGGGGGGGAGAGGAGTTGTGAATGCGGATAGCGGCGAGAATAGGTGTGAAAAGACGTTAGGGGAGAAGAACGGAAAGAGGATATAGCAATGAGACGAGTGAAAGGAAAATAGAGTGGGAAAATAGTGGGAAAGTAGAAGGAAAATGAAAAATGAAACGCGGATAGGGTGAGTGGAAAATGATATATGAAGAGGAGAGGAGAGAAGAGCAAAGAAGGAGAGAAGAGCAAAGAAGGAGAGAAGAGGAGAGAAGAGCAAAGAAGGAGAGAAGAGGAGAGAAGAGCACAGAAGGAGAGGAGAGGAGAGAAGAGCACAGAAGGAGAGAAGAGGAGAGAAGAGCACAGAAGGAGAGGAGAGGAGAGAAGAGCACAGAAGGAGAGGAGAGGAGAGGAGAGCAAAGAAGGAGAGGAGAGAAGAGAAGAGCAAAGGAGAGGAGAGAAGAGCAAAGGAGAGGAGAGAAGAGCAAAGGAGATGAGAGAAGAGCAAAGGAGATGAGAGAAGAGCAAAGGAGAGGAGAGAAGAGCAAAGGAGAGGAGAGAAGAGCAAAGGAGAGGAGAGAAGAGCAAAGGAGAGGAGAGAAGAGCAAAGGAGAGGAGAGAAGAGCAAAGGAGAGGAGAGAAGAGCAAAGAGAAGAGGAGAGGAGAGAAGAGCAAAGAGAAGAGGAGAGGAGAGAAGAGCAAAGAGAAGAGGAGAGGAGAGAAGAGCAAAAAAGGAGAGGAGAAGAGAGAAGAGCAAAAAAGGAGAGAAGAGGAGAGAAGAGAAAAGCAAAGAAGGACAAGAGAGGAGAGAAGAGAAAAGCAAAGAAGGAGAAGAGAGGAGAGAAGAGAAAAGAAAAAGAGAGGAGAGAAGAGAAAAGAAAAAGAGAGGAGAGAAGAGAAAAGAAAAAGAGAGGAGAGAAGAGAAAAGAAAAAGAGAGGAGAGAAGAGAAAAGATAAAGAGAGGAGAGAAGAGAAAAGGAAAAGAGGAGAGAAGAGAAAAGAAAAAGAGGAGAGAAGAGAAAAGAAAAGAGGACTTATTCCAGATCTTTCTCCAGTTAAAAACAATCAAACACTGTGTCTGGTCAGAAGCGCATACGCTGTGCCCCTAGTCAGCGCGCCGGCACAACGTAATGTTCTCTAACGCATAAGACATACAGGAGACAACTCGAGGAACATCGAAGCTCATCACAGATTCAAACCTACGACATATCGAACACAGACCCAGGCATGTTCTAGCTGCCAGACTGACAGCTAATTTACATTAATCTATCTTGTATCGCACATCCCTAACGCGTTGTTGGTGACAAGTAAGGGAAAATGGATCATGCATTTTCACAGCAGATGTGCAATGGGTATTTAAATAATCTCGCCTACAAAATAAAAACATTCACCCCTTAAGCGTCATACGAACCTCAACATAAATAAGGAAATTCAATATATTTCCAAAAATAATGAATTTAAAACGCAGAACATAAATACTAATTCATTAGATGAACATTAACGCAAGTTTTCGATATGGTATGCCATTATTTGGTTAAATAACTCTAACATTTTTAGATCTGCACGATCAGTTTTACGTACAACTTCATAATGCCGGTTGCCCCCCAACAGGAATATCAATAACCGGTCATTATGCAACTTTATTCTTTCTGAAACCGCCACCGGTTAGAACTGCAGCTAATTCCGCATACACATTATCCAGTCCCTGGACCGTTGTTTTCCAAAGCCCACCCTTTCCTCCAATTTATCTTAACTCACCCCTTTCCCCTCAAACACAACCCCCATTTTTTCATCTCTTCCGGAGCACTTTGCAGAAAAACAACCCTGTCATTAAGAACTCTTAGCCCAAGGACAGAAACAAATCTTTCTTGGGCATCTCATCGAGTTAGAATTATCGATATTCCAAGAGGCCTGAGACGACCCGACGTTCCGTAGTATCGCAAAGTAGGAAGATTTTGGAGAAGAAACGAGAGAAAAACGCACGAGAGAGAAGGAAGTGGCCTGAGTCAAGTTGACAGAAGACGAAAGGAGAAGTGACAAGAGGAAAGGAGAAGTGACAAGAGGAAAGGAGAAGTGACAAGAGGAAAGGAGAAGTGACAAGAGGAAAGGAGAAGTGACAAGAGGAAAGGAGAAGTGACAAGAGGAAAGGAGAAGTGACAAGAGGAAAGGAGAAGTGACAAGAGGAGAGAAAAACACACAAGAGGAGAGAAAAACACACAAGAGGAGAGAAAAACACACAAGAGGAGAGAAAAACACACAAGAGGAGAGAAAAACACACAAAAGAAGAGAAAAACACACAAAAGAAGAGAAAACCACACAAAAGAAGAGAAAAACACACAACCAGAGATGAGAAAATACAAAAAGAGATGAGAACACACAAGAAGTGAGAAGACACAATACAAAGATATGACAAGGCAGAGTAGGAGATGAGTGTAGTCGATTCCCAAATCAAAACAAGCTTAGTGAGATGGAAAAGGCTACTCCCGACAGAAACATATTAATATCCGCTTGTTGCTAATGGAAGTACTCCACTTTTGAAACCAAAGAGCAACACACGAAGAGATTGATACATCGTGCTCGGTTTCTCCGAACCGCGCCAAGGATTTTCGCCGAAATGTCTGTGTCGTTTAATGCCTGTGCGCAAGAGGCTTAGGCTTTGTTGTTGTGGAGTCGGTTGGAAGAGGAGAGATCCATTTACTGCGATTCAACGAGAGATTCAAAGAGTGAGTCGATGCGAAAATAGTCGACGCATTTAATGGACGGAGCGAGTATTATCCGTGCACGTTTTCTTGAACCCTCGCCTCGCCCATTGCGAGAGAAGTGGGGAGTTTGGTTATTTTCACAAAATGAATTGGATATTAATTTGTAGTTAGTTTTTCGATGCAAAATAGTTTCTATTACTTGGGAGCGAACATTTTTTAATATTAGATTTTGTTTACAACACTCGTTTTACCATTTACTCTCAATTCAACTAATGGTGGCAAAGGAGTGGGAGTAGGTATTCCGGGTCTCAAGAAAACATGCGCGTATAACATAATTCAAACATTTGGAGGATATTTTAAATACGTTTAGCGAATTTTCGCTTTGGTCGCGTAGAAGAAAGCGCAACATCAGTTAAATTTATTTTAAGGGCAACGTTAGGGCAATTTATTAAGAGATGCACGGTACCTATTTTGTCATTACTGCTCATTACTACTTTACGGTCTATTTTGTCATTACTGCTCTCATGATATCAATTTGCGTCGGAGACCCGTACAGTCGCGGTAAAACAATAATAATAATAATACTAATAATAATACTAATAATAATAATACTAATAATAATACTAATACTAATAATAATAATAATAATAATAATAATAATAATAATAATAATAATAATAATAATAGATGATGAGATTATATACAAGCATGCAAATTATAAATGAAATTTCGTCCTGCGAGTAATATTTGTGTCATTAACATAGTTATCGCAAGATTTTACACGTTTAAAAATCGAAATACGTTGAGAAAATAATCATAATACGGCGCTGTTCCAAAAACCATGGTAAATATCACCATAGAGCCATGGAAGGTGAACAAGTAAATTTCGATGTCTACGACAAATTAAAATCGGCGATGATGTATTTGGAGAAATTTTTAAACAGTTCGTCCATTTTTGGGTCTTAGGCGATTTATTTATTTATGTGGATACTAGGGGGCAAGAATAGTTTAAATTATGAGTCTTATTTTATTACTTGAATGGTTAATTTAACGAAACAATCCTCTAAAATCGTTAAATCTGTGATATATGTTTTCTATGGACTCCTTGTAAAGTAATCTATTTTTTTAAATTTTATGAACATCATTCACGTGTTTTATACATCCAGATACATCATAGCAAGTATTACTAGCTCAATCACAGAGGGTGTTGGTAAGTCCGTCTTGATTTGAAAAAAAGGATGTCCCACTTTTTAATGAAACGGTATGTATTCAGTGTAACTGCGTGCCAACTTTAACAGGTTTTAACAGGAAATTAGACTTTAGTTTCATACATTCAGGACAGGTAAGGCAGCAGCATTTCCTACTTCGAATACATGAAAGTTTTTGACTGCAACTGAAAGTCCTCACACATCGAAAAGAAAACACTTCGCAAAGGTCATTCGCGTAGTCGATACTGAATGCGATTGTTTCTTCCGTCGAATGAAATATTATTCTACCTTCACATCGCAACGTTTCAATTCTAAAACATTCCAGTAATCAACACGACTTTCCTCTTACAATGAACAACGCTTATAAATGACCTCTGCTGTTTAAATAAAACAATCCAAGAGTTGATAATGGAAAAACCTTGTAGAAACGAGTAAACACAACGAAATCATTAAAAGTTTGCGATTGCTCAACGGCAACATCTCTGCCTCTGCAACATTTTGACCGCAAGGTTCTAGGTTTTATGTTCCGACGGGGATGCATTTTCGACATTAGCTACGTACTAGTTGCTTCGAATACAACCACCGTCTACAGAAAAGCATTGCACTGTATTTTAATGGCAGGAGGTTATGGGCGATAGTTTTCCGGGATTTCGCCTGTCAATAAAAAGTTTATGCATGCCATAGCGAACATTATCGATCTTCTGCGCATACGCAGACGTACTAAAGTGATGCGAAACTTGAACTACGCATGCGCAGAAGATCGATATTTTTGTCCGCTATGGCGTACACAAACTCCCTAATACCAGGCCAATGTCGGAGCGGTTCCGTAACAAAAATGCCACGTGTTCCGCGCGATCATTCCTTCCCCATTCCTGTCACATCTCATGTTGGTTGTGTGATTCTGGACGCGTCAACTGGTATGGTTATTAATCCTGTAAGTGTAGTGCACGTTTTCCTCAGGAGATGGCGGTGATCTTCCCCCGCTGGATGGTGAGATCCGGCGTCGATCTACCGACGGCTAGGGGGGTTTCCCCCTAACCAGGACTCTCCCACCAGCGAGACACCACCCAGCTGGACAAGGTCTAATCTACTGACCGGTCTCCCGGCATGTGTAGCCGTGTAGTGCATGTTCGTGTACGTGTGTGTCAGTGAGGAGTGAGGATAGAGCAGGGAAGAGGAAGGAAATATCGCGAACGTCCATGTCAGGATACTGCTCCGGCTTTCGTCCGATCCACGGAAAACTACCGATCAGAGCAGCCGACTGCTACAATTCTCTTCCAGACAGCGACTGAATTCGACCTAGCTCTCTAGCTGGTGTCAAAAATCCTGCCATCGTCGGAACTCGAACCTAGGACCTCCCGGTTAGAGGCACTGCAGTGACATCAGTTGATGCTCTGAGCCACCTCTCCCGGTCCTCTCATCTTACACATACACATTTACACACGCATATCTCGGGTAACGAGCCAGGACCTTACAGCTTGTACCGTATTAGGCGGTGCCCCGTTTGGGGGAGATACCTGGATAGGGACAAACCCAAGCCTAGGGTTAGGTTGGCCTCTTTCTATTGCTCCAATAGAGCAGAAAAACTATGACCCTCCTGGAAGTAACACGCACGACATTACTGAGAATAATGTAGTAAACCATTATGACGTAATAAACGAAAACCAATTAATGAAGTTACTGCCATTCTACGGAACGGATTTGCACTCGAATCTAAGGGGCTATCGCACCACGATATCAGTACATTTGATGAAAAGAGATGCGCATTAGATACGCGTAAATACGATAATTTCAGACGTTAATCAAATACACACTCACAAAATTATCAATGGTATTACAGTATTTACGCAAATCTAATTCGCACCCAATATTTGAAATTTAAAATTATTCAAAAAGGTTTTGTATTGAATTAATGCGCATCAATGACCGAATAATAGGTAGGGTATTTTATTTAAATTTATGTGTATCAATGGATTTATCGTATACATAATTAGCATTCTAACTACTTTACTGTTCACTGCTTTATGCTTTAACCCTTTCACTACCGATGTGACATATATGTCCTGTTGGGTTATGTAACTACTACTGGAGCAAACAAGTGTTCAAAAATGTTTTACCGATGTCTCATTGTTGCTGCTGATCAAAGCGATCTACGTTTTGCTGCATTTAACCTCGTTTGCACCTAGGAAGTCGAAAGAACTGACTAATTTTCTATTTCGAATTGTGTGACCTATTCGGTATATAATGAAAATAAAACTTCTAATTAAAAATTGTTCGCTATTGGGTCTAAAATATATTTATTCACATTTTCTCAATTTCTCGGCCCAACTGAAATGTACTTAAGAATATTATAGACAACAATACCTAGGCCGATATGCAAATTTGCACTGGACAATTTAGAACCTTTATGAGGTACATGTCGTTTGAGTTTCAATTTCACAGAAAACTTCCGAGTTTTCGGGAATTATCTTAAGAAACCATTATAAAGCAATTATGCTCACAAATGCAAGAAAGTATAAAAAACGCTCATAATGTAAAAGTTAACGACAAAGTGAGATATTAAAAAAAGTTACGGTCGAAGTCGGACAGAGAGACAGGTGAACGGACTTTTTGAAGAAAGAAAGAAAAAAAAACTTGATCGGAATTAGGGGACCTCAAAAAGTATTTCTTTTGAAATCTCGAAACCTATTTTCCACAGCATTACATAACTTCCTTTATACTAGGTAAATTACTCCGAATATAATACGTACGTACACGATAAGTCAAATAAATGAAACATACAGAGTTCTTAACGACAAATATTATACTGAAGGCAGGGCTTGGCCAGTAGGAGCAAAAAAGTTTAACACATGGTTGTTTACCAACGTATCGTAAAATTTGTTTCCATTATCAGGGCCAGATAATGAGAAAAACTAGAAATATAATGTATCACAAAAAACACCGTGTCAGATACTAATAAATTCTACGAGTATCTTGATACAATTCAAGTGCAAACAATTTAGAAAAATTACTACAACATGATTGTCATATCTTGCAACGATCAAAGGGTGTGAAGGTGTATTTATGTTACATCCCTTGAGATGCTCTACCTGCAAGAACATGTGGCTGGTTATTTGTTTGTGTGTACTCTTCTGGTCGTTGCAAGGTACGGCAATCCTTTGGCATCAATTATTTCTAAATTGTTTTCACTTGAATTGTATCAAAATAGAGTTTTGTAGTATCTGTCACAGTGATACCTTATATTTTTCTTGTTTTTTTTTAATCTTGTACAGCTCTGATAATGGAAATACATTTCCCGAAACGTTGGCAAACAATCATGTGTTAAACTTTTCGCCCCCTATTGACTAAGTCCCGCAAGCCTGCCTTCAGTAATCGAAACACACCATACAACTCCGTTAAACACGTATAATTTCACGAAACCAACTACAACGCAACTACAAGCTGCTGGCGTCCTTGCAACAGTGATTTCCTACTCTAACGATGACCTTGCACATTGGCGCAAAGTAAACACACAAGGAAAAGCTGGATCTTCATCGCCTCCCAGTTCACTCCGGCACTCTGCTGAAGTAGCAACCGGATACTTCACGTGCCAAAACCAACACAGCGCGCAGGTATTCGAAAACGGATACGCATTTTTTTGGAACAACGAAAGTTAAGTACACAAATTTCGCAATATGCAAGGAAATATGTGTAAAAAGTGGAAAATACCTATAAAATGTTAAAATTTTACTTTGAGATGGAGTGTAGAGTGAAATACTTGGGTGCCGATGTCGTCAACAGGGTATTTTTATGACAGTGCTTGTGGAATTTGCTGCAGATAAATTAGTATCCGACACCATTGTGTTGGACGATTGAGTTCTACGTCACAGGACGATCGCACTAATAGAAGACAGACACGAGGACAACATTTTAAAGACAAGAAGAAAACCTGAAAAAAGCCGACAAAAATATTTATAAGAAATAATATTTGATTCTGAGAGTGCCATTGCTTAATTAATGCATTTTTGTGGGATGGTCGCTTTCTGCAATGTGCCGTTCAATTTGTTTTCCTACTATCAGAAAATGTGCTTTCTTGTGTATGAATGAAACTATTTTCAAATTTTATGAATATGAATGTTTGGTGCATAATGCATATTTTGCATGTTTTCTTAATAAGAACTTTATTTCTGTAAATGGTTAATTATTCTTCACACTTTCCTGCAAAACGTTTGTATAAATATTTTTTGTCGTAAATATTTTCGATTGGCTAGATATACTTGGTTCATTGGACCCTCAGTTTGTAGTAACTGAATTACCCGAGATATTGATCCGAGAAATCAATATCGTTTCCAGCAATGCGTGCCGTCTGAAACCGAAAACAACACAGCGAAGGCACTGCTCAGCGAGTTTATTACCCCCACACGTTTTCTGGGGCTCTCACTTCGCTAGAGGTCAGTGGAGTGGGGTCGTTCTTCGTCACAAAATAGTCCCTATTAAACGCGAGAGAACAATTCTGATAATCAATTTTTTTTCCCATTTATTTCTGCTTGGCCCGAAGGCCCTCAGCATCCGAGTACGATACAGTGATGTTACATTGAATTACATTTACTTTGACTGAGAAAAATTATAGACACGAATACATTGAGTTCATGTGAATTAAATGTGAGAAGCCACATCGGGTACATGAAAATCAAGGAGGGTCGAAGAACTGTCGCGGTAGTTTTCGCTTTAGTCTATTGTGGTGAGGATTTTGTTTTCCGATTTTGAAATGTACGGCTGAGGGAATCTGGGGAATTTTAGGATAGAAGCGAGAGGATAGGAGGGACAAATGGACGGGGATAGGAGTAATGCCGAGTTCGTTATGTAACTGAGAGTTAGGTACAAACCATGGAGCTTTAGTGATGGTTCGGAGGAATAATCAAATTTTCTCAACACGCTCCTTGCTATAATTTATTCTGAAAGACAGGGTAGCCACTCATTTCCTGAAACAAAATTACTTGACTTATCCGGGGTTTCTCGAGCATTTACAAATGTTTCCAAAGATTGGTTATTACATATTAAAAATTTCACATTATTTAAAGAAAATATGAAAGCAAGCCTGAATCTGATTTATCAGCTCTCTGATTTCGCCATGATAAAGTACAAATTAACATAATTAAACAAATACTACAAATTGATCAAACAGTAATGCTTTATCTTTTAGGATTATTATCTAGTTTTATAACCATCTTAAAAATTTCCGTCATCATATGATTCTTCTACAAATCCCCTGATTTTTTCCTGACTTTTCCAGAGCAATGAACTTCCCTCATTTTCCTATTTTCCTGTTTTCCAGAAAGTTGCCACCCTGATTACACCAATGTTACTGAAGGAGTGGGGGTAGCTATTAGGAATGAGATATTGCCAAGAAAACATGGATGCTCAAAATTAAATCATCGATTTTAATAAAACATTGACCCAAAACCATCGATGTGTTTAAACCTGGATTTGTAACAACTGAAGTTCACGCGGGTGGATTAATTATTAGAAAGTGGGATTATTTAACAATTTTAATTGAGATTTAACTGACAAAACAAACGTCAAACAAACATTAGGTCAATTACCGAAACTTGAATTATCTTTTCAATAATTCAAAAAGAATATGACCTTCTTCATGGACGAAAACTCAATTTGATTTTTTTCACCCTTGGTTACATTGGTCTGAAGAATATTCAATTTGTGGATACATGAAAATTATAATACGATTTTGTTTTTTCACTTTTTTCATTTTAAAAAAATCGCCACGTAAAAACATCGAACACACACCATGGATGATAAAAAAAATAATCGTCATCAAGAAATCAATGTTGAAAACATCAATGTTTTGAAAACATCGACATCCATGTGGCATACCTAGTAGCTATTTCGGGGTTCAAGAAAACGCACGCTTGTAACAGTATACTTGATGGTGGTATAGCGATGGCGACGGCTGGCGGCAAGCGGCGGGAACACGTGACGCAGTAGGCAGGCTGGCGACGCGGGTTTCCCGCGCAAACGACGAGACCCACTCTGGTGAGCGGAGCGAGAGGGTGGGGGAACCGACGGGTGGGGGAGGGAGGGGGGGAGGAGACGCAGGCGGCCTTGAGTGCACCGGCCCCGCTCCGGCGGGAGACGCACGTTGTCACCGAACGACAAACAGGTGGGCGAAACATAAAAAACTTCATTTATACTTGTTTTTCAAATGTGGCATCTGTGGGTAGTATCTCCAAGATGGAATTCGGCACGACTTTTTGCGTCGTTCTCAATCCTGCCGCAAGATGTCGCGTGATCGCGGCCCTGTCAAGCAGTGCTGCAGATCAAGCGACTCTAGCGGCAGGACTGAGAATGACGCAAAAGGTCGTGCCGAATTCCATCTTGGAGATACTACCCACATATGCCACGTTATAAAAACCCAAGTCCAGGGAATACTGATTGATTGATGTTTCTGGGTACGTTAACTATGGTCATCAGTCCCGTTAGTGTGGTGAATGTTTTTACAGGCGGTAGTGATGCCCCTCTTTCCGCTGGATGTTGATCTATACGTCCCCTTGTGGGAGATTTACCTTTCCAGGTATCTTCCCCCGCAGGACAGCGCCCCAGCCGGGACAAGCTCTAAGCTCACTCAATATAGTTAATACATTAATTATTCATCATAATAATTCAAACATTTCGAAGCATTCATAACCATCGCAATAATTCGTGCTGTGACATGTTGGATTGGAGACCGTTCAAGAGATCAGTGTCACCTGCTTTCAAAATTTACTTGTGAGCATGAATTAGGGGGGGGGGTAAATCGTAATTTCTCAGATCCATATCATGCGTAATTCACATACATTAAAACGATCTAAGCCACTACGACCCAAGTAACTACAAAAACATAGTATTATAAATTCGAAAATGTGTACGGAGTAAAATAAATAAAAATAATTGGTGTGAAAAGGAATGTTTTGCAGGAAAATATGCAGAGTAATAACCATTTTACGTAAAAATGACGCAAAGTACGGACCATTTGCGTTTCAAGATAAATATGCCTCTTTACACCATGCAATCATATTCAAATGTTTGGAAATTGGCTGATCCATTACAATACAAGTGAGCATATTTTCTGAATGCAAGAAAACAATGAAAGGCGATGTGCAGAAAGGGAGCAACCCCCTAAAATTCCAAACTAGATAATGGCGTGCTTTAGACTGCCGAGCCCCTCCGTTGAATTTTCACAATCCATCCAAGCGATGTTTGTTTGTTTTGTGCTGATCTTTGGAAGCTGGAAAGTTAAATCACGTATTATTGTTCTTACGTTCACAAATAGCAGAATGTGACCAACGATAAATATTATTGATTAAATTATGAAATCGTTAAGTACATTAGATGTTAATATAAATCCCATATATTACTATTTCATTTTGGAGTTCCATTTTGGTGCCCGACATTTTAAGATAGAACTTTCCAAGCCATTTTTTCCATCCACATCAATTATCACAGCTTGCATGTTTTCTGCATAACTCGCATTCAATTTGCATCTGCGTGCAAAGCCGGTGGCTGGTGACATCTCTAATTTCAAGTCGTCTGTGGTTTTGACCATTCGATCGTCGTTTGGTGACAACGTGAGCCGTCGGCTTGGCGCCTGGAAGGCACGCTGGGGCCTCGACGGACGAGCAGAGCTGATGGCAGGCGCGGCTGGGCACAGCAGACACAGGTAAGGGGCATTCAATTCCGAAAATAGAATCGATTCCGGGGTCGAAACCGGAATCGAATCGCAAGATAAAAATTGATTCCCAAAGGACTGGTATTCAAATGAGTACCTACTTTTACACTGTGGCCCTACTTTCAGGTAAGAAAAAGACTTATCCGTCGAAAAAATCGATACGTAAAAAATGTTGATATGTCGATACCGAAGAATCGAATCGTAAGAAACGTATTAATATCAAAATAATCTCATTTTTATTCTTAAGAGAAAAAAAAGATCAAACCAAATGTTATCCGATTCGAACATTTAAAGTAGCAGTCTTGTATAATTTTCTTAATGAACTACGGTTGGAATGATTACTGTAAAATATAGACGATGATCAAAACCACAGTGTTTAAAATATACCATGTCGACAACAGATGTTGAAACCATCAAGAGCAATTAGTTCAGCATCACCACTTTTACAAATTATGGGACTGTATTACTCTGAATGAAACCCAGACTTACTCTTAAGATCAATAGTTTAATACACAT
Organism: Teleogryllus occipitalis; assembly: GCA_011170035.1. Lineage (NCBI taxonomy): Eukaryota > Metazoa > Arthropoda > Insecta > Orthoptera > Gryllidae > Teleogryllus > Teleogryllus occipitalis. The sequence goes on from BLKR01000515.1 coordinate 129,777, forward strand.
TGTATAATTACGGACGTTCCAATTCTACCGATTCGATGCCGAAATCTAATATTTTCTTTCGATTCTTATGGAATAGGTACTCGACTCCCTTGCTTTCGGTTCTTGCAGGAATCCAACCAAATGAGCACTGTACCTTCGAGTTTTTTTTTGTAATTATGCTTTGTTGACTGATGAAATATGAGTGCATTGCATTTTCCGTTTTCTTAGGAATATTTTTCGATGGCAAAAAATTAACCTTAAGAATATGTCTGGATAAATCACGTTTTTATCTGTAATAATTCTTCTTCTATACTCCAATTAAACAGTGTCGCACTTGAAGATGGGAAGGAGAGGAAGAGCGTTGTCATCCAAACGGAAGCTCCAATTCCAAAAATTTTTTGTCGGAAGGAAGTCCCGACATTGTATGACATTGTCCGTCCAATTCGTGTACTTGAAGTGCCTCTCTGTTTAAATCGGAGAATAAATAACACTAGTCAGAACCCACGTTTAGAGGATACTTCAAACCGAAAAATTGGTTAAGGCAAAACGTCTTTCTGTCTGTCCTTCTGTGAATCGTCGACGCAGGTGTTGAAAACAGTGATTTAATATTTGGCTTTAAAACGAACATTGAATAGATGATGAAAAACTCAATATGTTTGTATCGGCAGTGTGAAAGGAAGAGGATTATAGAAATGAAGATGAAGACGGACGACGCTAATGATCAATTTTACATGACCCCTGTAATTGTTTTAGCACTTTCCCCGTTTGCACATACTCTGCTACACCCATGCCAACTGAGCTCGACAGCCGCATTAACTCTGATCATAATCTTAACGATCGGCCGGAGAGTGCATTAGCACCGATATATCCGGCAAATTCCATCTCGCACTGCAGGTCCTAAAGGGGTCTTCCTGCCGGCCAATACGACCACACGCAAGACAGCGATCCGCCTCAAACAGCCAGTACTACGGCCGACCGCTTCTGTGAGAGCGATCGGATACCGAACGACCGGCCTCGTTGTCGGGGCGACGCCATTGGCCGACGCACGGTGGGGGCGGGGTGGGGGGTTGATGGGCGAAGCATAAAGCGCGAGTGGCGAGCCCCTCAAGGGGCGCAATAAAGGGCGCAGATGCCCTCAGAAAGGGATGAACTGCCAGTCGTTCCGTCAGAACACAAGCCTTCCAACTCGGCGCCAGATGGAGCAGGTAGATTGACTGCCGAGAGGTCCGAGTTATTGCTAGTTATGACTGGACCCCCGATTTTTAGGTTTTAATACAAGCGTTTTAGGTGCCTAAAATAGGTTCTTTTAACATCTCAGTTAGGCTTTTTAAATGGCAGAATAGATACAAATAAAGCATAAAACATACAACAACAAAAACATGTTTTTACAATTTATTATACAGTCGACTTCGGTTATAGTAAACTCGATAGTGAACCCTCGGTTATAGTGAACTTAAGTACCTGGTCCCGTTTCACTTACATTACAAAAAGCGTACGAACATTCGGTTATAGTGAACCTGGACCTGGGCTGTAGTGAACGTAGGAAATAAGTCTTGGAAATTAATTGCATCTCGTATGTCATTAGACGATTAAAAGGGCCTTCGGCGAGTGGAACGGTGTGTCAACTGTGCAAGAGGCACTGAAAGGTGTCATGACTACATTACGATTCTTAGAGACAGAGAACAATGCAGAATCAAGTATGGAGAGAGCACGAACTCTGCAGAAGGATCTAGATAAATTACTAATGAAACGGTACGAATCAAGCAATAGAAAATAATTGAATTTTTAATGACAAATGAAGGAATTGAATTTTTTAGTTCGTGCTGTTAATGAATTTTGCTGTATCTCTGTATTAATAAAATCAATCATTGTGGAGAAATTCTATTTAATTTTGACATCAACGGATATAGTGAACCAAACATGTGAGTCCCCAGAAGTTCACTATAACCGGAGTCCACTGAATATATTTTGCAAAGATAAAAACATAAATCAATATTATGTAGAATTAGTGTGGTATATTTTTCGACAATACTATTTATGAAGAAGTTTGTTTGTCCTCTATTTAGAATTATTCGTACCGCATTTTGCCTCACAATAAATTACTAATACTTTCTCCACGTTTTCAAGAGAAAATAAATGTCTCCTATTAGTCAAGATCACTTTTCTTCTGTGAAAATTCAATCGCTGAATCACAGAAGCGGAGGAAGACTTCTTCACTAAGTCAGGAAGTAGTGGCATGGAGACTTACCGCTAGGTCCTTGTCCTATATGTTCATTTCTCCGCTATCTTACACATTAACGCAACTTAAAATTAATATCATCCGTGTCTATAGTGCCGACAGAGAAGACAAAACAAATTCTGTGACCCTTCATTATTATATGGTATCCACCACACCTCTTTCCACCTCGCACTAAGAAGACTGGAGCGAAAAATCCTTAAAGAGTTTAGAAAGGCAGAATCAAAAGCCACAATAAAGATGAGCAACACTGAAATATGCTAAACAAATTTTGTTACAATTAAACGACCTTCAACTACTTTGTTATGATTAAATAAGCATCTATGATTTGTATTTAATTCTTTATACTTCTTAATTAAATAAATAGGTATATTTCATATTAAGTTGCAAATTTCATATTAATTATCACATCACTTTCTTTTAAACAAAAATCAAATTTCTGTTCTAAGGAATATAAAATTATGAAATCAGTACACGGTCTGTGAGATCTGAAAGATTGTTGCAACTGCTATAGAACAATCGCTATGTTAGTTACTAGCCTTTCTAGGCAATACATATATCTCACTCTCCGTCCAATAACGTCAAATATATTCATCTGATCATTCTCTCTTTTTTTTATATAAATTATTATCTCAGGGCAACAATACTCTAGTGCGCAATATTCATACGTCATTGGTCATTGCCCCCGTCACGTCACAATCCTTGCCGCAAAGCAAACAAACGAGAAGCTACTCCGCAACTTCCCTCGGATGTTCAACTGTCTCCACGCCCGCAGTGAGCTGATGGCATGTTAATGCCGGGAGTAAATACCTCAGGGATGCCGTTGCGTACACGTGAAACATGTCATGCCACACAAAGAACTACTTCAGATACGGAGAACAAAGGAGGTAGGATTATCAAGAAGAGTAAGCGAAGCGAAAATGGAGGACAATGTACGAGGTGATGTGTGCTGAAAAGAAGGATAATTTATGAAATGGTGTTTAGACAAAAAAGATCCGAGAGTAGCTAACACTTCTTTCGTCGAAATTTAATTCATTAAAAATTGTATTCCAAGTACTGAATGAGAGAACTGGATTCTCACATTCAATACTTGAGATGTAAATTAATGTAATTAATTGTGTTGTGTAAATTAATTGTGTGTTAATTAATGTAATTAAATTCAGTTGTAAATCACAAAAAATATTTTCTTTCTAAAAAGTCAAAAGTCATTAAACAGTATGGCCGTAATGATGATAGTACAACAAAGAAATGCACATTGTTCAGTGTAAGTCCTCTACCCGGGAATAAGATAGTGTTAATACTATCAAACTCTGAGCAGGAAATAAATATTTTTGAGCTGAATACACCTATACCGGAAATCCGAACTTTCTTTTGAAGCTATGAACATGATCTCCTGAAATATTTAGCTTCCAGTAAAAACTCCACTACCGAGCGAAGTGGCTCCTGGGGGTGTAACGCGCCGACTTCGCATTCGGGAGGTGCGGGTTCAATCCTCGACCGGCCATCATGACCAATTGATTGATGACTCCGGGCGCGTCAACTGCTAAGGTCATTAGTCATAAGTGTAGTGCGTGTTTTTTGCTCGTGAGGTGGCGGTGATCTTCCCCCGCTGGATGGCGAGATCCGGCGCCGACCTAACGTCGGCTAGTGGGATTTCCCCCTAACCAGGACTCTCCCACCAGCGAGGCACCGCCCCAGCCAGGACAAACTCTAAGCTCCAGATCAGTCTCCCGGAATATGTGGGAGTGTAGTGCATGTTAGTGTAAGTGTGTGTGTAAGGGGAGAGGATAGGACAAGGAAGAGGAAGGACAGATCGCGCGCGGTCCGTAGCCCGTTTGTTAGGGTACTGCACCGGCATTCGCCTGGTGTTGATCGGAGAAACCACGGAACACTACCGATTAGAGCAGCCGGCCGCTAGAATTCTCCTCCAGACTGCAGCTGTATTCGAACCTAGCTATCTAGATAATGTCGAAAATCCTGCGACGACCTGAATCCTGAATCGACTCGGACCTAGGATTTCCCGGTTGGAAAATTGAGTTGGTTGGTTTGTTTGATTAGTGATTCCAGGCGCGTCAACAGCCGAGATCATTAGTCCCGTTAATGTAGTGCGTGTTTTCTCCTCGGGAGATGGCGGTGATCTTCCCCCGCTGGATGGCGAGATCCGGCGCCGATCTACAGTCGAGTAGCGGGGTTTTCCCCAACCAGGTATCTCCGACCAGCGTGTCACCTCCCCAGCCGGGACAAGCTCTAAGCTCCCGACCGGTCTCCCGGAATATGTTCGGAAAATTGGGAATGGGACATGTTTCCCCTACGCCTCACCAGACAAACTCAGAGCTCAAGATCTTTTTTATTCCGCACGACATCCAGAAAAAATAAAATCTGCTCATCTCCCGCGCGTCCTGCGATTTGATGCCCGCAAGGTTCCGCGAATGCCAGAGCAAAAGTTCCAGGCGCGTCGACTTACGTAATTGGCGCTTTTCAAGTTGTTCTTTGCCTCGCAGGGCAGCGAGCATTCCGAAGTAATGAACATTCTTTGAAGAAGACGGTGCACCAGCTTCAGGCATCCGAGACGGCGATGCGGCAGTTTTCTAGCCTCCGTCGTTGTGCAGGTCAATGATCTAGCGTAGCGTAGAGATCATTATTAGGGTTCGGACTTTTTAGGTACTAAAAAGCGGAAAATGTGTATTTTTATGGGCTCAAAAGGTGAAAAACATGCGTTGAAACGACGAAAATATTTATTTTTCACCCATGTGAAAACCCAGTAACCAAGGTCACGAGAAGTCTCGCCGGAGTAAACCGTGACGTCATCACCTTTATCACTCCGCACATTTCGTCTGTGCAATCTGAGGAAGTTTGGGAGCCATTCGTGTTATGATTATATGTTATCTCTGGAGTGCTATTGTCTGAAAAGTCAGTAAGTGTCAGAAATGGCCTTCTGACGTCTTGACAGGTCGTACTCTTGACTCACGCCATTCAATAGTGGAAGTCTCAGTTACAAAATATTTATTTTTACGTGATATGCAATTTGGTGCATGGAAACTCTGGGATGCTACTTCAATTTACACCAAACTTTCAACGCTCAGGATTAAAAGGGAGAGAATAGTACTTATCTGAAAGTCCTAGCCCTAATCATCCTATTGGTCGCCGACGAAAATTCGTTTTCAAGAAAGAAACTGCGCATGCGCGATATAAGTCCGCATAGGCCCGATTCCGAAGTTACAGCCGATCCAGATAGAACTATTCTACTTCGTATGCACCAAAATTTCGAATGGACGATCTACGTGGAATTTGTAGAGACCAAAAAGGGTACATGACGTGTTTTCTCGCGGTCACCTCGGTGTCCCTACCTCTCAGTCGTGTTACATTTTTTTTCAATGATTTTATTTATTTACAGAACGTCAAAATGGTGAAGAAACAGTATATGACGTTTTTTCAGAACAAGTACAATTTGTGCAAGATTTCTGGAGCTCTGGAATCCCTATCTTCTCTTTTACTATACTATCATGAATTATAAATAAAAGTAGCCATGAGTTTATTTTGTGAGCAGAATTACTCGGCAGATTATAATTTAACATCATCTTATTGCAATGCGCAACCGTACGGCCGATATTACTTCACTTAACACAAAACAGAAGCTTCAACGCCACCGCCATGTTAAAATATCTCCAAGACCGGCAGATTATAAGCGACTCTGACAGTTCTCTCGCCACGTGACCTGCCCTGAAGCTATCAGCTTGCGAGGATTCGTTTATATTCTCACAACCAGGGTTCGGCGTTGCCGTTCATCTGACTTGCGTGAAGTCGCGGAGGCGATAGGTTCGTCTAAGTTGAAGATTTAAATATGACATTTAGACGTGTCATCGCTTGTCGGTAAGTGCTAATGCTTTGAGATTACACTGATCTGGAATGAAGGTGGAGCCAAGTGCGTGCATTTTTGAGTAATGACGGCAATAACTTAGACTGTCAGAATCGCTTATATGCTGCCTGTACGGTAGACTCTCTATGACTTTGCTCGAGCTTTACAACCATAAGGAAGTGCGCTGAACCTTGACTGTCACATCTTTGCCCTCGCGAGTCAGCCTTATAAGAAAACACCAACGTGCGGACATTCTCGAAAATAAATATAAAACAACGCAAAGCAATTTTCCTTCATTAAGTCATTTAATGTCAAGGTTGAAGGTACAAGTCAGCAAAAATTAAACACGCTGCCAACAGACTACGAGCACGACCTGCCTCACAGATGACGTTCAGATGTTAGCCAAGTATGAGAAACGGGTGTTTTTTCAAAACCGAAAACATCGATCTCCTATTCTTGTTCACATCGTCGATGATTTTTCCGAATCAAAGAACCAAGTTCGAAGGTAGATGGAAAAAGACAAAGAAATTAAAGAGAAAAAAAAGTATTACTACATATCGAATCAAAGAACCAAGTTAGAAGGTAGACGGAAAAAGACAAAGAAATTAAAGAAAACAAAAAAGAATTACTACATACCGATTCAAAGAACCAAGCTAGAAGGTAAACGGAAAAAGACAAAGAAATTAAAGAAAATAACGAAGAATTACTACATAAGGTGAGATGTTACCGAATGCGCTAACCCCATGCGAGGCAAACTATGATGATTACACGAGCTGCAACAGTGGAAGGAGTATGGGGAATCAGCGCCAAGGCAAAAAAAAGTGAAAGAAGAAGCAAAGAGATACACGATAAAAGCGAAAGCAGAAGACAAAAGAAACAGAAGGAAAATAAGGAGAATCGCAAGACGCAAAATAGAGATTAAAACAGAAGGAACAGAAGCAGAAACATCAGCAGCGGAAGGAGTAGGAGGACCAGACGAGGATGAAGAGGAGGAGAATGAAGGGCGAAGAGAATGAAGGGGGAAGAGAATGAAGGGGGAAGAGAATGAAAGGGGAAGAGAATGAAAGGGGAAGAGAATGAAAGGGGAAGAGAATGAAAGGGGAAGAGAATGAAAGGGGAAGAGAATGAAGGGGAGGAGGACGAAAGAGAGGAGGATGAAAGGAGAGGAGGATGAAGGGGAGGATGAAGGGGAGGAGGATGAAGGGGAGGAGGATGAAGGGGAAGAGGATGAAGGGGAAGAGGATGAAAGGAAGGAGGAAGATGAGATGGAGAAGAAAAGCAGCAACAGAACAAGCAGAAAACGAAAAAGGATACCCTAAAACACAGACCTTATTTCGCGCGCGGATGCGTACGTGTGTGTGTGTGTGTGTGTGTGTGTGTGTGTGTGTGTGTGTGTGTAGAAGGGGTGGAGTAATAAACAATAGACAAAATAATGTAAATACACTGCACAACTTCATTTTCTAGAATCACAGTCAAGAGTAAGAGGCGAGGAAATCACACTTCGGAGTCGCATCACACACTCACACACACACCACCCACACACCACACACACACCACACACCACACACCACACACCACACACACACACACACACACACCACACACACACACACACCACACACACACCACACACCCACACACACACACACCACACACACACACACACACAGTGCGTTGGCCCCGGCGGGTGATGGACCGCACGTTTGGCAACACCAGAAGATACAAGAAGTGGAAAGTGAGAAGCAGCAAAAAACGATGCAAAATAAGCAAAAGAAAGTCAAGCACAAGCGGCAAAACAAGAAGTAAAAATAAAAGGAGATGACAGCAAAAAACGACAACAGCAGCTGAAGAAGAGAATTAACCTGTAACATAGACATTATTTCGTAGAAGGCAGAGAAAAAAATGACATGCGGAGTACGCATCTTTACTGCACAAATCTCAACTTTCCTGAAATGTGATCAATCCCAGACCTAAACCCGATTTACGCGCTTGCGTTTGACGAACAATTCCCCGGATACAGCTGATTGATTGATTAACGATTCCGAGTGCATCAACTACTAAGGTCATTAATGTCGTAAGTGTAGTGCATGTTGTTTGCTTCGGAGGTGGCAATGGTCTGCTGGATGGCGAGATTCGGCATCGACCTACACGTAGGCTTGCAGGATTTCCCCATCCAGGTATCTCTCCCACCAGCAGGGCACTGCCCACGCTGGGACAAGCTCCAAGCTACCGCCATGTGTGGTACTGAAGTTCATTTAAGTGTACGTGTGTTTAAGTAGGCGCTGAGGATAAGACAAGGAAGAGGAAGGAAATATAGCTCGCGGTCCGTGATCCACTTGTTGGGGTACTTCTCCGGCATTCGTCTGTTGTTGATCGGAGAAACCACGGAAAACTACCGATCAGAGAAGACGGCCTCTAGAATTCTCCTCCACACAGTGGCTGAACTCAATGTAGTATACTTCGATTTATTCAGAGCTGTGTCTGACAGGTTGAAAGAACGCCGCCATAGTGACGTCACTGTAGGGACGTATAAGCTCCCGATTGGATGGCACCGTAACAGCTGATGACCTGTCAGATGCGGATCTGAATAAATCGCAGTAAAGATTGTGTCACAAATCCTGCCACTGACAGGACTTGAACCTTACGTCCTCCCAAACAGAGACACTGCAGCGAACTAAAACTGTAAAGAAAGGTCAGAACTAAAAACTGTACAGAAATCCCTTCTTTTACTTTGTACTACGGATTCGTTCGTCAAAACGAAGCCAGTAAATCGGGAGTACACGAAGCGGGAGCTAATCGCTTCGCAGCGCCTTCCACTCCCGCACAGCCGCGTGCGTTGGCCTCCGGCGGCGGCGGGTGATAGATCGCACGCGGGAGCACGCGTGGGTGGGCGTGGCTCCCCCCCCCCGCGTGACTCACGCGCCGCAGCGGCAGCCGGGCGCGCCGCCGCGCCGGGACGGACGGGCGTGCGCGCGTGCGGGCGCGCGCGGCACGCGTAGGTCACGTCCGCACGCCCACCCACACCCCGCCGCCCCCACGCCGCGTTTGTTTTATCCCGACGCCTCGCAAGGCGCTGGCGTCGCCACTGTACAGGAATGTAACGAAACCTGCCTTAAGCGGACACTATTAGAGATTCAAAATCCGATGTCGTTGATTTTATCCCGGTGCCTCGCAAGGCGCTGGCGTCGCCACTGTGCAGGAATGTAACGCAACCTGCCTTAAGCGGGCACTATTAGAGATTCAAAATCCGGTGTTGGTTTTATCCCTACGCCTCGCAAGGCGCTGGCGTCGCCACTGTGCAAGAGTGTAACGAAACCTGCCTTAAGCGGACACTATTAGAGATTCAAAATCCGATGTCGTTGGTTTTATCCCGATGCCTCGCAAGGCGCTGGCGTCGCCACTGTGCAGGAATGTAACGAAACCTGCCTTAAGCGGACACTATTAGAGATTCAAAATCCGATGTCGTTGGTTTTATCCCGATGCCTCGCAAGGCGCTGGCGTCGCCACTGTGCAGGAATGTAACGAAACCTGCCTTAAGCGGACACTATTAGAGATTCAAAATCCGATGTCGTTGGTTTTATCCCGATGCCTCGCAAGGCGCTGGCGTCGCCACTGTGCATGTAACGAAACCTGTAACGAAACCTGCCTTAAGCGGACACTAAGCGGACACTATTAGAGATTCAAAATCTTCGATGTCGTTGAAACCTGCCTTTTTATTCAAAATCCGTTGATTTTATCCCGACGCCTCGCAAGGCGCTGGCGTCGCCCCTATGCAGGAATGTAACGAAACCTGCCTTAAGCGGACACTATTAGAGATTCAAAATCCGATGTCGTTGATTTTATCCCGATGCCTCGCAAGGCGCTGGAGTCGCCACTGTGCAGGAATGTAACGAAACCTGCCTTAAGCGGACACTATTAGAGATTCAAAATTCGATATCGTTAGTTTTATCCCTACGCCTCGCAAGGCGCTGGCTTCGCCACTGTGCAGGAGTGTAACGAAACCTGCCTTAAGCGGACACTATTAGAGATTCAAAATCAGATGTTGATTTTATCCCGACGCCTCGCAAGGCGCTGGCGTCGCCACTGTGCAGGAATGTAACGAAACCTGCCTTAAGCGGGCACTATTAGAGATTTAAAATCAGATGTCGTTGATTTTATCCCGACGCCTCCCAAGGCTCTGGCGTCGCCACTGTGCAGGAATGTAATAAAACCTGCCTTAAGGAGTCGCTATTGGGGATGCGATATCTGACGTCGTTGGTTTTATCCCGATGCGTCAGAAGGCGCTAAAATCAACACAAAAAAAATAACGAAACCTGCGGCAAATTGATTTTCGCAATAAATACTGATAACGCGTCAGAAATAATAATAATAATAATAATAATAATAATAATGCGTCAGAAATGAATTAATGTTTCAATCGCTACATCAAAGCCGACGTTCTTTTTAACGTTGACGTTTTGTGCTCGATGATTTAATGTTTTCCGTGTTTTCTTTGCGATTGCAAGATTCCCAGTTACATTTTTGTAAAAGTTAAAATATGAAATAACTCATAGTAGCCGCTATTAGTTTATGCCTTCGAAACAAAAAAAATACTGTTTGTAGTTGTACTAACTTCATTGGGTAGGCTATCGTTGCCCAAGAACATCCTATACCATCCTAGCATTTTCTGTCATTTCTCGCATTTCGCAAATGGAGAATCAGTCACGGAAAGCGCCGTAGGAGTAAGGCTTACCCTATCCATCCCTGTACCTTTCTTCGGTGAACTTAAGACTGACCCTAGGCAATCACGCTTAACTTTTGTTTGTTTATTTATTTGTTTGTTTGTGTGGTTTTCTTCTTCTTTTTCTTACGTCAACTCACGACGCAACGCGTCTCCTAACCCCTTCTTGGGTGTTGGACGATATTGGAGTAATACTCCGTTACTTTCTACGTATATTCTGAAGTAATCCCCCGTTACTGTATATATTTCTGTCCGTCACGTCTCGTCGCAGTCAAGAGGACCGCCAGGTAGCATCTCCGCGTACGCACCTCCCACCACGCGCTCCTGCGTCACTACCCAGCGACCAGAATTAGGAAGGAATTAGTGAAAGGGTACGGTTTACACTTCACAGGGGTTGGACTAGCCCTTGTGAAGCAGCCCAACTCGTTTTGTTGGAACAAGTTTCACATGAGATTCGACGGGAATCGAACCCGGATCTCAGTGGTGAAAGGCGAGCGACTTTGCTCTGCGCCACGAGATGACCATTTGGCATTGTTGTCTGTTAAATTATAATTAAAAATTAATAAACACGGTCTCTGTCAAATTATATTTTGTTGTGCACATTTTTAATTTTAGAGGTTACTAAACCAGCTTTAAAACATCGATGTTCAATAACTTCAATGATATTTGGTTGATGTATTTAACATGGATGGTTTTGTTAACGATCTCGCGTCTCTTAGATACTATTGGTCCAAGACAAAATTGTTCGCTATTCTCCGATTTGACGTACGATCAGCTAGGACACCGTTGTCCAGTCAGGAGATTCAATACGAAACATTAAGTGGTAACTACCTCCCGTCTAGCTCCTTGTAGGTCAAAAGTCACTATTTAACGCGAAGTACAGAACAGGAGAACGCGGCGAGGTTAATGCAATTTGTGAAGTGCGGTGCATATTTCATGTTTTCGGACGCGAACTACCCTGGTCATTACAGAGAGTGGCCGGTAGGGGCGGATCCATCTCCCATGGGAGCACCTCTTTCAGCCGAGATAAGCTCTATGCTCCCGCGTTATCTGCCGACATGTGTGTAGTGTAGTGCAACTAACAACAAGAATGTGATTGAAGGTAGTACAGGGGTAGCTCTAAGTACCCGAGCGGTCTCCCGACCTGTGTATTAGTGTAGTGCATGTTAGTGTGTGTGTGTGTAAGGAGAGGATAGGACAAGGAAGAGAAAGAAAAGATCGCGTGCGGTGTAGGACCCGTTTGTTAGGATACTGCGTCGGCATTCGCCTGGTGTTGATTGGAGAAACCAGGGAAAATTACCAATCAGCTCAGCCTGAGGCTGGAATTCTCCTCCAGATGGCGGCTGAATTCGACCTACATACACAGTGTCGAAAATCCGCCATAGTCGAGACTCCTACCCTAGATTTTCCCAATCAGAAACAGTGCAGTAGCAACGTTTATTACCCTCAGCCAGATCAGTCGATGACTTCCCAAGAACACTACGACGAGTCATCACTAGGGCCCGGATTTTAATGACCTCAAAGTCAGTGAAATATACAAGCATTTATGACTTAAAATCCGTTATAAATATGACCTTAAAAATTACGTTAAACAAGATTATTTTTTAAAAATTCCTGTTGATTTTTTAGGTACAACAAATACAAAATTCACTCAAGAACAGATTGTGAGTAGGGTACATACGGTTTGCAGTCTTTGGAACTAACTACCATTAAAAAAAATTGCTTGTGTCTGTAAAACAAATCAAGTATAGTACAATAAAACCCATCAAACAAAATGTCTTGCTTTACTTCTTGTTTAATGTTTTCTAATTTCCTCTCAATCTTCAGTTTCTAGAGAGTTGCATTAGATTACAAGGTGTATTTTCAGGTTTTCCATCTTAAAAGACTGTTGTCGCTGAGGACAGTTTTGTATTTAGGAAAGTTCCTCTCCTCATCAAATGACGTCACGGGAGCGTACTTTAAGGCAGCGATGTCACAGCAGAGCAGCTTTGGTTCATTCTCTTTAAATGTTGCGGCATTATTATAGAGAGATTATATCGCTAATTTTGCACATTGTAGAATATCCAGCATTTCGCTGAAGAACAGTCAGTAATATGTTGTACGCTTTTTCAGCGACATGACCAAGAGCTCGACCCAACTCACTTCGTTCAAATTCACTTACGTTTCAAATAATCCTTTGTGGTATAATTTTTAAGTTTATTTACGACAATATCACCTGATATATTGTTATGCGAGACACATTTTCAAGCCCTTTATTCTTGTGTCTTTAAAAATACATGTGTATGCATTTTGGGCAAAATTTGGCCAAAATATGACCTTTTGCTAAAGCTTGCTCTTAAAAATATGACAAATTATGCATTTATGGCCACTTTGGCCTAAATATGACCTTTTACTAAAATCGGTGTAAATATGACTTTGCATGCACAATAAAAACACATTTTTCTAATCGACAATACCTGGATTGGTGCATAAATTGTTCTAAAATTCTCCCGAAGGTTCAGAAAAACATATGACGTGTCATTAAAATCCGGGCCCTAGTCATCACATGACGCTGCTGGCTTTCAGAGATCTAAAGACCATTTTGAATCAGCCTTCTCATGACTGCTGTGGAGCTGTCGTCGACTGAATCTTATCGTCCGCGTACGTGCGGCAGCCGAGCGCCCAGCACCACGCCTCAGCGCCCGCTGGCACGGGACACGCCCGCACGCCCCTCGAGACACGACCGTTGCACGCGCACGGGCTGACACAGCACGCCGCCCCAGCCACCACCAACTCCGCTCCCACCACTGACCTAACTATCACTACATCTACCATTACAATTACTTAAAACAACCGTCATCATCGCGGTGCCATGGTTTTCATCAACTATGCAAGTACAACTCACCACCAACATCCTCACTTCATTGATTGATTGACTTTTTCGTGTTTCCGGGCGCGTCAACTACTTTGGTCATTAGTCCCGTTAGTGTAGGGCATGTTTTTTATCGAGAGATGGCGGTGATCTTTCCCCGCTGGAAGGCGAGATCCGGCGCCGACCTACCGTCGGTTAGCGGGGTTTCCCCCTGACCAGGACTGTCCCACCGGAGGGGCACCGCCCCAGCTAGGGCAAGCTCTAAGTTCCCGACCAGTCTCCCGGTAGTGTAGTGCATGTTAGTGTGTGTGTGTGTGTAAGGGGAGAGGATAGGACAAGGAAGAGGATGGAAAGATCGCGCGCGGTTCGTGGCCCGTTTATTAGGGTATTGCTCCGGCATTCGCCTGGTGTTGATCGGAGAAACCATGGAAAACTACCGATCAGAACAGCCGGCCTCTAGAATTCTCCTCCAGACAGCGACTGAATTCGACCTAGCTGAAAAGCTAGTGTCGAAAAGCGCAGCAGTGACATCAGTTGATGCACTGAGCTACCGCTCCCGGCCTCCTCACTTCATCATATCAACCAACACAACAACTATTTGTTTACTGATTGTGGTTTAGAGACCCTTTAACTTCCGATGTCATTGAGGTCCACCAATGATAATCTATAATTTTTTAATAGCGAGATTTGTGGCTTCAGTGGTACCATCAGCGTATCGGACTGTTGTGCCCAAGTTTGCGGGTTCAAATCCGATCGAAGCAGTGGATTTTCAAGGGCGAAAACATCGTACGCCTTCCTTTGAGGGGAAGTAAAGTCGCCTGTCCCATGTTATAGATTTACTTCATGTAAAAGATACTCAAGCCTAAAAACAGCCTCAGAGCAAAATTTAAATCGCCTGTTTCGTCATCCGAAACAGGCGATTTGTTAATGAAAGGAGCGTAGGTTTGCGTGGATTTGCGTAGATTTTTGTGATCAGACGGAAGAGCGGGTCTAATGGGCCAGGCCCCGCCACTTAATATAAGATATTAACTAAAAATAATAATGATCATGTGAATAATGGAACAATGGTTAAATGAGAGGCTGTGGAAATGCGAAAACCCCGACAAATCCTGCCGAGAACTCGCTTTTTTCTCCGTCTCAAACATACCACTTCGAAAGATCATAAGTTTGGTACCCGGCAGTGGAAGTCCAGCAGGTTCACCTCTACACAATGAATTGCCCTATCCTTTTTTTGTTATTGAGTGAAATTCTTCGATACTTCCGCCATCGCCACCGCCGCAATCAATATCATTATCATTATCATTATCATTATCATAGGCGTGCGCAGCCTAAAACAAGAGGGAGTGCAAATACATTTCTGACCCTCTGTATCCTCTTTTCCATTACATATTTTTATTTACATATTTCAAGGTTGTCAGATGATTTGGAGTGTGTCTCCCCAACTGACGTGAATCGATTTCCCAAACCGACAGCTTGTAACGGGAGAGACTAAGGAATTGATCATATTGAAGGAAATGTTTTATTACCTGGGACTACGAGGTTCCCACTGAGTTTTTCTGGGAGGCCACCTGCAGCCTTAGTACACACGCCTGTGATCATCACTAGGGGGCAGATTTTAATGAAATGCTATTTTTTCTTTTCGCTTTAGAACAATGCCGGTTAGTATAGAAATTAATTTTATGTTATGATTTAAAAAATGACGAATTTTTATAGGTCATTATTTTGCATTTTCTGTCGATTTCAACTAATAACTCATTTTTTAACTTTTTACGTCATTTTTAATGAATTTTTGGCAGGTTTCATCGATTTTAATGTCATTTTAATGGCACTTGCTGCAAATAATATTTACGAGATGTAACAAATGTACTTCACAGAATTAGTCAGTAGTTTATTAGATTTGTTCGCTCAGAAATTGTTTGACAACCGTTGTATGTAATTCTTGAGGCGTATATCAGCGCCATTGCCGGTTCTGCCGATTTCGGGATAACTAAAGACAGATTTCCTGACAAAGAACAGCCCAAACTAAACGTTTGCGAGCTGAGTTCATTCGAACGAATGGAAGAAGCCTCGATTATATCAGTAACGTACCCAACAACTTGAGTTGTTCATCCGAACTGATTATGATAAGACTTACGTCATTTTTCTTTGATTGATTGATTTTTTCGTGTTTCCGGGCGCGTCAACTGCTTCAGTCATTAGCCCTGTTAGTGTAGTGAATGTTTTTCTCGGGAAATGGCGGCTATCTTCCCCCACTGGATGGGGAGATCCGGCGCCGACCTACCGTCGGCTAGTGGGGTTTCCCCCTAACCAGGACTCGCCCACCAGCGGGGCACCGCCCCAGCCGGAACAAGCTCTAAGCTCCCGATCGGTCTCCCTGAATATGTAGTAGTGTAATGCATGTGAGTGTAGTGTGTGTGTAAGGGGAGAGGATAGGACAAGGAAGAGGAAGGACAGATCTCCCGTTTGGTAGGGTACTGCTCCGATATTCGCCTGGCGTTGATCGGAGAAACCACGGAAAACTACCGATCAGAGCAGCCGGCCGCTAGAATTCTCCTCCAGACAGCGACTGCATTCGACCTAGCTGAAAAGCTAGTGTCGAAAATCCTGCCATCAGGACTCGAACACAGGATCTCCCGGTCAGAGGCGCTGCAGTGACATCAGTCGATGCACTGAGCTACCGCTCCCGGTCATTCATTTTTCTTTGGTTTTAGGGCATTTTAAGAGCGTTTTACTGACAATTTTTGGCGATGTTTTAGGTCATCAAAATCCGCCCCCTAATCATCACCTTCTCCGCCATTGCAGTCACCACCACCACAATCTTCAACACCGTCTTTGCAGTCGCTACCTCCACAGCAATCGGTACGTCCGTCAACCAGGTCCCCGGCGCCGCGCCATCGCCGCCGCCCCCGCGCTCTAGAGGAGCAGCGGCACAACGCAAGGCGAGCGGCATTCCGGGGCCCACGCGCGGCCGCCAACGGCACTGGCGACATCGCCGGCGAAACATCGATACCTTCAAATATCGACGATCAAAAATTAAAACATCGATGTTAATTTATTGTGTAATTTTAATAATGTAATTTAATATTAATTGATTTTAATGATAATAATTATAAGTAGGGAACGGATTTCCATGTAATTACATGTTTTTACAGGAACTAGAGACCCGCATTCAATTACATTTTTTGGAGCTCACAAGACATTCTGAATGAATTAGAACTATTTTTATTTTACATATTTTCTATTATAGTCTTGGTAAAATTACAAAATCTAAAATTTTGCAAATTCCTTCAATATTTCCCGGATACAATTACTGATAATCTTGTCAAATCTTACACATTTTCTCGCAGAATAAAATTCCGATTCTCCAAAGATCGTTTCAGAATTCTATAAATTACACTTTCCTTGCATTACACACTAGAACAAAGATAACACATTAAATTCTCATTTCCACAAATTTTCACTATAAAAATATATTATCTGACAATAACTAATTGAATCAAAATTTATGGTATTTCGGTTCGTCCTAACCATTAGGAGCATTCAACGTGCGAGTCATCAACTCTGATATGTTATTAATTACAATGTTTAATACCCCTGAAAGTCTTCCACAGTCGAACAGGCAGTAAATAAATTTTGAAATAAATAAATAACAATGAAGTGTAATAAAAATTCATACCGGTATATGAGGAGGCCAGAATACAAAATGTATAAATGTATTTTTGTTATAGTTTGTGTTAAGAGTATGACTGCCTTTATTGTTGACATGAAGCATTTAGGCGCTCCCTAGCTGATACTAATAGTTCTGCTTGAGATCAGAAGTGAGTCCTAGATTTCTTTCTATTTTTCTGTCATTAGAATTTTTAGTTGGCAACAGAACACATTTAATACTGGTCAAGTTTCATTATTACACTGATCTTTGGCTTGAAGAATAACAAAGAAAATGTGAATTTTAACTCTATTTTACGAAAAAAGTCGACGTATTTCCCTTTTAAAAACACCCATTCAACTGTTGTAAATAAATACCTGGGCTCAGCTCAATATTCAGCGGGATAATCGTCGTGTCGCGGTTGCTGAAACCCCTAACCGCACGAGCAACGACAGAGCACTCTCATGAGCGGGCGGGCGAGCGGGAGGCTGCCTGCCAACGGGTCATAAGATCACACGTCCCCTGACCTTCCGGTATGCCCGTACGCCCCCGCATTATCGCCCCCCTCCCTCCCCCCTCCAGGACGCAGGCATGCGGCCTCCCCTCCCTTCCCCATTCCCGAACCCTCTGCGGTACACTCGGCCCAGTCATGTGATCAATTATTTTGACACTCGGGCGTGCCAACCGAAATTGGTGGGCGTGGTTGGTGACCAGGCGCGGCTCATCATTGAAGACTAAGGCGCAGCCTCACCTACAGAAATCGCCCACTAAAAGAAATTTGAAAATGTATTTATTAATAATGGCTTTCTGAGTTATATTATGCAACGATCATATCGATTTTTTTTGTTTATGAGTTCGATAACGGTCGTCTGTAACGCGTTTGAAGCTGTTGACAGGGAAGAGAAAAGCATTAGGCTCCCACTTCATTCCGCCGTAAGGCGTGTGTAAATCGACGAGGTGTGACGTCATGCATTCACTGCACAGGCTTACCGGCGGACGAAGGCTGCGGCCAAAAAGCCTTCAAGCGTGGGGTCTAGGGCCTGAAGAAGGGCGTGCTCACCAGATAGCATTACCGTACAGAAAATATCTCCTTAGTTTATGGCATTACTATCCAGCTCTGCGATTAGCATCAACTAACTTTCCCAATAGGCGGTAGGAGCGCTACTCCCGTATGCCTGTATCGGAAGAGATTATGTACAAGTATAGAAATACAATGTGTGCAATGTAATGCAATGCAGTTGCAGTTTTCCCCATTTAGAAACCAACGAGTCGCGACTGTTGGTGGTTAACATGTAGAAATTATTCGCATTCATTTCAACATGTTGGCAATCTTTCCTGGTTACGATACTCGCTAATGTTTTGACGTGTCGTTAGCTGGAGCAAGTTCTCAAGAAAACAATTTAATTAAGTTGAAAGAAAAGTGCACTTCAAAACTTCGATTTAAAGAAAAATTATTTACAATTTAAAAAAAAGTGGTGGCAAGTTTAATTAAACGTAAAAATAAAAGTAAACAGCGGGCTTTTCGATAATATCAGTGTTTCTATTATCTACGAAATTTTTGCGATATCCATACTCTTAGAATTCTATATTACGCACTAATCAATTCACAACTGCAATATGGAATCCAAATATGGGGAGGCACATTCAAGACGTATATTAAGAAACTAAGAATAAGTCAAAACAAATTTATCCGTATTATCTATAAAAAAAATATGACTGCTTCTTCACTTCCTCTTTATAAACAACTAAATATTTTACCATTACAGCATCTTTTTGTACATAAAGTACTACAAATATATGTCAAAAGCGGAAATAATTTAACTGAGAGAATATCATTCCCTAACTGAGAGATCTGTCCTTCCCATTCCTTGTCATATCCCCTCCCCTTACACGCACACATACACTAGCATGCACTACACAACCACGTATTCCGGGAGACAGGTCGGGAGCTTAGAGCTTGTCCCGGCTGGGGCGGTGCCCCGCTGGTGGGAGAGTCCTGGTTAGGGGGAACCCCCGCTAGCCGACGGTAGGTCGGCGCCGGATCTCGCCATCCAGTGGGGGAAGATCACCATCTCCCGAGAAAAAATGCACTACACTAACGGGACTAATGACCAGAGCAGTTGACGCGTCCGGAAACATGAAAAAATCAATCAATCAATCAGCTTCAACTGAACTTAATGTAACTTGATACCCAGTTACGAGATTTGTATACTTGGATTAAAATAAAAGAAAAGTCAGTGAGGCTGTGAATAGTGTTTGAGACATGTGATAAAAGTAATTTTATTTTGCTCGAAGGATTGCTCTACTCGATCTATCGACCTCGAGTCGCAACATTTCCTATTCGCAAAATAAAATGGTCACTTTTACCACTTGTGTCATAAATAACTATTTTAGAGACATCGAAAGAAACTAAATCACTCGTGAAAACTGTTCATAACACGTACTACACTGATCTGACACTTTCGATGTATTGTGATCTTGCGATCAGTTTATCTGACTATTGGAAGAATACAATTCGCGTAGCGATGTGCAATTGTTTTAAAATCTGTGAAAAAAATAGGTACACTGTTTTCCGTATATCACATGTATGTTGGAGTAAAATAAAATCGTTTTTCGCACTAATCTACTGTAACTTTTTTTAATTCCCTACTTTTCAGCGAGCGGCT
Organism: Teleogryllus occipitalis; assembly: GCA_011170035.1. Lineage (NCBI taxonomy): Eukaryota > Metazoa > Arthropoda > Insecta > Orthoptera > Gryllidae > Teleogryllus > Teleogryllus occipitalis. Next base: position 149,731 of record BLKR01000515.1, read on the forward strand.
TACATTCGTTGTACGTATTTATTCTTTAATTCCTTCGAATATAATATGGACGGCGAATATAATATGTATTTTCCACGCTATTCCTCTTTTTCAGTTCACACACTGACGATTTTATTCCGACAAGGGAACACATCTGTTACTCAATAAACAAAGTCTATACTTCGATTTCCATAACATAATAGATTGTAAATATGTACTGTTGATTCTGAAAGATAATAGAAAAGTATATAAAGCGTTTGGATTTTCCCTTAGGTGAAACTTTTTTTACGCGATCAAAAAATTTAATACGAAAAAAGTGTTGCAGATGTGTAATAATTAAAATTTAAATGCATTTATTAATTACATCACCCCCCCCCTTTGCATTGTATATTGTCATGTAATCACGTCAACATCACCGCATCAGAATTACCACTATTTTCCTATAACTCCTCCTCTTCGAATTCTAGCAAACTTCCAAATCCCTCAACTAAAACTTGTTCATCGTGTTTCGTCAGCACGACTCTCGTTGATTTCGCAATTCGCCTTGAGGAAGATCGTAGTATGACGGCCGAAACATTAGCATTTGTATTACGCATTGTTACTATTGTAACATTAGCATTTCTTGTAAGCGGTGTCTCTCCGACAGCCAAGTGAACCAAATCAACGCATTTTCCAGCTATTCCCGTAACTCCTCGTCATCAAAATCAATCATCCTTCCCAATTTCTCAACTAAAACCTATTCATCGTGTTTCATGAACACGTCTCTCGATGATTTGCATTTTCGCATGATGCATTTTAGACAAATACATCAAATCAACAGTTTTAAGCTATTCTCATACCTCATCGTCTTCAAAATCCACCAGCTAACCAAATCCCCCAACTAAAACGTGTTCATTGTGTTTCATAAGCACAACTGCGGATTCGGTGTTACCGGACTGTTGTACACGAGTTTGCGGGTTCAAACCCGATCGAAGCCGTGGATTTTTAAGGGCGAAAAAATCCTTCGTACGACTTCCTTCGGAGGGGAAGTAAAGCCGGCTGTCCCATGTAGTAGATTTACTTCAAGTAAAAGATCTTCAAGCCTAAAAGAAGCCTCTGAGTAAAATTGAGATCCGCCTGTTTCGTCGCCCAAGGTAATACCTCTTTTCTCCGCTAGGTGGTGAAAGAAGCGTAGCGAAATTAGCGTGGTTAGACGGAAGAGCGGGCCTGATGGCCCGAGTCTCGCCACGTAAAATAAGGCATTAACAACAACAACTCACGATGTTTCCATCGCAAGAGGTAGACCGCCTCTCAATGGGCGGCGCCCGACTCAATGCCTCGATTCGACCACAATACGGCGCCGATAGCGCAGCCTCGCGCCTTCCTTCCAGGCTGCACATTTATCTCAATTGCACAGCGGAACCCGCGTCTCTCGGCGTTCCTTTTCCTCCGCTTTGCCGGCTGCTTCCCCTCCCACCACTCCCCCTCCCCCACCCACTTCGACTCACCCTAATCCACGCCGCACTTGCCATCGTTGCCACCATCGTCACCCGCTTTTCGTCAATACGTTTTGTAGCCTGCACAGACAACGCCTAGCCGTCACAGACAACGCCTAGCCGTCACAGACAACGCCTAGCCGTCACAGACAACGCCTAGCCGTCACAGACAACGCCTAGCCGTCGCAGACAACGCCTAGCCGTCACAGACAACGCCTAGCCGTCACAGACAACGCCTAGCCTCCACAGACAACGCCTAGCCTCCACAGATTTACCAAAGTTCACATACCTCACAGGCATCACTGGTCCGTCGCAGTGCCTTCTTCAATCTCCGTCAGAGTAATTGTTTTCAGACATGTCAACTTCTTAGGTCATGTGTAGCTGTGAGTTGTCGCTGCTTGATCTCCAGTGGAATGTGAGATCCGACATCAACCTACACGTCGGCTTGCCTTTGTTCCCTTCAGATAGTACAAGTATTTAGGCGTTTTCAACTTTCTTAAGATTCACAAGCAACAATTAGACATTTCACTTCCTGAATAGGTCGATATGATTTACTGCACATCTCGAAATATGTTGCAATATTATGCGATACAAAACTGAGTATATACGCACGAATTATGAGATATCGATGTAAATTTGTAAATTGCATATTAATACACTGATCAGTAGCATATTCCATGTTCAATAGACCTCTTGATCATTCACTGACCGCCTTAAACATCTCATCGCCCCCCAAGGAGACAATCACCTAGGCATGAGTGCCGACGCCAACGACGACCCCCCCTCGCCCCACCCCCGCCACCGTCCCCGGTCTCCCTCTCCACTCGATCTCCCACCCACCCCGTTCTAAGTCCCCCGCACCACCCCCGCCACCGTCCACGGCCACCCCTCCAACTCGATCTCCCCATCCATCCCCGTCCCAAGACTCCCCGCACCATCACAACCACCGTCCTCGCCCTCCCCTCAACTCGGCTTCCCGCCACCCCCGTTCCAATACCCCCCGCACCATCACCACCATCGTCCTCGGTCTCCTCCTAACTCGGCCACCCACCATCCCCTTTCCAAGTTCTCCCCCGCACCAACATCACTACGGTCCTTGGCCTCCCCCTAACTCGGCCACCCACCACCCCCTTTCCAAGGCCTCCCCCGCACCATCGCAACCACCGTCCACGGCCACCCCGCCAACTCGATCTCTCCCCCCCCATCCCCGTCCCAAGGCCCCCCGCACCAAATCACCACCACCGTCCTTGGCCTTCCCCTAACTTGGCCACCCACCACCCCCTTTCCAAGTTCTCCCCCGCACCATCACCACCACCGTTCACGGCCACCCCGCCAACTCGATCTCCCACCGATCCCCGTTCCAAGCCCCCCTCGCACCATCACAACCACCGCCCTCGCCCTCCCCTCAACTCGGCTTCCCGCCACCCCCTTTCCAAGCCCCCCCCCCGCGCCGTCACAACCACAGTCCCCGCCCTCCCCTCAACTCGGCTTCCCACCACCCCCGTTCCAATGCCCCCTGCACCATCACAACCACCGTTCTCGGCCTCCCCCCAACTCGACCACCCCCACCCCCCTTCCAAGGCTCCCTGCACCAACACCACCACCGTCCTCTGTCTCCTCCTAACTCGGCCACCCACCACCCCCTTTCCAAGGCCTCCCCCGCACCATCACAACCACGGCCACCCCGCCAACTCGATCTCCCTCCCCTATCCTCGTCCCAAGGCCCCCGCGTACCAACACCATCCTCGGCCTCCTCACTTAGCCTTCGCCGGCCGCGCGCGTGAGGTCAGGCAGGGATTCGCGGGCGAGGCGCCTGGGGCAAACGATGAAGAATGTTCGCGCCGCCTGGCCCCCAGGCTGCCACCACCACCCGCATGCACAACCGCCACGCCGCGCCGCTGCTTTTCTCCCGCTCGCCCCCGGGCGCCACACATACTGGGTTGTACAAAAAGTAATGCCTCCACCATTGTAACTTGGGGTTGGTTGGGAATATTTTAACAAATCAAACACAAAAGTAATCCTTAGAATGCGTTCTTTAATTGCCGATTGATTGATATCTGGGCGTGTCACCGGCTAAGGTCATTAGTCCCGCAAGTGTAGGGCGTTTCCCTTGGGGTTTTCTCAACCAGGTATCTCCTACCAGCGGGGCACCGCCCCAGCCGGGACAAGCTCTAAGCTCCCGACCGATCTCCCGGAATATGTGGTAGTGTAGTGCATGTTAGTGTAAGTGTGTGTGTAAGGGGAGAGGATAGGACGAGGAAGAGGAAGGAAAGATCGCGCGCGGTCTGTGGTCCGTTTGTGAGGGTACTGCTCCGGCATTCGCTTGGTGTTGATCGGAGAAACCACGGAAAACTACCGATCAGAGCAGCCGACAGCTAGAATTCTCCACCAGACAGCGACTGAATTCGACCTTGCTGACAAGCTAGCGTCGAAAATCCTGCCACCGTCGGGACTCTAACCTAGGATTTCACTGTCAGAGGTACTGCAGTGATATTACTTGGTGTTCTGAGCCACCTCTCCCGGTTTTTAATCACCTATAATCACTTTTCCACATAACCACCAACCAATAGGATACATTTCTTCCAACGAACAAGTTTTCTGAAGCCTTCACGGAAGACGTCGACACTGTTTCTTCAACCAGCGTCTCACAGTTCTCACAACTTCTACATCGGAAGCATAATAGTATCTTCGCGCAGATCTTCCTTCATTATCAGATGAAAGTCAGACGGCGCCAAATCTGGACTGTATAGGGGATGCCGTATGGTGGTGAGATTCAGTCTCTGAAGTCCTGCATGCGTCCTACTGTGTCATGTGAAGTGTGTGGTTTGGCACTGTCATGCTGCAGGAACCTTTCCTTTCGAACCCTTTTCAATCGTCGTTCCTGGGTACCCATCATGCACAGACTTTCCGATAGTGAATCAGTCTGTCAACTTTTGGGCTGTGAAACTCGCTGGTTGCAGACACATGACGTCCGACTCTGCTCTTGTCACCCAAGTCAGGTGTCCCACCTCAACGTCTTTAAGCTAACTCGTAGAACAGTTTGCTTTCTCTGATGATTCTCCTTTGGGCTGACACCTTCTGCTGCCAAGAATTCAATCACAGCAGAAAGTGAATTCAATGACTGCATTTTATAATTGTGATAATTAAGGGGCGGATTTTGCTGGCCTAAAACTCCGCCAAAAAGTATCAATAAAATGCCCTTAAAATGTTCTAAAAATGCCTTAAAAACAAAGGAAAATGACGTAAAAAGTTGATTAAAACCTCTTCAGATAAACAACTCAAGCTACTGGATATGTTAGTGATGTAATTAACGCTTCTTTCTTTTGTTTAAGTAAACTGGCATGTAAACGTTAGGTTTGGACTGTTCTTTACAAGAAAATCTTTCTTTATTTATCCCGAAGTCGGCGAAACTGACAATGGCGTCACACGAACCTTAATACTCACAATGGTTGCCATCACAATATATGAGCGAAGAAATCGAATAGACTACCCAGGAATTCTGTGGAGAACATTTGTTGCATATAGTAAATAATATTTGAATCAAGTACCAATAAAATTACATTAAAATCGATGGAATCGGTGGAAAATGCATTAAAAGTGACGGAAAAGGTTAAAAAGGACTTATTAGCCGAAATTGATAAAAATGCAAAACAATTACGTATAAAAATGGGTCATTTCCTTTTGTCATAACATAAAATGAATTTCTATACTAAACGGCACTGTTCCATTGTGGAAAGAAAAAAAAAGAAATTTCATTAAAATTCGCCACCTAGTGATAATTAATAGGACTCCTTTGAAGTCTTTTAGTAACGCTTACCACTAAATGCAGCAGTTACTGACCATTTGATAACCGTAATTCAACAACCGCATAACTTTATGCTTTTATCTCAAACCTTCATTTTTTCGAGTCGTGCCAAAGTTGCAGCCCATAAACATGTTATCAATAACGCAATTAAATTAAGGCGCTGTTATGACGTATTTTGCATATCTTATTTAATTTTTGGCAGAGGTGATACTTCAATTATTTTTCGGTCATATTTGTCATATTTCAGGTTTTCATAGGTTAGTACCTCTTACATAAACTACAATTTCATGAGTCATTTCCGAAATATGTCGATAAAATATTATTTACTCCACATTACAAAACATGTTACATTATGCGTTGTCCAACGAAGTTTATTGGCATGAAGTATTCGATAGCGAAGTGAATAATGTATAAATTACAAATCAAAACATACGTTTATTAATATAAACAATTTTTCATGATCTAACTACCAATGAATGTTTCTTCGATTATACTTTTGTGGGCACTATACTGTTCACCAATTTGTTCTTGTAGCTGGGCCACTTTCATTGCAGCAAAGGCTGAAAATAACGCAACGTCGCACAGGCGAACACATTGGCATACACTTTAAATTATTTTAATTCGATACAACGCAAAGGCATTAGGTTTTTAAACAATATATCATCTACACAAAAATTACGCATATTCAGGTTACGCAGATGAAATTAAATATTTATTTCGTTCTAAAAAAATTATTTTGAAGGTACGGTTACACTTCCCACACATTACACCATCCGATTTTAAACACACTTCGTGTGTCGCAGTGTACGTTGAAAACGTAATCCGCAGGACAAGAACCGCCGATAGTCTGTTTCTAGAAACCCCTCCCTACGTCTACATATATCAGAATGTCACAGAACTCTTTCGAGGTTGGACATAAAATATCTAAATCAAATCTCATTCTAAGTCCAAATTCTCATCATACATTTCTTTCATGCCAGACACGAAAACAGCATTCTTTCCCTTCCCACAATTCAACTTACAGTACACTTTTGTACACCGATTTTTACGAGAATTTCCGGCAGCAAGAAAGATTTTGTCCTGAAACGCGCATCATTATTTATTGCACAGCGCCAGAACATTCTTCTTTGTTTTCACTAGCTCGCACCCTCCGGACTCATCGTGTGCAGACATATTCTCATATTTTACAACTAAAAAGAAAAATGGGATTAAGAGTTTTTGCTCGCTTATTTGTTATTTACCGCTCTCGTATTTCCCCAACTAACACCGAAATCACAAAGAGTGTGATCCAATGAAAGACGTACCGCACACAAAAACTAGCAAATTACCCGGGTACGTTCGGAAATTTGTTCGACAGGCAGAAAAACAATATATCAGGGTGTTTTTAAAAGATTTGTCCACGCTTCGGCTGTAGAGAAATACAGATTCTGTGGATGGAAAGAGAATGAATATATAGGAATCAAAAACACATCAGGGGAGGTATATTTATAAAGGGATTTTGATTGAAATCCCGCTCTAACAATATTTTACCAGAAATCGGTATGCTCCCCCAACTCTAATAACTACTGTCATTAATTAGAAAAAGATTTTCTCTTCGAGTTTATTCCATAATAACAAAAAAAGTATCGGAATGTGGATAGTACATATCCAATCAAATTTTGTTTCCCGCGATTTAATCACGGATTTTTTTGTATGATTCTATGGCAAAGTACAAAGACAAAATACGTTCGTTATCTACTATATTCTCAGCTTTCAATATCAAATTGCCTGCCCATGTTTGAAAAGCTTTCTTAGAGTCGTCTTTCTAGTCATGAGAATCTCATTAAGCCAGCAGCATATTACAATACAACGTGCAAGAGAAACGCTTTCACTAGCAAATGTTTGTGCTGTATGAATTTCGCTGCACAGTGTGTAGGGCAGAGCAGTGGCCTAATGCTCTCCAATATTTGCAGTCGTCTACGATCCGATAGAATTCCGTTAATGAGTCAACCCACAAATATTCGTCCCTTGACATTCACATCATGGTCATGTAAAACGTAATCAGCTTTAAATATATTCCGCAGCGCTAGTGACTTTAATGGAGTTGTGGGCTGAAGCTACGGTTACAGGTATCAAACAATACCGAAAAAATGGCTTTATTCGGAGACAAAATACTTTACCGATAACTAAGTTTTTGAACTTAGAATCGTAAGGAAAATATTTTAAGATTGATTGCTATATCTAAAAAAATATTATGCTAAATTACAACAGGAGTGAAATAGTTGGTTGTCAATTGATAAATTCTCCCACAATCCACTTAATTTTGAAAAAAAGTTTGTTATTTTTTCTCACAGTGGTAGTCCTCCCTAGTGAAATAACTGGTGACATGGCGACTCACCGTACAATGCAACCAACCACATCCACATTCAGCAACGAATAGTTACCTGGAACAAGGAGAAAATATTGATAAAATAACGAAATTTCACAGAGCAAGTTTCAAACAGAATACACAGTCTCCCAGAGAAAAATCCCTCAAAAGTTTCCAACGTTACGGCTTAACACCACAGATGATCTCATGTTTAGAACATCCCGAATGTCAAATGTCATTTTACCATAATCTCTTACGCGGAATAAACTGAAAATGGAACAACGCTTCCAAGAAATAACTCTTCAACTGAAGTTTTACCGCCACAAAAATAATGTTATCTGACGTTTTACGCCATCCACTCAAACGCGGAACATCCGCAAAAAAAACGGTAAAACAAAGCTTCGCAGAAAAACTACTTTCCTCGCCTCTTGGGCGTCAGGATCCGTCGTTTTAGGGTCGTCTCCTAAAACGCGGAATATCCCCTCAAAAAATGTTAACAGCTTCCTAGAAAACACTACTTGCCGCAACTTCCCACTTCGGCTACCAGCACTTCGTACTTTACCTGGGCTCCAGTGGCGTGTCCCCAGGGACAGGATCTAATCCCCCTCAATGCTTTGCCGGGATCACCTCACTCAACTTCACCCAGATCCTGTTCTATTCGCCTCGCCCCGCCTCGCCCCGCCTCGCCCCGCCTCGCCCCGCCTCGCCCCGCCTCGCCCCGCCCCGCCCCGCCCCGCCCCGCCCTGCCCTGCCCCGCCCTCCTCAAATTCGCCCCGCCTCGCCCCGCCTCGCCCCGCCTCGCCCCGCCTCGCCCCGCCTCGCCCCGCCTCGCCCCGCCTCGCGCCCGCCTCCCGCCTCGCCCCGCCTCGCCCCGCCTCGCCCCGCCTCGCCCCGCCTCGCCCCGCCTCGCCCCCGCCTCGCCCCGCCTCGCCCCGCCTCGCCCGCCTCGCCCCGCCCGCCCCGCCTCGCCCCGCCTGCCCCGCTCCTCGCCCTGCCTCGCCCCGCCTCGCTCCCGCCTCGCCCCGCCTCGCCTCCGCCTCGCCCCGCCTCGCCCCGCCTCGCCCCGCCTCGCCCCGCCTCGCCCCGCCTCCCGCCTCGCCCCGCCTCGCCCCGCCTCGCCCCGCCTCGCCCCGCCTCGCCCCGCCTCGCCCCGCCTCGCCCCGCCTCGCCCCGCCTCGCCCCGCCTCGCCCCGCCTCGCCCCGCCTCGCCCCTGCCTCGCCCCGCCTCGCCCCGCCTCGCCCCGCCTCGCCCCGCCTCGCCCCGCCTCGCCCCGCCTCGCCCCGCCTCGCCCCGCCTCGCCTCCCCGCCTCGCCCCGCCTCGCCCGCCTCGCCCTCTCGCCCCGCCTCGCCCCGCCTCGCGCCCCGCCTCGCCCCCGCCTCGCCCGCCTCGCCCCTGCCTCGCCCGCCTCCCCGCCTCGCCCGCCCTCGCCTCGCCCCGCCTCGCCTCGCCTCGCCCCGCCTCGCTCCGCCTCGCCCCGCCTCGCCCCGCCTCGCCCCGCCCCGCCTCGCCGAGATCCACCACCGATCTACATATCGACTTGCGGGGAATTTCTCATCTTCAGGTACCTTCCCCAAATGCGGCACAGCCACAACCGCGACAAGATGTTAACTCCCGACTCTGTCTCCCGAGAGTGGTACTGTAGCTCATGTTAGTGTGTGTGTGTGTGTGTGTGTGTGTGTGTGTGTGTGTGTGTGTGTGTGTCTAAGGAAAGGGGATAGGACAATGAAGTGGAAGGAAAGATCGCGGGCGGTCCATGGTCCGTTTGCTTGGTACAGCTCCGGCTACACCTGGAATTGATCGGAGAAATCAAGGAAAACTACCGATCAGAGCTGTGAGTCTCTACAAGTCTCTTCCAGACAGCGGCTGGAATCGACCCTGCTATCTGGCCACCAGAGTCGAAATTCCTTCACCATCGGGACTCGAATCCTAGGACCTTTCGATCAGAGTCACTGCGGACACAGCGGCAACGCCGTCTCTGAGCCAACTCGGCCGGCCCTCAGTGGGGCGTCGCTTCGTCCCTCCTCCGCCGCCGCCGCCCCGCGCTGACCGCAGGGGCGGGGACGGGGCGGGGCGGGGACGGGGCGGGGGCTGGGCCCGCGACAGGGCTTAGTTGCGCCTGCGAGTGGCTAAGCCTCGCGTTTATCAGCCCGCCGCCAGAGCCCGCCGCCCGCCAACTCCCGGCGCGCTCGCGACTCCCTCTGCGGCGCGGCGCTCGTATCAGCGGGCCCTCAGAGCACGGTCGGGGCGGGGAGAAAGGAGAGGGGGAGGGGAGGAAAGGAAAAGAGGATGAAAAGGAATGGGGCGGTTGGGAGAGGGGAGGGGGAGGACAGAAAGGGAAAAGGGGATGATAAGGAATGGGGAGGGTGGGAGAGGGACGGGTGCGAAAGGGAGGGTGAGAGCTGGGCGAGGGCGAGAGGAGTGAGAGGAGAGGATGACGAGAGAGGAGGGGAGGTGTGGAGGAGGGGAGGTGTAGAGGAAGGGAGGTGTAGAGGAAGGGAGGTGTAGAGGATGGGATGTGTAGAGGAGGGGTGGCGTAGAGGAGGGGTGGCGTAGAGGAGGGGTGGCGTAGAGGAGGGGAGGTGTAGAGGAGGGGAGGTGTAGAGGAGGGGATGTGTAGAGGAGGGTGTGTGTAGAGGAGGGGATGTGTAGATGAGGGGCCGCGCAGAGGAGGGGAGGTGAGGAGGAGGGGGTGTAGAGGAGGGGGATGTAGAGGAGGGGAAGGGAGGGGTGAGAGGAGGGGGAAGAGGGGTGGGTGGGAGGGGAGGACGAGAAGAGGAGGGTGGGAGAAGGGGAGGGTGTGAGGGGTGGGATATTAGGACGTGGGAGATGGGATTGTGCGAATGGGAAGGTGTGAGAATGTGAGGTAGAGTGGGAGGATGGGAGAGATGAAGAGTGGGAGATTGCGTCGGGTGGAAAGAGGGAGAGAAGAACTGGAGGGGGGTAATGGAGAGGGAGGAGGAGTAACCCGGCGCTGAAGGAACCCTGAGTTGCCCGGACATTTATTTCACATACATATTACATTATAAATTACTAGTGGAAATCCATGCGATTAAATGGCACGGGGAGTTTAAAAGGTGAATTCAATTTTACTTGCCAGGGTATTTATTTTTAATTATTTATTTATTTTTACAGACCCGTGAATTTATTCTTACCCTATTCATCTATTTAGATAGGAAAAAGCCTTGGCTTGTCTTGCCAGACGCCGAACAGCCCAAATCCACCCTACTTCTGGAGAGACATAACACCCTGTGCTGCCTCACCTGAGCCCTGTCATACCAATCTTACCCTGTCATGTTCTCTATGATCGCCGTTGCTATAATCTTGCAAATTAGTGGAAAATCTTGCGAAGTGTAGTGGAAACGCACATTGAAAAACACAAATGCAATTTCAAACTGCACTGTATTGCAGAATTCAACACTCCATAAAAACAATGCGCTGCGACTTCGGTGCGCTTTTATGTACCGCCAGAACTGGTGACTTACATCGCCGCCAGATTGTGCTTGATATGAACATTTGAATTTTTAAAAATATTCTTAATATTTGTTTAGCACATACAAGCATAGGAGTCACACGTGCAGTAATCAAGGACTTCTTGCTTTTCAGCAACTCATTATTTGCAGAGATAGTTTGAGTAGTTCATCCCGAAAAGAGATGTTTACATTACACGTTTTAAAAATACTGCAATGCTCCAAGAAAGAAGACGCAAGCCATGAAATATTTGTCCTTCAGCGAAGCTTTATGGAATAGCAAATTTCTTGAAACTGCTGTATAGCGTATACTACAATATACTATGTTATTGCAGAATTAGTGAAGACTCTTTGTTAAAATATTTGATTTTTTCAGTGGTATACTAGAGTATTTTATTTGTTGTTCTTGAGCAGTTTACATGCTCCTTTTTGGACAACCATTCGTTTGGTTTTCTTCAGCATTTTTTCTGCCATTAAGCCATGGGTTATACATGATTATATATAGGTTATACATGACTATATTGTAAAATGGACGCCCAGACTTCCTTGCTCCATCACGCCCACCTCTGCCCTTCTCCCCTTAGGAACTAAACCATATTTTAACCTGTAATTACTCGGAGCCAAATGGCGTTACCACAATGAATCTCTCTCATTGTACGCAAAAACCAGTTTTTAACAGTTTTTGACATAAGAAACAAATTGCAATTATAGGAAATTTTATGCGCTTTCAGAAAATCTTTAGCAACTTTCCACGAATGTTTCACCGCTTTCCAGATACACGCGAACAACTAAATGAATCACTATCATTTCCCCTGCAAAGTGAAGGAAGGATATTGAATCCTCAAATATGGGCATTGACCCCAGTTGAAATGCTGTAAAACTACAGAGGTGGTAAAACATCGTATTACATGTGGCAATATTTTGGTTATTTTAGTATTTCGAACTTCATATTATTTATTAATGTACTCGTGAAATTGGTGATGAATCACGCAATTATTGAATCACTCATCAACCCTGGTTCTTAAACAATATGCGAAACATCTAGCTTAAAGAGTTAGCAACCAGCAACCCTTTATTTAGATTATATATATATATATATATATATATATATATATATATATATATATATATTGTTCTCTACTACTTGTTATCGAATTTAACAGGGGAAACACCTCGCCTGGGACACACACAAAAAAAACTCAGAGCAATCATACTTCACCAAATCATAAATGATAAAGTATTTGAGTGCCAGACGGGAACAAACATACAACATCCACAGCAAAACACTTCACCCTTCTTTGCGTTCGCGTCGTCGGGGAAAAACACTGAAAGCTCTAAAATACTGCTCTCCGAGTGTCTCGTTTCTTTCCACGCAAAGTGAAATGCAACGATATGCTCGTGGAGTCCCAGCTGGCAGCAAGAACATTCATCACTGCTTTGGAATGTCGCCAGTATGTTCACTGTATAATTCATTTGGCGACATGCGACACGCAGAACTCGTAGAGGCGATTCCATTCTACTATATTGGCGACCCTGACCCAAGAGGCATTCACAATCATGAGCTTCTAAAAACAACTCACGAAATTTGGGAACAAATGCGTCGTGTAATTATATATACCGGCATAGGTGGCTTAGGGCACGAATGTACGTCATTGCAGAGCCTCTCTCTGGGGGGTCCTAGGGTTGCAGTGAAGACGATGGCAGAATTTTCGATACTGGCTGTATAACTGGGTCGAATTCAGAAGAATTGTGAAGGAAAATTCGAGGCCGGCTGCTCTGATCGGTGTTTTCCTAGGTCTCTCCTATCAACACCAGGCGAATGGGGCAGCAGTATCATAACAAACGGGCCACGGACTGCACGCGATCATTTTCCCCGCAAGGGGCAATCACGATGACGTAGGTTGTCGTGGTCTCTGGTGGAGTGTCGTAGACGACCACGCTGATCCTGAGTCTCGCGGCGCCGCTCACGTCGTTAGCCTGAAAGTGCAGGCCGCGAAAAGGCGATGCTAAGCTCCTGGTAGTCGGATCCGTCCGGCTACTCACCAGTTGGGCCTATGGCGTGTCGACATATGGGCAGGATTGGGCTAAGAATGCTCTTACGAGCATTCCGAATCCCACATATAGAAGTGCGGCGGGAAAACTGATTCCACCCGTCAGGTTGCCCAGGTTCCGGCGATACCCACGTCGATAGCTTGAAGGTGCAAACAGTGAGGAGACGGGATGGGGACTCCAAGCCGCCTGAACCTTAGTCCATATGGCCCCCAGTTGGGCTCTCTGCTTCTTCATAGCATTTGGCCCGATACTCGGGTAAAGAGGAGGTAACTTGTTCCCGGCGAATGCGATTATCGCATTGTTTTGACTCCGGTACTAGCCTGCATAGCTAGGAGCTCAGAGCTGGCAGGGTGGCTCGACCCAGGCATTGTATGGGGAGGTTACCGAGAGGGTCAACTGAGTTCTCGCGGGACCCAGATGCCAGCCCAAAGGCGTACTTGTGCGCCTGTAGGGGGTGAGGATGAGAGGCTTGCGCCTAGGTGCCCATCCCGGGGTGAATTCCCCCTGGTAAAGGCTAGTGCATGATAGGCGCACGGTAGACACAGACATGCCCGCAATCTTTTCTTCCTCTTCCTTTCCTATCCTCACCCACTACATACGTACACTTACACTTGCATGCGCTACACTACCACACATGCCGGGAGATCAGTGGGGAACTCACAACTTGTCTTGGTAGCGGCGGTGGCCCGCTGGTGGGAGATAACTGGTTGGGTGAAAAACCGGGAACGGGAAGGGTGGCGCCGGATCTCACCATCCAGCGAGGGAAGATAATCGCCATTTTCCGCGATAAAATATGCATTACCCTTATGGGACTAAGATCCTTAGCAGTTGACGCGACCGGAATCACAAATCAAGATATCAAAAGTGTCATATGTAATTTCGAAAAATATGTCACTAGATTCATTCACGTTTCATAAAAATATATTTCAGTTGGAAGTGGATACTCCAGTTAAATTTCCTAATATCTCGAAACAATTCTTTGATATAAATCTTGAGCTACCGTTCATCTGTCAACAATAATAATAGTTTTTCTTAACTACATATCCGTAGAATAGCATAAATGGAGAAACCAACAACTGTTACAATGAAAAACTAAAGGTGAAAAACAATGAAAAATATACAAAAGATGACGTGTACTCTCCGGACGTAATAAGGATAACAGCTGAATGCTACATCACGAGATTCAATAATAAACAATTATTTATATACCGTTCTGTAAAAAAATATTCACTCCAGACTGAAATTTCAATGGTTTGAGATTAAACTCTCACATACAGCTCTAAGTTATAGTCCGAAAAAAACCTGAAAAGTTGAGGTGATGGTGGAATAAAAACCATTCGTCTCTATTCTTACAACTAGCAAAATGAGAGCTCAATAAAACGTGCGGATACTAAAGTTACAATTATGGAATCGTGTCTTCCCCAGTTTTTCCAGGTGCACAACGGTCCTTTAGAAGGAAAGAACAGTGACTAATTCCATAACTGATGAAAAAGGAACAAATTATTTCTAGTTCAACAATAATTTAATACAAATTTTATTTCAAAATTCAAATGATATGCAGCAACAATATTGATTCATATACACACGTTATGTCCAACAAATTAATTCTACGTGTGAATTAAAACTAATGCAGATATGGAATATTTGCAAATAATTAATGCACGCATACGTAATTCTACAAAAAGTACTTTCGTAATGGATAATATGTTATGTACCCAACAGAGGAAATGTTACTTTCGCACTGTGTATTTTTTTTTTCTTTTCATTTTCGGCTGAAATTACTGATCAAAATGCAAATGATAAAAGTTTGGTAAACAACACGCCTATGTTTCATACAAAACTCCGTTTTAAATGTCAAAATATGACACTGGCGGAATTTTTATTATTTTAGAGCGATTCAACGTTCACTGTCGATCAGAAAATTTTAAAAGATCCAAGAAACTAACACATATCTCACAGTTCTCTCAACAGTTTAGTACAATTCACTCTAGATACTCATCTTTCGTAAATGAAATCCAGTTACACGATTGTTGTTCAATAACGAATAAACTATACGCTACATCATAAAATATCTAAAGGCCGCCCCTACTAAAATATATTGCTACCTAACTTCAAGTTGAAAATTTATTAGCTTACAAGCCTACAAAAGCTTTCACACACTTCACTGCAATGCTTTACCACTCAACGAATGAACGGGATGGCAGGGGCTTAGAAACTTTGCGAGGACAAACGTAAGAGCAGACTTGGTGGCCTGAGTCTCGCCACGTCAAATAAGGCATGAATTGAATTGAATAGTGTGTGCTCTATAACTTGACAAGTCAAACACATTGCGCATTCTTATGTCTCGCTTATGAAGCCCCGGAACAGAGGGGACCTAAAAAGCCAGTCGGGATACAATTTTCATTGATTGATTATTTCGTTTTTTCGGGTACGTCAATTCTAGTCATTATTCCCGTAAGAATAGTTCGTATTTTTATCACGGGAGGTGGCGGTGTTCTTTCTCCCTGGATGGTAAGATCAGACGTAGACCTTCACTCCACTTGCAAGACTTTCCTCAGCCTAGTAACTCTAATCAGCGAACCACCGTCACGTCGCTGGAGTAAGCTCTAGTCTCCCTATATGTGCGGAGGAGTAGTGCGTGTATTTAATTAATTGATTGTTTCGTGTTTCCGGGCACGTCAACTGCTTTGGTCAT
Organism: Teleogryllus occipitalis; assembly: GCA_011170035.1. NCBI lineage: Eukaryota > Metazoa > Arthropoda > Insecta > Orthoptera > Gryllidae > Teleogryllus > Teleogryllus occipitalis. The sequence goes on from BLKR01000515.1 coordinate 165,553, forward strand.
TAGTCCCGTTAGTGTAGTGCATGTTTTTTTCTCGGGAGATGGCGGTGATCTTCCCCCGCTGGATGGCGAGATCCGGCGCAGACCTACCGTCGGCTAGCGGGGTTTCCCCCTAACCAGGACTCTCCCACCAGCGGGGCATCGCCCCAGCCGGGACAAACTCTAAGCTCCCGACCGGTCTCCCAGAATTTGTGGTAGTGTAGTGCATGTTAGTGTGAGTGTGTAAATGGATAGGATAGGATACGGAAGAGGAAGGACAGATCGCGCGCGGTCCGTGGCCCGTTTAGTAGGGTACTTCTCCGGCATTTGCCTGGTGTTTATCGGAGAAACCACGGAAAACTACCGATTAGAGCAGCCAGCCGCTAGAATTCTCCTCCAGACAGCGACTGAATTCGACCTAGCTGAAAAGCTAGTGTCGAAACTCCTGCCGCAGTCATGACCTCCCGGTCAGAGGCGCTGCAGTGACATCAGTTGATGCACTGAGCTACCGCTCCCGGTGAGAAGTTCGTGTAAGTGTAAATGTATCTACGTACGAAGTGAGGGGAGGAAGGAAAAAACGATTGCGCGAGGTCAAGACACGTTGGTTTCGCTATTACTCCAGCTTTGGCCTCTTGACGATCGAAGAAACCACGGAAAAGAAGTTATCAGAGCAACCGGCCGCTAGAATTCTCCTCCAGACAGCGACTGAATTCGACCTGCCGAGTGTCGAATATCTTGGCACTGCCGGGCCCCGAACCCTAAGACCTGCCGGTCAGAAGCACTGCAGTGACATCAACTGAAACCCTGAGCCACCTCGGCCGATGGATACAATGTTGAGAATCGACTTCAGGCTTATTCGTCCCCCCCCCCCACGCCACCTACGTCAGCGATCCGGCGATCGGTGGCGAGGCCGCAAATTCCCAGGAGGCCGTGCCGCGCACGAAGCGAGCGACCCGCGCGGCCCCTGGTGCCAAGTTTGCCAACCGACGACGCCCCCCTCCCCCCCCCCATCGCTTCAGCCTGGCGAGCAAAGCATTAAGCCCCTGTCTCGGCCTCCCCGGAGTTGTCCGAACCGATGCCGCCAGTCCTGCAACTGGGCCACGGGCTTCCAAGCACTTTGATTCAATTCAATGTCGCCTTATTTTACGAAGCAACTCATGGCACCAGACATGTTATTCCATCTCACCATACAAATATCACTACGCCCCTTTCACCGCCCAGTGGAGAAAGGTATCACTCGGACGACGAAACAGGAGATTCAAATTTTGCTCAGAGACTTCTTTTAGGCTGGAGGATCGTTTACGTCCCCTCCCAGTGTCTATAACATGGGACAGCCGGCTTTACTTCCCCCACCGAAGGAAGGCGTACAGTGGATGTTTCCGCCGTCAAAAATCCACGGTTTCGATCGGATTTCAACCCGCAAAGTTGGGTGAAACAGCCTGGATTCGCTAAACATTTTATCACCGAAGCCGCATTTTCCGAAAATACGTCACGATTCTGGGAGTCAATGCCTCTGTACGAAGCAAATTCTCCATTAATAATAACCTTCATATTCTACACATCCGTAACAATAATCACTGTCAATATCTTCTTCAGCGCTTAGGTCACCACCATCCCTGTTTCTATCGCCATCTTCTCCGTCTGTATCACTATTGTAACGTATTGTAGGGCTACACAGAGCGACAAGGTCGGGCGTCACAAGGTCACTGCGTCAAGGGATTAGACGCCAGGGGCCAGGCAGGATGTGAGAACAATTGGCAGAAGCGGAGACACGCCGAGGTATTTTGAGAATTCTAAGAGCTAGGGAAAGGGATGCCCAAAATGCGGGACAGCGCATTTTGGCCGCGTGCCACGTGCAAAATTCTTAGAATCCATGGAAATGGATGTCCAAAATGCCTGTCAACGCGACTAGCGCGGGCCGTGTGCAAAACCCAGTGACGTTTCAGGTCACGTGGGTGGGAGCTATATAAGAGCGAACGCAGAGCGCGGGGGCGGGGTTTGTCGAGCTGAGCGGAACCCTCGTGCGAACGCACAACACTTGCGCCCAGGGCGTTGCGGAGCCGAGCTAGGCTCGTACGGCAACCCATGTGTTGGGACGCCGTTGTGGACACTATTTCCACGGGTGACCGAGGTCGCCGGAGCTGTATGCTGGGTGCATAAGGCTCGCTGAGGAGTGGCGCGGGCCACGAGTCAGACATTTCATTTTTAAGGATCGCTCCTGCGATCAGGGGAGTAAACGTCTACAAGAGCTAAGAGTAACTTTAATTATTTACTGTACATATTGTGAATAAACCAGTACATATTTTTCATTGAAGCTCGTGTCTGTGATTACTGTGTATTCCCACGACGTCACACTATTTCGTTTATGTCGATGTTCCCAACCACCTATCACTTCCTCCGCTTTAGCCGGGCTAGCGAAGGATCAAGCGCGTCCCTCGGCCTCCGAGTTGTCCGAACCGATTCCGCGAGTCCTGCAACTAGGCCAGGAGCACCGCCTGCTTCCAAGTATTTGACAAAGCTACACTTCGATTCAGAGAGGTGATGCCTTTCGAGAATTTCAAGTGTGTTGCTGTCTAGATCACTAATAACTTCATCTTCTTTATCACCATTACAATAATCACCGTTCCCATAATTCCATGTCATATAAAGACGTGTTCATTTACGCTGAGTATAAAATGTATTTGTATTTCTGGACCTATAGTTATGATTCTTAACTTTAACTTCTGATATCCAGAACGACTCATGTTAATCCAGAAAAATAGTAAAATCTATACTTTCATGTGTCTCACTGACTCCTTAGAGGGCGGAAAAAGTCTCAGGGTGAAAACCGCAATGCGTTATACGGGACCCCAACTCCCAACTTTCAGCTCCACGTTCTTCGTTGATTTTCCAACCCTCTGGTTCTACCCAAAAACCCACACTCATGTTCTCCAAGAATGGTAACAAGCAATAACGTAGGTATGAAATCACTGAACTCCGAAACCACAACGCATATTTCAGCACTTTCGAGCTATAAAAGGAAACGTAAATTATTACTGTCCGAAAGTTCTTTTTATATTCGTAAAACTGTATACATCACGAAAATAACGCACACTTATCATGCGATAAACTACTTTCCGGAAAAGCTTGGGGAGGAAAGGAGAAATACTGCGTGGCTCTTCAGTTCCTTAACTCTCAACATCTGTACTCACTACACGCAAATAAAACTGATTTATCAAGCAAAATACTAAAATATTTATATAATACTCCTAAAACACGCCACTGATAATAAAAGTTTATGCAATTAATTTATAATGTTACGCTTTATTGCACGAGTACATGTTTTGAAAACGAGAGACGTTAGGAGCGAGTTCACACACTTGTACGAATGCAATAAAGCAACATTATACACGAGTTGCATATGCTATTTTTTGTACATCAGCATTATAAATATATAAGCGAATCAGCCTTAATTTTGAGAAACAACTTTCTTGTGACATCTCGGGTATTTGACATCTGTACTAGAAAACGAGTGATCGGCAGTTCCATTCACCGCTACCTCCCCACGATTATCTCGCTGCGATTAGCTGAATGTGTGATGACACAATCATTCGTGCCATAAAATCTATTTTGTATAACAGCATTATAAATTTACAAGAGAATCAAAATTTCGCGAAACAACTTTCTTCTGACGTCTCGGGTGCTTGACATCCAACGCCCTCTGGAAATCAAATTCAAGATGGCATTGTTGACATCCGTGCGAGAAAACGGTGGTCGGCTGTTCCGTCTTCTTCTACCTCCCCACGATTCTCTCGCTACTATTGGCTGAATGTGTGATGACGTCATGTCGCGTTTAATAATGGCGATGACGTCATGTAGCGTGCGATAAAATACTGGATAATGCACGATTCGGGGTATCGAAAAGGGTCGTTAATAATGATGGTATACAAAAAAAAAAAAAAAAAAAAAAACGTCATCATTTGTGCCGTAAACTGCCCTTTTATGAACAATTTCTTGCAACAGAAAAAGTCGTTTATAGTGCTGAAATGGAAAAGGAAGGGGAAAAAAAGAAAGAAAAAAAAAATCTATTTCTACATCTGCGATTAGCTGAATGTGTGATGACGCAATCATTCGTGCCATAAAATCTAATACGTCATCATTTGTGCCGTAAACTGCCCTTTTATGAACGATTTCTTGCAACAGAAAAAATCGTTTATAGTGCTGAAATAGAAAAGGACGGGGAAAGAAATAAAATAAGAAAAGAAAAAATAATCAATTTCCACATCTCTCTCAATCGAACAATGTCTGCGGAAACGGGTTCATGCTTTCCATATGCGCGCAAAATAAAAAAAAAATTAAAATAATTACAATTACAACGTGCGTCGCACACCTGGCCACCCCCATACACGCACATGCGTTCGCGTGGCAGGCTGCACGCACCGTGGTCACGCACGAGGCCTCACGCAAGTGCCCGCCCTTGATGCGGGGTATCTTTATGCGTCGCAAGCGACATTCGCAAAAAGCCAACGCCCACGAGAACTCCGCCCAACACGCCCATTTTACTCGTGCTTCCTCGCTGCGAAGTACAAAGTAATGGAATGCTGCGCGAAAAAAACGGAGAATTTTCGGTTTGATTGATTGATTTTTTCGTGTTTCCGGGCGCGTCAACTACAGTGGTCATTAGTCCCGTTAGTGTAGTGCATGTTTTTTCTCGGGAGATGGCGGTGATCTTCCCCCGCTGGATGGCGAGATCCGGCACCGACCTACCGTCGACTTCTGGGGTTTCCTCCTAACCAGGACTCTCCCACCAGCGGGGCACCACTCCAACCGGGACAAGCTCCAAGCTCCCGACCGGTCTCCCCGAATATGTGGTAGTGTAGTACATATTAGTGTAAGTGTGTGTGTGTGTGTGTGTGTGTGTGTGTGTGTAAAGGGAGAGGATAGGACAAGGAAGAGGAAGGACAGATCGCGCGCGGTGGCCCGTTTGTTAGGGTACTGCTCCGGCATTCGCCTGGTGTTGATCTTAGAAACCACGGAAAACTACAGATCAGAGCAGCCGGCCGCTAGAATTCTCCTCCAGAGAGCGACTGAATTCGACCTAGCTGAAAAGCTAGTGTCGAAAATCCTGCCACCATCGGGACTCGAACCTAGGACCTCCCGGTCAGAGGCGCTGCAATGACATCAGTTGATGCACTGAGCTACCGCTCCCGGTAGAATTTTCGGCAGAAAAACTCTTCTTACAGGGATCTGGTAATGAAAAAGTGGATAAATCCAGTGGCTAAATATAAAAAAGAAAATTCGCTAACACGTGGTGTAGCCAGAGTCTACGTTTTGTGGGTCCTTGATACCGAAAAATCGAATGACGGCAAACGTCCATCAACAACGCTAACGGTTAAACAGTTCAACTGATTTGTTCCAAAATTGATATTCCCCAATGGATCTGGCTGATATCGCGACCCCCTTGAATTTGCAATCGATATTTTAAGTTTGAGGTGTACTTTACATGAAGTCCCTGGAACATTTTTCAGATTTTCAAAAAAAAATGGCTGCATCGTTTTTGATTTAATTTTATTGTTGATTAGTGTGAAGAACGTTTATGAGAATGGTGCAGATCTCATTTGCGATAAAACTATTTTTTCGAAAATTGCAAAATTTTTTTAAAAAAATTGGTGTCTTCCTACAACTAAAATATTAAAGATAGAGACTTTTTCCCTTAATGAAATCTGTTCCTTAAAGAAAGAATTCTGAAATAAAGTCGTGTACAAATTTTCGAAAATTTGAATACTTTTCCCGTAATTTTGCGTGAAAGTACGGGCGAAAAAGTACGTGCTCTTCCAGCACCACTAGTTTTAAATAGTATACTATGCAACTAGTTTTTAATGTTAAGCTTTATTGCTTGAGTACATGTTTTAAAAACGAGTTTGGAGCTAGTTTTCAGATTTGTACAAATGCAATAAAGCAGCATTATAAACGTGTTGTATTCGCTATCTTTTGTACAACATTATTGTAAATTTATAAGAGAATCAAACTTAATTTTGGGAAACAACTTTATTGTCACGGGTATTTGGCGACACAGGTATTTGACAACTCTGCGGAAAAGCAGTGGTCGACTGTTCGGTTTATTGCTACTTATTTACAAGCAATCAACACACCTTTACATCAGAAAAGTTTATTCCTCATTAAATAGGACTCAAAATCCACAAAAAGGCAAAATTTCTCTACTCAATATGGCTGAATCATTAGGAAGTCTGAAATTAAGTCTGCAGATTAATTAAAGTCTGCAGATAAAACAAAAATTTAATTATTTATTTTAAAACAATATGCAAAAGCAAGTTTATGATAAGAAACACAAATTAAAATATGCGAGTACAGAATACTGTTTTATTCAAAGGTAAAATACAGCTTCTTTAAAATAAAAGTTGAAATCAAAAACACGAAAAGATACAATAAAATGCATTGGTATACGCAGTATTTTTGAAATATATTTCTCTAAATCTGTCTTAAAGAAAGAATGTCGATTGCATCTAAATACTCCGAAGAAAAGACTTGTTCTATATTAATATCACAAACACAGTTACTCTTATTTAAGACTATTTTATAGTATGCAAGAAATAATAGTACAAAATATGGTATGAAAGAAAATTTACAAAAACATATTTTCGTTTTTGAAAAAACAATTATATTATGGTTTCAACTGCAAATTGTTATGTTGGCATGATAGAGAGGAACGGGTTGACACAAATATTGTGCGTTGTGTTACCAACTCGAGCTACGCCAGTGAATTTATCAATTTGATGGTTCGGAACGTTGTCGACCCTATGGGTCCCGACAAATGTCTCTTCTACAAGTTCATCCGACCGATTGCGCAAAACAAACAAACAAACAGACAAAAAACCATATTCCACGAGATTCACTCGTCGACACCCTGAACAAACATAAATGTCTACTGCAACTCCGGAAAGCTGCAACAAGGGCGTCCCGAACTCCAAACAGGAGAGCGAAATCCTACAAAAGTCACCTGCTTACTGCGAAACAATAAACAAATCCCGCGAGTTTCATTCGTTCACCAAGTCTCTCGCATTCAGGTGAAACCCTGCCGAAAATCAATATCCCCCCGCAAAGGCTTCCGTGCTAAATTGACTTTGTTCCAGGAAAAAAAAAAAAAAGTATTGAAACCAGACGAACGAACGTTTTGATTAGTCTGCCTGTATCCATTTACAACGCAACTAATAATTTAGTTTATAATCTCGTCGTCTCGTAGCGCCCTTGTACAAACGAGGAATCCGAACCAACCACCTCCCCCACCCCCAACCGTCCCACGTGCTGTTTCCACCGTTTCACCTCGTTTGCTAGAATAAAGCGAGAAAGCGATACGGGTGTTTCCTGCCGTGAGTTTTTCGACTGTTTCCGTGTCCTAGTGTTCGTTCTCGCGTTCGTTATGGAGTGGATTGTTCAAACTGCTACAGGCGTAAGGAAGTTGAGTAGTCCTGGAATGCGGGTGATTAAAAACGCCGACAAAGTGGCTATTTAATTTTCTCGATGTCTTGTTCAAAGGCGGACTTTCTGAGAGCAATTTACGACAGGGGTATTCGAGTTTTTGGTATATTATTGGGGCCGTAACAAGATATAAGATGCCCTAATAAATATAATGAACACAAGATGATCAAAGTGCAAGATTACAAATGACGATTTGGCCTATGTGCCATTTACAATTTCCCATTCATTTCTCACACAACGTTCGTCGTTGGCGTGCATTTCTCTTCTGTTTTTGCATTTTAACACTCGTTCATTATGGGGAGTGTTGAAACTGCTACCCACGCGTCGGTAGCAAAGAAGGAAGTTGAGTAGATCTGGGATGTCGATGATTAAAACACCAACAAGTAGTTATTTGATTTTCTTAATGTATTGCTCAAAGAGCTATTACTCAGAGCTATTTACGACAGGGGTATTCAAGTTTTTTTATTTGTTTCATAATAGTGAGGGATGACGTAACAATGAGTACATCTACGATGCCCTAATAAATATAATGAACATAGATTAGAATGCGAGTTTACAAAATGATGATTTGAACTATATACCATTTACAATTTGTGCTTCATTTCTCACACAAAGCTCGTCGTTGTCATCTATTTCTCTACTATTTTGCATTTTAACGCTCCTTCATTATGGGAGAGACCGCTACCTGCTACTGGCGGAAGGAAGTTAAGAAATCCTGAACTGTGCGTGATAGAAAACGCCGACAAAGTGATCATTTAATTTTCTTGTACCGGTATTTTGCTAAATGATGGGGAATAACTAAGAGCAATTTACGTCTGAAAAATTTACCAAATGTCGGGAACGTAGAAAGTCAAGCAGAATATGCTACAAAATTAAACAATAAATCACCACAACCAAGTTTCGAAATGGTAATAAATTTGAATCACTGCCATCTCATCTTTTTACGTATCATTTTACGTATTTTTACTTTGTATATTTTACCCTGAAACCATTTTTTATGAACTTTCTGATAACTGATACATATACAGTACCGGGAACAATTAACGTATACTGTTATAATGTGCGTAAGTCATGCAGTTTGATAATAGAGACTTTTCATGCTAGTGATAATACATTGAATAACTTAAGAATAATAATAATAATAATAATAATAATAATAATAATAATAATAATAGTGATGTGTGCGCAAAAGAAATTAGAGCTGTAATATCATCCAATTTTTAACACAATGAATCAAGAGACTTTTGTTGAAAAATTGCATGCAACTTGTCAATTAAATTAATATATTACGGAAATTCATTAAATTAACTTAATTCAACGCTGAAATTAAATTACAATTTTTAGTGATGTCAAATTTGATTGCAAAAAAGGCGCAAACCAATCAGTTAAATAGATTGTGGTTTCCCGCAGATGAAATATACCACCGGGAACTAAAACCACAAAAATGTCGACTGCTTTCACACAACATAACAAGATCAAAGGAATGTAATTTTTTATTACCTCGAACCTCTTGGTATTAGTAAATTCAATGTTCTCTCACAAAGCCTGCTTCCAAATAAACTTTTCTCATAAGAAAGTGTTACTGAATATTTCTTAACACAAACACATACAGAAGGAAACTTGGCCAATCCTACGCACATGCGGGATCCAACTGAAATATTTTAAAATTTCTCGCAGGATTCGAATTATCGCGAAAAAAAGAGTTGCGATTACATTTTCCCCAACCTTCGTATTTATAAACACTAGAGACCGGAAAAATATGTAGTATGAAACGTCAAAATATGTACATTAATATGTAATGAAAACAGTAAGAATATGTAATCAATATGTAAAATCGGTTGAAATATGTAATATGAAAATTCACTAATTATCAATCACATTTACATAATACGAAATTACATTTATAAAATATTTACTAAACAAATTTAAAAAATAATACAAACGTCTCAAAACTCATTTGGAGAGAATAAGTTCATGCACACTTTGCACCATACAACCTTCCCAAAATTAAGGTTAAAAATCACGATCCGCGACGTCAATGACACTTTTTACACCTAAAGGTGAAAATGATCTCAGTCGTTTACGCGCACTTCCCTCCACTGAGATAACTCAAGCAGACGCGCGGGACTGTAAGAACATCACGTGTCTTCACATGCGCCACCTGAAGGAGAGACAGCACGCAGCAATAATGTACGAAAAAATGCAGATTTTGTTAAACAATTTTCTTTTCATAAAAATATGTTTAATTCACTACTTTTTTTGTAACTTATTGTTTGTCAATGTGAGCTTAATGCATGTAAACGTAAGATATTCTGCCACAAACTTACGACACTTAATTTCAGGATTAATAACAAAATCTAAAAAAAAATATCTAATAAAAGAAGATAATAAATATTATAAAAATATTTCATGAAAATACCAAAATATGTAAAATATGTAATATAGTTCCAAAGATGTAAAAAATATGTAACGAAAAAATAGAAAATTGTGTTGGGACAGGGACGATTCGCCACGATTACAAATTTGAGAGCGGTAAGTAGATATAGAAAAAAATATGTAATTACATAAAAATCCGGTCTCTAATAATCACTATAGATTTAGCTGAAAAATGCATACTGTTCATTTATTTCGTTTCTTGTACATCCCGCGGTACCTAACTCCGAACATTACTTTTAACTTCCACCTAGGAATCACTGCAGCATCTTCCTCCATCCCTTTTCCGTTTTCAGCAGCCTCCGCCATCACCTCGTCAGCAGTTACTCCCAATTTCCCGCGCGGCGACGATCGCCATGAGCGACGCCCACGCAACCTGCCGCTCAAAGCTGAAAGTTGCGTAATCCGGCGTCAGCGCGAGTTGCTCTTTTTTTTTTTTTTTTTTTTTTTCGACGCGCACGTCGTTACACGTAATGACTGTAGTGCCGGGATGGAGCGGGGGGGGGGGAAGGGGGGTAGACCCAGGGGGCGGTGGCGACGCGCGGCAGGTGGCTGTTTTTGGACAGAGGACAGTCGCGCGAAGGTATTGAGCGTGGCGGCGGCGGCTGGGGAGTGGCGACTGGGCGGGCGGGGCAGATGGCTAGACGGCGGGGAACCGAAGAGGACGTCAGTCAGGCCGTTGATGGGGACGTTGCGTAGATTATTTCGTTTTTTCCGTGCGCATAAATGCCCCCCCCCCACGGTCATTGGTCCCGTAAGTGTAGTTCAGGTGGCGGTGCTCTCCCACTGGATGGTGAGAGCCAGCAGGCCTTACGATCTGAGCCACGCCAGAAATAAAATTATTATTATTATTATTATTATTATTATTATTATTATTATTATTAGATCCGGCACCGATCTACACGTCGATAAGCTGGATTTTGCTCATCTAGATATCACCCATCAGCAGGGACCGCCACAGCCGGAACAAGCTCTGAACTTCCGACATTTTCAGTAGTGTAGTGCATGTAAGTGCGTGTGTTTGTTGTTTGTTTGTGTGTGTGTGTGTGTGTGTGTGTACGTGTGTGTATGTCAGGGGAGAGGATAAGACAAGGAAGATGAAGCAAAGATCGCGCGCGAACCGTGGCCCATTTGTTAGGATACATCTCCGGCATTCGCCCAGTGTTGATCGGACAACGGAAAACAAGCAGTCGGCCGCTAGAATTCTGCTCCAGACTTACTAGCTATCTAGCTAGTGTCGAAAATCCTGCTACAGACGGAACTCGAAACCTGCGACCTTCCTGTCAGAGGCACTGCAGCGACAACAGATGATGTCTTGAGCCACCTTTGCTGGTGACAGGTTGGAGAATGAGATTATAATAGGATGGTTGTTGAGGATGGAGAGTAAGAGCTGTCTGGAAAATACGAGAGTGCCATGGAGCGTAAGGGGGCGATGCGAAGAATCAATGGCGGGGGAGGGGCCGAGATGGAAGATGAGCGATGGAAAATGGGGTGCAGAAAGAGGAAATGGAAAGGAGGAATGGTAAGACGGGAGGTGAGATGGTAAGAAGACTGAAAGGACGAGATGGAGGGTGGGAAGAATGGAGTGAGGGAGAGAAGGGGCAGGGAGAAAGTGAGAGAGGGGTAATGAGGGATGGCAAGGGAGGGAGGAAGAGTAAACGGGATGGAATGATCTAGAGAAGGGGAGGGAAGGATGAAAGGATGGGCAGTGTGCGTGGGTGACATGGGAAACTCAATTAAAAGTAGAGGGAAGAATGAGAGAGACAATGAATGGATCGGGATGGTAAAAATAATTATGCAAAACAGTACATACTCTCTCGCTTTACTTCTAACTTTTGCAATTTTCGTAAGTTCAGAAACTTAAACGAAAATTAGAACTGCGCTATTTTTTAAGTGTGCCTTGCTCTATCCGAGGAAAAAGTTTAATCACTTTGGAGTCATTTTGAAAAAAAATTACGATCCTGAGAATTTTTTGAAGAATTATCGACTACGCAAAATAATCACAAAAATGAAAATATTCGTTTCAAACTCTCAAGGCTTTGAGTTCGTCCAGACCAATTAGGGAATACTAATTTTGAAGACAATAGCCACAACGTTTTGGCACAAGCGTTGACCAAGGACGGACGTTTTGCCGGCAACCAATTTTTCGGAATCAAGCCTCCACAAAATGTGGATTCTGCCACTAGTGTTAGACGAGGTAATTTACTGAAAAAACACATGCCACAAAAGTTATCCATATTTTTCGACAACAGAGCCCCACAACGCGAGTTTTGTAGAAAAATCGCATATTTTTACTACAGCTTTACAATATTTTCCTTATATTACGTAATATTACTTATATTACGTATCCTTATATTACGTGAAAATTCTAACTGTATGGAGATTGGAAGGAGGAACTGCAGTTTGAGAGTTGGAAAGATGGAATGTCAGTGGAAAGAAGAAGGGATAATAACATGTGAGGATGTCATAGATGGTGGGAGTGATAATTTAGGTTGGTGGGAGAGAGAGAGAGAGAGAGAGAGAGAGAGAGAGAGAGAGAGAGAGATCTGGAAGTAATAGTGAACGGGAGGAAAGGACGCTGGGAGGGAATCGAGATGAACGGAATGGTCAGAGGACGAGTTGAGTGATACGGAATAAAAGACTGAGGGCTACATACGGAATGGAAAGCGGCATCAACGGGAAAGGACAAAGGAGACACGGGGAGAGGACAGACAGACTGGGCGAGCGAACGAGCGAGTAGGCGAGGCGGTTGACATCTGAAACACAGATGGCGGGCAGTGGACTTGAAACGTCACCGGAGGGCCCTCAACTGACCGGGTGACGCCGCGCCACATGGAAGTCTGCGACGCAGACGCGGCATGGCGGGCCACAAGGCGAGCGAATTAGCAAGCCAAATTGACCAACGCGACGCAGTCGACTTGAACGAATGTGCGGACGGGAGAAGAATGAATCACTGATTTGCAAGGAGGTGATAGGTGAGAGTTGATCAGAAGAACGCATCAACGAGACTTATAGAAATAACCGAAGAAACACGAACATGAAAACAAAGTAAGAAGAATGATAAAGGATACAAACGTATGCACCAGCGCGAGAAAAGAGGGCAAGTCAGTTCATAAGGCAACAGAAGAAATGCGGAATACAGTAGTAAGACAGCAGAAATGAGTGAAACAGAAAAAGAGGAGAATAAGATGGAAAGAGAGAGTAAGAGTTAGAAAGAAAAGAGACAGATGGGAAAAGAAAAAGAGGAAGAAATTAATGGAAAAGAGATGGAAATAGGTATACTGATATGAAAAGAGAAGGAGAAAGATGGAGAAAGAAAAAGAAATGCGAAAAGAAGAATGACGGGGAGAAAGAGGGGGAGAGAGAGAATTAGGGAGATAAGACCGAGAGAGAGAGAAAACGAGCAGAAAAAGGAAGAGAGAAGACCAGCAGAAAAAGGGAGAGAGAAGGCGAGCAGAAAAAGGGAGAGAGAAGGCGAGCAGAAAAAGGGAGAGAGAAGGCGAGCAGAAAAAGGGAGAGAGAGAAGGCGAGCAGAAAAGGGGAGAGAGAAGGCGAGCAGAAAAGGGGAGAGAGAAGAGGAGCAGAAGAGGGGAGAGAGAAGAGGAGCAGAAGAGGGGAGAGAGAAGAGGAGCAGAAAAAGGGAGAGAGAAGATGAGCAGAAAAAGGGAGAGAGAAGATGAGCAGAAGAAGGGAGAGAGAATGAGGAGAAAAAGGGAAAGAGTGAGAGAGAAAGGCGAACAAGAGAGGCAGAGAGAAAAGAGAAAAAGAAACCGAGAAGTCCATACGACGCGCCGGGGCGACAGCGGGGGATTCAAGGGGTCGGAGCGTTGGATATGTGGGTGTTTAAAATCGCGCACGGTCGGCCGCCAGAATCCCGTTCAACCAAAGGAAAGCTTACACGCCATGGATGAGAGGGCCTTTGAGGCAGGCTACAGAGCACATGAAAAGGACCAATGAAAAGAAGGGAAACGAAGAGGAGATAATCTAATATCACTGACACCAAGCCAATGTAGAATGACGAAAGGCGCCATTAACACATAGAAAACAGCGTGGAATTATTTACTCTTAAAAATATTTCTCAATATATTCTCTTCTTTCCCTTCTAAGCTTTTCCTAAAGAATTTTTTGCTACAAATATTCACTAATGATGTTTACCTTACAATCTCTGTGAACAATCTCTTGTTTCCGGCGGGAAAAGTCATATCTGATGATACAAGAGTATAGCCTTCAAAGCTAAAAATGAAACCATCTATGTTTTAGGCCTTAGTAAAATTACACCTTAAGAATTGCAGTCTAAAATTCTTTTGAATATAAAGCCGTGACACAGGAAATCCTATTCATAAAAAGATTTACAATCTATTGCCTAATCTTCAGCCACTTTATCGCAATGATGATCATTTTTCACGAATTATAAAGACATTGACACTACCTTTCATCTTTGGAGCCTGAGACGGAATAGTAAGTACAACATTAAGGATTTTAATTCGAACAGAACTTGGACAATCAAGAGAGAGTGGCAGTCGAAGAGGAACTCAGAGAAACTAACAATGCCGGAAGGCGAAAAAGGATTCATTGATTTTCCCCGCACATCAACCTCTATGGACACTTGTAATAAATTATTATTATTATTATTATTATTATTATTATTATTATTATTATTATTATTATTATTATTATTATTATTATTATTATATTATTATTATTATTACTCCCAGTCTCTCACTTGTCATAACACTTTTCACCAGTAGCCTGATCCATGTTTACCAGTTATCACATACTACTTGCTATTCTGCCTTGCCAGCTTAACGTACTTCAACTACCCTTGTCACCTCGTGTTGGCTAATGTCAATTTGGTCCGTCTAATATCCCAAGTATATTACGAAACTGTTCTTGTTTTAGAGTTTATCAACTAATTTTAGATAATATGGACACTAACGAAATAATTGGATGGTGGATTTCGATAACTATGGACAAGTATTTGAAGTATGTCAAGTCGAAACAAAATAAAACGCAAATCACGAATACTAAATACTCAAATAATATTTATCACCTGGATTTATAACGTAGAACATTTGGTGCGACAATTTTCTCAAATTATGGACATCAGAAAATTGACTGCAAAGTAACACGCAAGAGAAAGGAAACGCATATCAACATAAAGCGACATCGAATATTTTAAGAAAAAGCAAATCATTAAAAAAAAAACCTAACGCCAGAAAACAATCATCCCTCTCCGACAAAGACCCTCTCCCATCCCCGCGGAAAAAAACATACTAAAAAAAAAAAAAAAAAAAAAGAAACACGAGGAACTTGCACTCGATATACAAGCTTTGTGTGCACAACGAACGTTGCGTGAGTCAAACATATTCCGTCCTACATACGACGTAGTACATGAATGTACACACGCACCATGCGTGAACAAGCCTGGGTATCGATTACGAGACAAGCATCTGAAGCGAGAAATGACAAACGAAGAGAGCGAAAGAAGAGTGGGAGGGAAAACATGCATCGCAGAGCTGGAACGAGGCTGGATCGCCAATGTAGGCAAGATGACTCGCTCGGCTGCAATATTAGCAGGGAACGGTCCTTTAAAAAAAGGCAGACTATCAGCAGTGGTGCGAGAAGCTGGAAAGTACTCCAACCGTACATTGCCCATAAAATGGGACAAGCAAAGAAAACAAAACTCATCGGAAAGATATTATCGACAGCGCGCCTTTGGAATCGATCTGGCTGGGTGACCCAGTATCTCACGGTGGAAATGTGACTGCGGGCTTCACGATTTCTTTTTTTTTTTTTTTTTTTTCTTTTTTTTTTTTTTTTTTTTTAACCGACTGCGCAACGCAAGGAGGGTAATGTGTTTGGGTGTCGTGTTTGTTCGTATTTATCTTTTTTAATTACTGAGGCACTTGTAATGGCGGGCCTCGATGCCCCAGAGGCTTGGAGCAGCGGGCAAGTACGTGGAGCTGAAGACTGCGGGTTCGAGTCCGGTAGGGCATGGGTGTTTACACCATATGACAAGAGGTTTCTCACACGTCCACATACATACTTTGCAATACATCTAAAGCCTCCCCCTGCAGCGCAGAGGTTGTAGCAGACTGGATGTATGCGGAGGCGAAGGCCGCGGGTTCGAATCCTGTGTTAGGTTGTTGTTTTTTTCACCATGTGACTTGTGGCTTATCATGCGACCACATACATATTACGCAATTCATCTGAAGTCTCCATTTGTTGCGTAAGGTCTTGAGGCAGCATGCGAGTACGCGGAGGCGAAGGCTGCGGGTTCGAATCCTGTGTAAGGTATTGGTTTTTTCACCATGTGACCTGTGGCTTCTGACGCGACCACATACATATTACGCAATACATCTGAAGCCTCCCTTCGTAGGTCTTGGCTCAGCTTGCGAGTACGCGGAGGGGAAGGCTGCGGGTTCGAATCCTGTGTAAGGCATGAGTGTTTACACAGGATTCGAACACAATACTTCTCATGCATATATATATATATATATATATATATATATATATATATATATATCGGAATACATCTAAATTCTCCTTCGGTGGGGCAGGGCATAGGAGCATAAGACATGGATGTTTTCAGTATACGTATCCCATAGTAGTCAGTCCATGTATACCATACGAACTTTTCACCTGGCCAGAAAAGATGGTATACGGCGTAAGCCTTCCGCATCACCTACATACAGAAATGGAAATGGCCCTCAATATCAGAGGAAGGAATCGTTCAAACCGAGGGAGACTGAGATCACCTGTCCGGGAAAGGAGAGGGCTTAAACCCTTAACGCTTCTCTTGCCTACGTTCGGATATGAGAATGGCACTCATCAATCAACGGTATTGAATGAAATGATCTTCAGGTGTCGAGAAGTTATTTCTACTACACAATTTTAAATATTACCTCACCTACAGCAAAAACTGTTTTCCGTTACAGTGCAGATTACGAGTATTTATTCTGGTCAGACGTTAAAGGTATAAATAAACCACAAAGTTGCACTAGTTAAATGATTGGGTGAACTGTATGCGTTATTTCTTCCAGGATTTATTTAAACGCTTATATTTTCTCTTTTTCTACAATGGATTCCATTAGTACGAGTAATAATGTCATGATTGTTTTTTCGCTACATACTTCGCGAATTGGTCATAAATACTTCGGTAATTTCTTATTTTCTCCAATTCTTTCCTTTACTTCAAGAGCTCTCCGCCTCATTTAATTAGTTTTACCTTCACGACCTGACATTACATACTCAACATTAGCTCTCAAACAGAAACAAAACACAAGACAGTCACTTAATGTTAGAAGTAAAATAAATGATTGAATTACTCGTACTTAGCAATCGGTTTCATCTACCTTTTCTCTTTTTGAAGATAATTGTTAAAGATTTTTTTCACTATTTTACAAAATTAGCTAAATTCATGTAAGTTGATATATTGTACAAGGTACGTAATATAAACTATTCCATTGTTCATGTCCTAGCCAATCATTCTCGCGGCTGCAACTCTTACACATTTCGGCGATTGCGTCACACAATTCGCCTCTGCGATATTACAAACGACTAATTCGGTTCCCCAGCTCATAATTACAATTGCCTTGTCACTCAACGTACAATGGAACGCGAAATTTTCCATCGTCAGATCTCCACTCCGCGTTTGAATCGCGTTTCAAATGCAGTCGATCACACGAGTACATTAGTACAGATATCGAGTACCAATCAACTATTGGTTACGTTCGAAATTGCCATCCGATGATACTCGTAGCTTCTACGTACCCTTCACAGATCAGAGGAACACCGCGGTTAACATTTCATTCTCGCTTGTGTCGAGCAACTGATGGATCAAATATTGACACATACTTCCACATTCCAATCGCCACGGAGTAAACAAACATGAATGTATTAAACTGCAATATGTTCATTGCCTGACACGCCGTGACACAGTGGGGTCACAGGGGAACATGATCGTCAATCGCGTTTATTCCAACTGACCACTGAGTGCTGGGATCCCACCCTATCATAATTGCATGACATGCAGCGTAAATTTCGGGGGTTACGGAGGTGCGCTGCGGTAGCATTTGTTGATTAATTCGAAAACGGCTCGTTTCACTCCAAATGACAAGTCGCACTTGTATGTCGTAGATGACAAATTCTAATCTAATTTTTTTGGAAGCCTTTTATCAGAGTATCACTGGAACCGAAATGTAAATACATTAAAAAAAAGTTGTGCGCTGTGATTTTGAATGCCACGAAATCTGAATAATCTATTACTTTTTTCATGCTTTCTCTATTGTTTTGATCATTTATCCAAGGATTCGTTTCGAGGAAAATGTTAGTTTGGTTCGGTTTTTTCGTGTTTCCGGGCGCGTCAACTGCTTTGGTCATTAGTCCCGTTAGTGTAGTGCATGTTTTTTTCTCGGGAGATGGCGGTGGTCTTCCCCCGCTGGATGGCGAGATCCGGCGCCGATCTACCGTCGGCTAGTGGGGTTTCCCCCTAACCAGGACTCTCCCACCAGCGGGGCACCGCCCCAGCCGGGACAAGCTCTAAGCTCCCGATCGGTCTCCCGGAATATGTAGTAGTGTAATGCATGTGAGTAAGTGTGTGTGTAAGGGGGAGAGGATAGGACAAGGAAAAGGAAGGAAAGATCGCGCGCGGTCCATGGCCCGTTTGGTAGGGTACTGCTCCGGCATTCCCTGGTGTTTATCGGAGAAACCACGGAAAACTACCGATCAGAGCAGCCGGCCGCTAGAACTTTCCTCCAGACAGCGACTGAATTCGACCTAGCTCAAAAGCTAGTGTCGAAAATCCTGCCGCCGTGGGGAGTGGGAATCTAGGACCTCCCGGTCAGAGGCGCTGCAGTGACATCAGTTGATGCACTGAGCTACCACTCCCGGTGAGGGAAATGTTAAAGTCCCAATGTATTACGTAGGTGACCAATTGTCTGATATCACAATTTACTAAAATATCTTCAACAAAAGACATTGAAAAATTTTGCTAACGTTTGAATGCTATAAAGTATCAGTAAACTACTTTTTCCTTGGTGACTTTTTTTTTGTTAGTAAAACTAGCTATTTGAGGTATGTTTACGAACACTTTACACTGATCAACAAAAATGTGGTTTTTTTAAATTAAAAAAAGAGTGGGTGATTCTTAATGGAATTTATTTCACCGATTTCAAATCTCTCTAGACAACTTTTCCGTCAACCAAGGTATTTTTGTAAGCGCATTACATTTCTAGCAATTATGCATTCCATCTTTGCTGAAATGAGTTTTACGTATATATAATATTTGAGAATTACATGAGGATCCGAAATGTACTCGCCACTAACAGAGAAATTATTATTAAAAATAATTAGAACAACTCCCAATTGTATCTTTTTAGTGAGATGAAATATGAATAAGCTGTGCCTTTTTTGCACATTAAATGAAATAAATTCCACGAACTTTTTTTAAAATTTTTGACATCCATGCTTCAGAGTGTTGGCACATTTTGAGTGTCTAACAGAGGAGATTTTGTACTATTTTGAAAGAGCCAACACTACAAAACTTCTGAAAAATGATTTTTTTTTAAATTCTATGTACAAATTATTTCATTCCATAAGAAACCTGATACCCTCTCCAAAACATATTTTTCCTCGTTATCTCAATTGATCAATATTACCACATAAATGTGTATAATCAAAACAGATTACTCATAAAAAGATTGCATTGGGACGAATTTTGTTGATAAACCAGTTTCTGTAATTTACCTGCACTAACAGAGATAGTAGAAATCCTGGGTTACAATGGAACTGTACTCATCGATACAGTAATTACATAGTGAATGAAAATGTAACAATGATTTAATTATCGCATGATACATTTCCCATCAATCAGTTTCGCGTTGAATAGTCACGTCAGTCAATCTATAAGCACGTTGTCGAAGGAAAACGTTCTATTAGTTAAAAACAAAATTACGTGGATCCAAATGAAGTAGGTGCACTGCGTATATAAAATTGCCAACGTTTTGCCTACAACATTGCGCCTTGTGTCCTAACACTATTTCTTAGGTCGTGGCTTCGCTAAACATTTAACATCAAGATATCGACTGTCCCGTTTCCACTACATGTTACTCATAACGTGCTAACTCATATGTTGAATTCAACAGTTTATCTTGTTGAATATTCTCCGCAAGAATGGAAAACATGTTAAGTCAATCGTTCGTTCGGCTGCTGTCAGCTAAATGTCGGGCAAGATTGTTAATTTGCATGGCAAAACGTACTACAAATTACCATGGTAGGCTAAATTTTTCCGCCCCCCCCCCCAACGTCTTTTTTTAAACACGAAAAACCCACAAAAAACATTAAAATAATTGTAAGGAAATAACAAAATTTGTATTTCTAAAATATTGCTTTTTTCCTTACTCCCCAGCGAACATCCTCCATTTCAAAAGGAAATACTAGTTCCTCGAGTTTCCGTATAAAGTTCTCTACATATAAAGTTAACTTTTAAACACAATCGGGGTTGAAAAGTTCTCTCTTTAATACACGGTTAAACATTGCTTACAACGTACCCGAACAATCAAAGAAAGGAAAAACGAGTACATTTTGCTAATTCCATTTTTCAATCACTTTCACATCGTCTCTTCACTAATCATGATCAATAGCAGGCAACAATTACCCGCAGATGCGTTTGTTAACAATACCAGGCAATTAGTCGAGAATGTCATGCATACTATATTATGTTTATTCGTATACCAATCACGGCCAGTTTTGTTTATTTAAGGGACACTGCATGAGAGTTCACAAAACTGCATAAACGCACCTGAACGTAGAAATAACGTTATTAAGCTCCTTTGTTTTCATAACTATCCGACATCATTAACACAGAGCGAATCCATTAATTTTGGAAACGAGACCCATCCCAAAGCTCTAACTGTGTAAGAATTACAAGGGATAAAAGTGCCATGCCGAACGATTTAACTTGGCGTAAACACAACAAATGAAGGTGTAACTATTCACCAGAACACAAAAGGTTACGCTATCCGATTCTAACACACTGCATATTTACTCCATTTCCCATTAATTAACCTAGAGACAATAATTCACGGTTTAATCAAATGATAAAAAATTGAATTTAGAACTGAAAATATAAATGTAATTGGTGGTATTTCTGCACTGCTCCCTACTGTGGACACATGTGTATTTCCATTTGTTTCGACCAGTACGTTATTCTCTGTTACGTCTCCCACATTCACTACCTTCAAACACGAGTCTACTTATGATGATTATTACGTTTTAAGAAATGAAAAATACACCTCTCTCGTTTTGTATTTCGGTAAAATGATGAGAGACTGACAGATTACGATGTAAAGTTTACTCTTCAAATGTGATGGCATATGAATATTTGGATCAATAAAACTGCTTTGAAAATCAATGTATTGCAAATCAATGCATTGAATACCCTATAGAAAGGGAAATATCAAATAATAACCATCTTGCACTGCAGTCAGCAAGTTCAACTTATACATACAAACAACTTAAATAAAGAAATTTCTATTCGACGTTTTTAGAGCTCACTAGTATTCAATCACAACGTTGAATTGAAATCACGACGTATTCAAGTCACCATCACGATACAACTAATTTATCGGGCAGTCTTTAAATCCGTCTCGAATTACTGTTATTGTAAATGCGAAAATAAATTTCATGAAAAGATACGCCAAAGCGAACAAATATAAATACATATTTGATTACATCAAAAACGAAACTCAAACCGAATCTGTATTGGCCTTCAAATGCTTACAAACAGAACACCCAGCATATCAATAAAACTCTTTTTACAGAAGCAGGTTTTTGCTGTTAATTCCACAACTATTCATTGACAATTAATGGGTTTGGTTTTCATTTCACGTGGCACGCGCAATATAACTCTTTGTATGACTTTCTAAATGAATAAATGACGCAGACTTAAAAATATGAAGATAAAAACAAATGAAATAAACTCTAATTTTACATTTCAGTACAAACTAATATCGATGGGGTTCAGGTAAAAAGAATTATGTTATTTTTCATAAAGGAGTTGTCTACAGTTATAACTAACTTATCCAATTCTAACCCCGCAAGTCAACGCGTAGGTCGGGTTCTCGTCACTTTATGTATAGGCCTACTGCACAACATACAAGATGGCGCCTAGTTACGTCCGACGTGTCCATGATGCTTAGAGAGACTGAAAATGAAATAAATGATTCTCGAAACACGTGTATGGATGTTTATTCTTTATATTAAATTTATATTGCTATTTACTTTGTGACTGACACCTCCTCAATCGTTAATTTATAATCAAAATAGAAATTATAAAACACGAAACTTGACAGCAATTCCTTTGGTCTACGAGAGGCGGCGAGGCTGCGCCAGTCGCCATATTGAAACCGAGTATTCACGATACTTGCGTATAGGAGTACAGAATAATCTATCTCCATGAAATGTGTTGCATTATGGAAGCTTTAAGGAAAACGTCTATTGTAATGTACGCTAGTAGAGAAAGACATAATTTAACTATTATTCAATAGGGAAAGTAGGCGAACCAATGGACCAGGAAATAATATGGAAACCGATGGGAAACATTATATAGGAAACATTAAATGCAACGACAGCCATATTTTGTATGAATAACACTCATTATGAACAAAATTTATAAATTTAATATTTCCACCGAAACTTAACAATGAGCCACAACCTGCATCAGAAAATTCGCGAACTAAGAGTAAATAAATAAAAAAATATAAATATGCCATACAATCAGAGCACACCAACGGGGACATGGGGACAGCGCTGGCCAGCCAATGACAATGCAGGTAATCCAAGTGGTAATGGGGAGCCAGCAGAATACACAGTTTCAATATGGCGAACATAGCATGAATTTGGCGCGCAGGAGTGATGGGGAAGAAATAAATACTTTCATAGCTCCACAACAATGCAGCTTATTCCTCTCGATTTTGGTTGGTTGGTTAGTGATTCCAGGCGCGTTAACTGTTTAGGTCATTAGTCCCGATATGTGCGGAGGAGTAGTGCGTGTATTTGATTAATTGATTGTTTCGTGTTTCCGGGCACGTCAACTGCTTTGGTCATTAGTCCGTTAGTGTAGTGCATGCTTTTTCTCGGGAGACGACGGTGATCTTCCCCGCTGGATGACGAGACTCGGCGCCGACCTACCGTCGGCTAGTGGGGTTTCCCCCTGCCCAGGACTCTCCCACCAGCGGGGCACCGCCCCAGCCAGGAGAAGCTCTAAGCTCCCGACCGGTCTCCCGGAATATGTGGTAGTGTAGTGCATGTTAGTGTAAGTGTGTGTGTGTGTGTGTGTGTGTGTGTGTGTGTGTGTGTAAGGGGTGATGATTGGACAAGGAAGAGGAAGGACAGATCGCGCGCGGTCCGTGGCCCGTTTGGTAGGGTACTGCTCCGGCATTCGCGTGGAGTTGATCGGAGAAACCACGGAAAACTACCGACCTACCGTCGGCTAACGATTATTGCTCTCGAGTCTCTCACCTTCTCCAATTGTTAGAAATATCCAGATCAACTCATCAATATTCCGATCAATGTTAACAATACTAAAATGTCCAATCATTTATTTCGTGGAGGTATCTTTAACGGGGGGCCGAGGTAGAAGGGAGGACTTGCCAAAGAAAAACCTGCTCACGGGGTACGGCAGAGAAAAAAAAGGTTGGGAATCGCTGCTTTGGAAGATGATTTTTGGAATACCCATCCATAATTTTTTGTTATCTATTCTAAACCTTCATCTCAAATTCCACGTTCCAAGATTCAGTAACTTTGTCTTCCGTTTGATGTCCGTCAGTTTCCCATTCCACAAAACATTCCGTCCAATCCGCACCCTCCTACGCACGTAAAGGAACAAGTCACCAATTTAACGGAACCAAATGCTGCTTCTATTTACATCCCCATCAGCCGAACGAACAAAAAAAAACACGCACACGTGTACATTATTTCCAAATCTTTCCGACGTTCAAAACACGTGCAACCACAACCGAATCGCACATCCAACATCTCGACTCGCCCCCGCTCGCACAATAAAAGTCACTCCACAATTATTGGCACCTACCTCGCGTACGCTTTAAACGAGAGTTAAGTACCGCGCCCGCGTCGGGTGACACACACTGGTTCAAACTGGATCAAAACGTGGCCATAAGAGCAAAAGCGAGTGGATATGCATAGAAATAGGTATCAAGGTCTTTTCCAGATCGCTGAATTCGAATATCATAACGAAAATTCGAAATTCAAAATGGCGGATCGACTCATTTAAAAACAAGCAAAAATGCTTAAAAATGTAGATAGTCTTTTTCAACATCATTGATTTCAAATATTATAACAAAATTTCGAATCAAAATGGTGGATTTGTAAAAACTCACAAAATGCACACGCAAAACGCAAAAATGGATGTTGTTCTCGAGTTCACTGATGTCAAAAATCATACTGAAATTCCTACATTCAAAATATCGGTTTCTAAATGGCATACTGACTAAAAAATGAACAAGATACGTGAGGAAATATGGATACAATGGTTCTCGTTAGGTCGCTGATTTTCAATATTGTAATGAAATTTCAAAATTCAAAATTGAAAATACAAAATAAAGCGAATATGGGTAGAAATATGGAAATACGATAAGTATTTTTGCGGTCAATTAACAAAATAATTGTAATGAAATTCAAAACTGCTGTTTTAAAAAGGAAATAACGAAAAATAAATTTATTAGAGGGAAATGAGATTTTATCAGGGTTTTCGAGTTAACCGATTCATTTACATATATTTAACGCATAAAAAGTAAACAATCGTATTGAACGAGAATTAGGATCTACGCACGTTTTCATGAGCTCCGGAATCTCTACCTTTCCGTATATTATTTTTAAATTTAATTATGAATAAATATAAATATTAATATTATTACTATAAAGGTCGCAAGGAGAGTTTTGGTTAACATTTAATAACGAGAACCCTTTCGCTCGCGCGCAATTTGCACTACTAACTTCCAATGCGAGTAGAATGAAAAGAAATCTATGCGGACTACAGCCATGCGATAGGTGTCTGCGGTATATGGAAAGTTGGGAAAAATTCATAAACGGTGAAACAGTTTCGGTTTTGACTGAAAAATGCAAATATTTATTGTGTTTTTCTCCTCACCCTCAAACATTTTGGACCTGAAGTATTATGCTCCAATGTTTTCTGACCACCAACCGGTTCAACACAACAATAGATGACCCTGCCGTGCCTCTATCTGGGAGGTCTAGGATTCGATTCCCGACATTGACAGGATTTTCGACACTAGCTTTTCAGCTAGGTCGAATTCAGTCGCTGTCTGGAGGAGAATTCTAGCGGCCGGCTGTTCTGATCGGTAGTTTTCCGTGGTTTCTCCGATCAATACCAGGCGAATGCCGGAACAGAACCCTAACAAACGGGTTACGGACTGAGCACGATCTGTCCTTCCTCTTCCTTGTCCTATCCTCACCATCTACTTACACACACTTACACTACACTAACACTCGTGCCGGGAGACTGGTCAAAAGCTTAGAGCTTGTCCCGGCTGAGGCGGTGCCCCGCTGATGGGAGAGTCCTGGTTGAGGAAAACACGCAAACCGAAGTGTTGTACGGCGCTCGATCTCACCATCCTCTGACAATACACTACCCATACGGTACAAGTGACCTTATCAGTTAACGCTCCCGGATTCATCAACCAATCATCTGAACAAGATTTGTACTTCAAAACTTCGTAAGTCTGGACATAAATGTAACTTCATTTTCTGTGCACGTCTTCTAGAATTCAGTGGGAAATACAATTATTCAAATTATCGTTTCCATGTCGCGGCAGGAAGTATTATTCCGAAGGACAACATGGATAAGAGCCAAAATTTATTGCTTATTTATCCTTGAAAATAGATTTTATTACATGGGAGGGTTCTTGTTTTTTTTTTTTTAAATTTAAGTAGTATATGACTTAGTGTAGGGATCACAGAATTTTGAAAATGTGCACACAATTCATGTTTCCCCATAGCACGTCATACGCAGTTTGAACTGTTTTTTGACGTAAAATAAATAAATAAATAAAAATAAATAAAGCACCCTTTGAATTTTGCCATTATGGCCGGTTATTGAGGCATTCCGAAACACTGTGCGTGACACACTGCAAAACGAACTAGTGGCAACCAGCGGTGAGCTACAAACAAGCTCCCTGCGTCACCACGCGCCGGCAGACAGATCCGTTTTCGAAACGAAAATTTATCACCGCGCGCCCACGCCGGATGCAACAACACACCCGAACCCAGCGCTCTCCTACCCCCCACCCCCGGGCACGCACGCGACGAAAATTATTAGATCGTAGATTTTTCGCGCAGTTACTGCTGAGAGTGAAACACGCTTTCCGCATCTTGTGTACGTGAAATATATCCGCTGAGAGGGGTGGCGGAGGGGGGGGTGCGTTTTAGTGGGGGTGTAGTGGGGGGGGGAAGTGCCGGCGTTAAATTCTGCGGGGGGAGGGAGAAGAGTGGGGGAGTAATTAACAGAAATTTTCAAAGCGATTCCGACCGAAATTTCTGACATTGTTGAGAGCGCGGCGGGAAGTGGGGATATGTACAGAGTGTCACATAGTAAATGTTACTAACTCCTAGGGTGTGCAGAGGGATCGAAAATGTCCAGTTTTTTGCCAATGTAGGAAATTGCATACAATGGAGTTGGTTGCATTTACAGGTGAGACTTTTGCCCCATTAATTAGGCAACTTCTTATGCACAGATGTTAGGGAGGTACAGAGGGGTTAGGGAGGTTCAAGTCAGAACGTGACCTGTCGAACAGTAGTACACCAGTGACCAGCCGTGCAGTCCATAGCCCGTTTGTTACGGTACTGCTCCGGCATTCGCTTGGCGTTGATCGGAGAAACCACGGAAAACTACCGATCAGAGCAGCCGGCCGCTAGAATGTTCCTCCAGACAGCGACTGAATTCGACCTAGCTAACAAGCTAGCGTCGAAAATCCTGCCACCGTCGGGACTCGAAACGAGGACCTCCTCAGAACGTGAAATCCTGCTACACAGAGCAGCCGCGGGCGAGTCCTCCACGTCGGGACTCGCGGGGAAAGGACTGCGACAGAGCCGGGCGGAGGAGCGGGGCTGGACAGAGCACGGCAGGGGGAGCTGGCGTGGCAGCACTGTAGGACGCAGCAGTGTGGGGGCGTGGCCGGAGCGAGCGGGGCGGGGCTGGACGAGAGCAGGACAGTGCGGAGAGGAGAGGAGAGCTTGAGTGTCCGCGGGTTACTCCGGAAACAATAGCGGGAGGTCATTGTTGTACGGTGGCGTCGGCGTCGAGTGCGCCATCTATCGCATCTAGGCGGAGGCGGAGGCGAAGGCCGCGCTTGTCGAGGCCTCGGGAACAATGCGGAGGGGGGGAGAGATAATGTGGAGCGATGGCGCTAAGTGAATGGACGCCCGGACGGGGTTGCCCGCTCCAGCCAGAAGCACGCTTTCTGCACGGCCATCTCCAGCAGAGAGAGAGAGAGAGAAAGCACACGACCGTGCAGGCGAGACAGTACGAACAAAAGAGGGAGAGAGAGGGAGGAGGGAGAGAGAGGAGGAGAGGGGGGGGAGAGGGGAGAGACGGGGAGATGGGGAGAGGAGAGGGAGGGGGAGAGGGAGGAGAGAGAGGGAGTGGGGAGACAGAGGGGAGGGAGAGAGGGGGAGTGGGGAGACAGGGGGAGAGGGGGAGAGGGGAGAGGAGAGAGGGAGAGGGAGAGGGAGAGAGGGAGAGAGAGGGAGAGAGAGGGGCAGAGAGAGGGGAGAGGAAAGAGGGGGATGAGTGGGAAAGAGAAGGAGAGAACAAGCGTGAGTTAGCAGAGAGAGAGAGTTACCGAGAGAGAGAGAGAGAGAGAGAGAGAGAGAGAGAGAAGAGAGTGAAAGAGCGAGTTATCGCGAGAGAGCGAGAGCAAGGCCCAGTGCAGTGAGTGAATGTGAGACAGTGAGAGACTGGGCGAGAGAGGGAAGGAAGATATTAAGTAAAGGAGAAGTGGATTGAGCAAACGGATTTCACACATCGTCGGTACACACGAAAATGCACGCCTAAAACATTCCATTTTTTCATGACTAGTTCCATCTAAATGGATCCATTTATTTCACGCGCAAAACTGAAGAGATTTATACTCTACCCCATACCGTATCATGCACGGGCAATTTTGAGAAGAATTTTTACGACATTTTAACTAGTAAAGTGTACTATTTTACTCGAATAAACACATTTCTTTACTTAATTCAAACATTTTACACTGGCTTCCCTAGTGACGGTGAGTTCAAGACAAGCGTGTTAGTTCATCAGCATAGCCAATTTCAAGCTACTACTGATCTTAATGCAACATTGTACCCAAATTAAGTGATTGATATACTTGAATAAAATTAAAAAGAAAGTCGGTAAGGCTGTCTAAAACTAGTGTAGCACACGTGGTAAAATCGATTTTATTTTGTTCGTAGGATCGCGCATCTCAACCTATCGGCCTCGAGTCGCAACTTTTCCATTCGCAACAAATAATGTCACTATTACGCTCGTATATAAATAACTATCTCTACCATTTCTAGATGATCCGTTCCTAAACCCCACAACTCGTCAATGTATTGTTCTCGCTTGACGGATACCCTACAACGTGCAAATTCTTGCTTTCCTGACATTAATTTCTTTTCGCGACTTCTACAGTAGTCCCTCCTTCCGCAGTTTCAATTGGCAAGGTTGCGAAAGTGTAAGTGCCGGGCCTCGAAACGAACTTAATTTTGCAGAGAAAACGAAACAGGCGAAATCTTCAAACTCAAAGCCCATCACAGCGCCGAAAGTAAAGTTCTCTCCGGGTTTTTAATTACATTTCATTTACTGCAATTTCTTCTTTCGCTCTCTTCATTCAATATTTTATTGCTGTCTCTGGTTCTTTAATTTCCCTTCCATATTAAAATACGCCGACCTACTGTAGATTGGCGGCTGTCAAAAAAATAAAGAAATTCCTGCGAGTTGAAAATATTAGCTTCCAGGGCAATAGAAAATTTGCCTTCGAATAGATTAGCGATATAGAAAATAAGACGAAAATGAATTAGAGTAATCATCCAGAATGATAATTTTAAAAACTCATACTGAAGGAGAGATATATCAAGTTTGACATTCCAATTACTTTGAAAGCTTCATACTTCACCCTAAACGTCTTCATAAAAACTTCTACATTCAAAGAAAATTTAACCCATGAAGGTTTTCGAAATCAAATAAAACTTGTATTTCACTAACATGTATTTCCCAAATATCATCCTTAGAGTAGAATTAAAACTTGCGTATCGCAATCAGAATTAAACGTAACGTGACTGCCAAATTCAGAGGACAAGTGGGCTATCAAGATGCATTAATTTTTCAACACAAATAATCAGCTCTTAAGAAAGTAAATCCAATAGAGATAGTAATAAAAAATGGGGACGTGAGAAAAGTTGTCGGCAAATATTAGCACAGAAACTTACCCCCAGGAATAAATATTAATATATGACAGTAAAAGTCTTCTCATCAGTTTCAATCACAATAAGCAATTTTACTCTGCATTCGAAACCCACTTGTTGCTTGTTGATCCATAATACCGTCAGAAACAAATAGTTTTAGAAACGGTAAATTAGGTAATTATCAAATTTTCTGGCAAAACAATTCACAGGTTTACGTTGCGCGCTGAACAAATTACTCAGATTTTTTTTAAAAAATTTAATTATGTTTCTTAGAAACTGTATTCCACTTGAGATGACAGAAGCAAGAGTACATACCGTCTAAAACGGAGCAAGAATTTTTCTCATCATGCTTTTTTTGCGAATTTCATTTCCCAGAAACGAAGCTTTTAAAATTCCAACACTCCTTTCTCAGATGAATTTTTCTTCAAACTTTATGTCGCATAATTCACTTTCATTTTGAACAAAGTTGAAAAGATCTCGCAATATTTAAAGATGAAATATTTTTTTCGTCAGAGTGGACATTTTCGTCAGAGTGGACATTTTCGTCAGAGTGGACATTTTCGTCAGAGTGGACATTTTCGTCAGAGTGGACATTTTCGTCAGAGTGGACATTTTCGTCAGAGTGGACATTTTCGTCAGAATGGACATTTTCGTCAGAGTGGACATTTTCGTCAGAGTGGACATTTTCGTCAGAGTGGACATTTTCGTCAGAGTGGACATTTTCGTCAGAGTGGACATTTTCGTCAGAGTGGACATTTTCGTCAGAGTGGACATTTTCGTCAGGGTGGACATTTTCGTCAGAGTGGACATTTTCGTCAGAGTGGACATTTTCGTCAGAATGGACATTTTCGTCAGAGTGGACATTTTCGTCAGAGTGGACATTTTCGTCAGAGTGGACATTTTCGTCAGAGTGGACATTTTCGTCAGAGTGGACATTTTCGTCAGAGTGGACATTTTCGTCAGAGTGGACATTTTCGTCAGAGTGGACATTTTCGTCAGAGTGGACATTTTCGTCAGAGTGGACTCTTTAGTATTCGGATTTTTTTGGAGCACCATTTTTTTCTGAATATATTTCGAACAGTTAAAAACACGAGAAAGTGTTAGTCAAAATCATATTTTCATACACAATAATTGAAAATATATTCCTACGTTTGTCAAAGACGCCTAAATACGATTGTTTATTTTAATGTACTAAAAATATCTAAACTGGTGCACAGAAAGGATAAATTTCCTAAAGAATTTAACAGGTCTTGAAATTAGATTATTTTAAATCGTACTCAACAGACGGTGCAATAAATAAAACTCATTATTCAAATTTGCTGACCATGAAATTGTGACAAAGAAAACAGGAATTCACTGATGGTAAATTACGATTATGATCAAAGGATATTTCATTAGGGAATAGATATTCAAATGATATCATTGATTTTAAAAGTTGATGCAATTTAAATAAATTGAATCTGAAGTATTTGCGAGATTGTAAGCCCATTATTTGTAGGCATATTTAATCCTTTGTAACTGAAGTCCAATAATTGGGTGAGACCTTAATATCTTCCGGTTAGGGATAACAAAAGAAACTAAATATACGTCAGAAAAAAATTCATTTTTCATAAAAAATGTAGTAGTTTTAAAAAAAGGGACAAACAAGTCTGCCGTGGAAGAAAAAAAAGGCCAGACTAATATAGGCAAAACACGGATAAAACTAAATCGAGCATTGAACGCTTTCCAGCTATTTGTGATAAAATATCTTAGACACGATAGAGGCCTCACTCTCGATTGAAAATCCAAAACTGGTTGGCCACCAGCACATTTAAATAGGTACCACTTCATGCATTAGGCTGAAATGTGAGGGGTTTGTGAACGAGGCTCGTAAATGATGGAGACCCAAAACATTTACACTTCCCCTAAGTACACACACTTTTGTCCTTCATTTAACTCTTAACATTACCACTTATGAATTGTAATAAAGCGAGTTCAGTTACTTTATTCCTGTCGTGGACTCTACTCATTTTGTCAAGGAAATGGAAGAAGGTTGGTAGACCCATAACCACCCTGTAATGTCCATTGGTCTCTGCCAATCATTGTTTCTCTTATAAGTATTGAACCATGGCCTGCATATTACTTAGCAAACCTGTGCATTTTGAATCACATTCTTTGCTATTCGTTATTTTCGAAATATGTAAGAGAGCTTATTACAATATAAAATTGGATGCGAGAGTGACAATTGTATACTAGTTTTACAAGATATACCGTACGTTTTGTCCACTATGCAAAAGCTCAAATGTTTATATTTGACAATATCACAAAAGATGGTACATTAATACGAGAGGCGATGTCTTATTACGAGAACACTCGTGCTTCAATATTACTTATCACGAGACTTATTTATTAAAACACTGCAATCAAACGATCATTACAGTCAATTAAATTAATATACATTGAACAGACATTTGGACCTACATTGTGAGGTCCTCTTCAGTTTCTGTAAAATTGTGAGGTTAGGTTGATATGAAAAATAAATAACCAGGAATTGTTATTAACTGTTATAACCAGGAATAGTTAACACCTTATTATGGTTGTTATTGTATGTATGTACCTTATTATGGCCCATGTTAAAGGACGTTGAGAAATTGAGATAATCCTAGAGGCCGGCTGAGCTGATTGGTGATTTTCCGTGATTTCTCCGATAAACACTAGGCGAATGCCTAAGCAGTATCCTAACAGGCGGGTTACAGGCAGCTTGCGATCTTTCCTTCCTCTTCCTTGTCCTATCCTCATCCCCTACTTATACACACTTCCACTTACATACACTATACTAATACACACGTCATGAGACTAATCAGGAGCTAAGAACTTGTCCCGGCTGTAGCGGTGTCACGCTGGTGGGAGATACCTGGTTGGGGAAACCCCGCAAGCCGACGTATAGGTCGGCGCCGGTCACGCCATCCAGTGGGTGAAGATCACAGCACATCGCACGATACAAAATGCACTACACTTACGGGACTAATGAACTTAGCAGTATACTCGCCCGGAATCACTAATCAATCAAGCCATCAATAAATTATTCAGGTACAGTCGACTCCGGTTATAGTGAACTTCTGGGGAATAACAACTTAGTTCACTATATCTGAAGTTCACTATATTCGATGATATAAAAATTAAACAATTTCTCCAGAAAGATTAATTTTATTAACATAGAGATACAGCAAAGCACATTAACAGCACGAACTGAAAATTTCAGTATCTTCTTTGTCCTTAAAAAATTAATTTCTTTTCAATTATTTGCTTCGTACTTTTTCATTAGTAATTTCTGTAGATCCTTCTCCAGAATTCCTGTTATCTCCATAATTGATTCTACATTGACCTCTGTGTCAAAGTATCGTAATGCAATCTTGACACCCTTGAATGCCTCTTGCACTGTTGGAATTCAAGCTGTGTTGGCATTAGTGTTGGAATTTGTGATACAGAGGCGATATATTCTTATCCACGAGGGAATTAATTTCCTAGACGTATTTCCTAGGTTCACTATAGGCGAGGTTCATGTTCACTATAACCGAGGTTTCTTACACTTATTTGTAATTTAAGCAAAACGGGACGTGTGAGTCAAGTTCACTATATCGGAGGGTTCACTATATCCGAGGGTTCACTATATCCGAGGGTTCACTATATCCGAGGGTTCACTATATCCGAGGGTTCACTATATCCGAGGGTTCACTATATCCGAGGGTTCACTACAACCGGAGTCACCTGTATTCCCGAACAACATCCTTGTCACCCTCACGAGTTCACAATACTTCCATCAACAGGAACCGAAACCAGGTTCCTTCAAATCATTCCGCACGACGCGTGCCTCCCAGAGGTAGCAGTCCCTTTCCGAGAGGTGGGCGTCGCCGGAAACCTCATTCCGGGTGCCGGGGCGCGCGTGCAGGCGATCAGGGCGGGCTTTTCAAAATGCAAAGCGACGGCCGCCTTCCAAATCTCCCGGCGAGGCCCAATTGAAAATTCATGAATGTTTCGCGTGAACACACGCCGCAGAGACGTCCCGACACTTCAAAGCGACGGCCGCAGAGCGGAGGGGTGGGGGCAGGGCGTTGCGAAATAGACGGGTGGAGAGGGCACGGAGCGGTGATGGAAGAGGGCACGAAGCTCGGGGAGAGAAGCTGGACAGAGCGGAGCGCAGTTGGAAAGAAAGGGACGGAGTATGAAGGAAAGGGACGGAGTATGAAGGAAAGGGACGGAGAATGAAGGAAAGGGACAGAGTATGAAGGAAAGGGACAGAGTCGGAAGGACAGGCACGGAGTCGGAGTCGGAAGGACAGGCACGGAGTCGGAGTCGGAAGGACAGGCACGGAGTCGGAAGGACAGGCACGGAGTCGGAAGGACAGGCACGGAGTCGGAAGGACAGGCACGGAGTCGGAAGGACAGGCACGGAGTCGGAAGGACAGGCACGGAGTCGGAAGGACAGGCACGGAGTCGGAAGGACAGGCACGAGTCAAAGGACAGGGCACGGGTCAAGGAACGGAGCCAGATCAAGGGGAGGAGCTAGACGGAGCGACATGGACGGAGAGGAGAGCGGGAGAGACGGGCTGGAAGGGGACGGAGCGGTGCTGGACGGCGGTGGGAATCTAGACTGAGCGGGACGTAGTAAGAAGGAAAGGGACGGAGTGTTGGAACGAACAGGAACATTGGGAAGGATGGGGTTGGACGGAGCTGGGAAACGCTGGACGGAGCGGAATGGAGGTGGTCGCGGCAGAGCAGGAGGAAATCGTAGGAAGGGACGGGACGACGGAGATGGGAGGGGCAGGACGAAAGGGAATAGAAGACGGTAAAACTGGATGAAACGGGAACTGGACGAAGGAAGGAGGAGCCGGAAGTAGATTGGTTATGACTGATTATTTCCTGTTTCCGGGCACGTCAATGACAGTATTTATCCCGTAAGTATAGTTAATATTTGTGAGGATGCACACGTCGCAGAGACGTTCCGATACTTCAAAGCGGAGAGAGGGAGGGATTTTGAAAGGGGGCGGAGCGGTGCGGGGAGGAAGAGTGATGGCAAAGAGGGGTAAAGACGGTCAGGAGCAGAGCTGAGACGGTGATAAAGGCCGTGGGGAGAGGTGGAATAAGAAGAAAAGGAATTGAGTTGGAACGAACAGGAGCAATCCCATGTTGATTGACGGAGTGGGGAAAAGCTGGACGGTGCAGATTGTGGAATGAAGAGGAGAGGAGTTGCAAAGGGTGGGGGCGCCGGAGCTGACGTGGGACGCGAGAGGACGACACAGCTCTGTAAAGGTATTTCAATGCGAAGCTGAGGCTGTCAACTCGCCCGCGTAGATTTCCGTGCGTCGTCCGCTCAGCTGCGAGAAACAGGAATTCTCAGTTCACCTAGCTCGCCTTGTGACATGCTATGCGGAGCTACGCTGAGCCACGCTGAGCTAGGCGGAGCTAGGCGGAGCTAGGCGGAGCTAGGCGGAGCTAGGCGGAGCTAGGCGGAGCTAGGCGGAGCTAGGCGGAGCTAAGCGGAGCTGCGCTGTGCTATGCTGTGCGCTATGTAAAAGCGGCTCCTCATATTCGTTATTCCGCGAGCTACGCGGAGCTACGCTGTGCGCTATGGAAAGGCGGCTCCTCACATTCGTTATTCCGCGAGCTACGCAGAGCTACGCTGTGCTATGCTGTGCGCTATGGAAAGGCGGCTCCTCACATCCATTATTCCGCGAGCTACGCAGTGCTCCGCTGAGCTATGCTGTGCTATGCTGTGCGCTATGGAAAGGCGGCTCCTCACATTCGTTTTTCCGCGAGCTACGCGGAGCTACGCTGTGCGCTATGGAAAGGCGGCTCCTCACCTTCGTTCTTCCGCAAGCTACGCAGAGCTACGCTGTGCTATGCTGTGCGCTATGGAAAGGCGGCTCTTCACATTCATTATTCCGCGAGCTACGCAGTGCTCCGCTGAGCTATGCTGTGCGCTATGGAAAGGCGGCTCCTCACATTCGTTTTTCCGCGAGCTACGCGGAGCTACGCTGTGCGCTATGGAAAGGCGGCTCCTCACATTCGTTATTCCGCGAGCTACGCAGAGCTACGCTGTGCTATGCTGTGCGCTATGGAAAGGCGGCTCCTCACATCCATTATTCCGCGAGCTACGCAGTGCTCCGCTGAGCTATGCTGTGCTATGCTGTGCGCTATGGAAAGGCGGCTCCTCACATTCGTTTTTCCGCGAGCTACGCGGAGCTACGCTGTGCGCTATGGAAAGGCGGCTCCTCACCTTCGTTCTTCCGCAAGCTACGCAGAGCTACGCTGTGCTATGCTGTGCGCTATGGAAAGGCGGCTCTTCACATTCATTATTCCGCGAGCTACGCAGTGCTCCGCTGAGCTATGCTGTGCGCTATGGAAAGGCGGCTCCTCACATTCGTTTTTCCGCGAGCTACGCTGTGCTATGCTGTGCGCTATGGAAAGGCGGCTCCTCACATTCGTTTTTTCGCGAGCTACGCGGAGCTACGCTGTGCGCTATGGAAAGGCGGCTCCTCACATTCGTTCTTCCGCGAGCTACGCTGTGCTATGCTGTGCGCTATGGAAAGGCGGCTCCTCACATCCATTATTCCGCGAGCTACGCAGTGCTCCGCTGAGCTATGCTGTGCGCTATGGAAAGGCGGCTCCTCACATTCGTTTTTCCGCGAGCTACGCTGTGCTATGCTGTGCGCTATGGAAAGGCGGCTCCTCACATTCGTTATTCCGCGAGCTACGCAGTGTTACGCTGTGCTATGCTGTGCGCTACGGAAAGGCGGCTCCTTACATTCGTTATTCCGCGAGCTACGCTGTGCTATGCTATGCGCTACGTAGAGGCGGCTCCTTACATTCGTTATTCCGCGAGCTACGCTGTGCTATGCTATGCGCTACGTAAAGGCGGCTCCTCACATTCGTCATTTCGCGAGCGACCGCTCGCCGCATCCCGAGTCGGGTGGATGCGTTGCTTGTCATTTGCCGAGCGACGAACATTCAGTGCTCGCCCTACCATCCGCGTGTCCGTCTTTTGGACACATCAAGGGAAGCTATGAACATTCGCCTATCACATCAATTGCTCGTGATTGGGCGAACAGTAGCTCGTTGCTCGGCGAATGCTGATTGTGGAGCCACCTTGCGGCTTTTGCGAACTTTGATGTATTACACTCAAATATTGGGGCTCTAGGTGTTAAGCTGTCGATTTCAAGGGATGTTATTTTTTGACGAGCTGCAACAACTTCAGGGGTGATGTTGAATTTTTTTCCTACGTCCACGTCCTGGCTTTTTGTTGCGACAAAACACCATCGGACTTTCCTTCTTGAAAATCGTTTTGTCTTCGTAATTTTTTTTTTTTTTCAGCTTTCATGACCAATACACACTGAACTTCACCACGCTCTAGCTCCTAAACTGTTCATCTAACAAAAACACGGACGACATAATTTCTTCAAGTATTGTGTCAGAACAATTTCTTTTTTCAAATGTATGAGTTTTCAGAGTTTTAAACAAAAAATGTACGAAAAACGTGTTTCGGCAGATTGTGAAAGTTTGGTGAAATTTTCCAGCTGTCCATCGCCTTAATTGTTTGATGAAAAATATTTATAATACATAATTTGGGGAAATTTTAATATACCTAATGTATTTTTGTGTTACACCGTGTTTAACTAAGAGTGCATAGTTTTCGAGTTACATGTGAAAAACTGTAAAAATATCTTCTTTATTTTTAGTTTGCTTACAATGCACTTTCACGGAGTGACAAGTTGAAATTCAGTTTCAGCATTCCGAAAGCCAAAGAAAAAAAACATATCTCCTCCCGAATAACCATTTGATTTCTGGGGGAAATCGCCGGGCCGCCCCTGGTGAATTGAGCTGTCAATCTCTCAGAAGTTAACTGTCAGAACTGAACAGTTACCCACTAGACTCGCTGCAGTACTACTGCGCTTTCAGTTACATACACTCGGCCTTTTTAGCAATTACATATCGGGGCTCTATTCAAGACGAAGGGCGAAGCTATGAAATTTTGACGTCTTGCGAGCCCTTTGAACATTTATACTCCTTTATTCAAATACTAACTACCGAATGGCACATTGGGCATTACCACCACGCGGTCCAGAAAGGAGGTAGTTGTATATCAAATTAGGGTGAGATAAGCAAGAATACGACGAATGCATACAAAAATAAAAGAAGGCACATTTCATCTAAACCAGAATTAAAATCCCTACAATTACATTATTTTTAAAAAATGTAACTCAATTCTTTATCTGTAAATGCATGTATTTTTATTTAATATTTTATTATTGCTAAAATTACAAATATCAACTATGAATGGCAAAATCTAAAAAACGAGTGTAGTTGATTGAACGTGGATTGATGTCATTGAAAGGGAGAATGTCGCAGTTATTGTGCTGATACTGTGCGCAACAGATGCTTACGGGCTTGCTCCTTTTCTTACAATTTGTAAGGGATAAGAAATTAATCAATCATCAAAATTGTATGACTTCAAAACCAATATGAAAGTTTTTTCGAAAGTCACTTCCATAGATTTTCATAAATACAGTCTCCGGTTAATATTAACTCCTGATATAGCTTTATAAATTACTTAGATGAACTACTTTCGAATTTGGGAAAATACAGATAAACGAGAATAGAACGTGGCCTTACATCTTGAAAGTGTCTGGAATAACTTCCCCAAAGTGTGTCTCAAAGAAATTAAATTTTCACGGGGTCGCAGCCTTCTCGAAATGAGACCTGTAAAGCACTGTCGATTTCCAGGAAGGAGGTCACGTGGGACAATATCCTCACCCAACAAAGGTAGTAATTTTATTAAAAATACTTACATCTTTAATTTCATATATTTTCATTTCCAACATGTGTTACACACGAACAGTAGGCAAATCTTTTGACAAAGGTTTACACTGACATGTAAGGGAACTGGGTATTCACAGTCTTTCACGGATTCATTTTCTGTAGTAAACAAAAATAAATAGTATACACTATTAATTTAACATCACATAGATCTTATCACATCAAAATTATTATTGCTATAATAAATCGACTCTTACATTGTTTCATTTTCAATGAAACAAAAAAAAATTCAAAAATGTTAATAGGATCCGAGTTTAAATACCCACTTACGAAATACTTTCTGGATCCGGATCTAACGTCAAATTCGTTTGGAAGTCTCATTTTAAACAAAAGTTAAATTTAGGCTAATTCTGCTACATCTGTTGCATGACAGAACATGGAGTTGCGCTGATAACACCCACGAAGTAAACGAAGCAGATGAGACCTTGCTATCGCCTATCGCACATGATAGTGATTCACGGGTGATAAAAGATAAGGCAGCGATGTTTACATTACAGCACATTTATTGACACATTCTTTAAAAGCTCGATAGTCGATCTCCAATTCTACACTGCACAATG
Organism: Teleogryllus occipitalis; assembly: GCA_011170035.1. Classification (NCBI taxonomy): domain Eukaryota; kingdom Metazoa; phylum Arthropoda; class Insecta; order Orthoptera; family Gryllidae; genus Teleogryllus; species Teleogryllus occipitalis. The sequence continues at coordinate 204,335 of BLKR01000515.1, forward strand.
TCTTGCAAATAGCGGCAATACTTTAGAAAATAGCGTCCCCACCAAGAAGTATCAATACTGACTGGAACAGCACACAAAATATTTTGCAATGAATCTCTTACACAACAACATTACATGTGACACTATCATCCACTGTACCTAGCAGATTTTAAATTCAAGCCTAATTTACAGTTTTGTTTAAAATGTAAAAGGAATTAAATTTATTTTTAATTTATATGGTCGTACACAAGCTACGAAGGGTAAAGAGAAAGAAAGGTAGGATATAATGTCAAATTTTCGAGATGAGCATTCTTAAAGCAACAAAATTATAGAGACCAAACCGATTTTCTAAACACGGTGTAAATAATTTTAAAACTTTTTTGAAACATGTAAACTTACTGTTTAGTAAGATTACATGTTTAATTCAAATTAAAGTAAAAGTATTATTACCGTAACTATTGATAATTTGGCTTTGATTTATATAGTATCCTTCACATTATATTAGACAACCTTTCTGTGTAAAGTGTGTCATAGTTTTACCGATAAAAAGCATAGAGTTACACCATCGTTATTGGAGGACGTTGGGTGCAATAGGTTTGAAGTCGAAAATTTACGTTTTCCAGAAATTTCTGATTCTGGTGGAAAATATACTTGTTTTAAAAACCTCCATTTTTTTGCCATCCCTACTCACGCGACTGGAATAGGACAATCACGCCGACCCTGCGCCCGGGTCCCCGCTACCTTCACCCCTCATCATTCGCTCAACATCTATGTTTTAATTATAGACTAATAAACATCCTATTTTCCTATCCATTTTTAATTACACTACGTACAGCAGGTTAGCCAAATAAATAATAAAATAATAAAAATTATTATCGATTGTAAAGAATAAAATTAATAAAGAACATCGTGTTTCGCTACTTTACCTTTAGTCACTTCATTCATACTCCATCGAAGTAGAAACGACCTAATATTCCCTCAGATTGCACAGGTGAAATGCGTGAGGATGACGCAAAACAACGATATTGCAGTAGATTACCGCTATTCTACAACGTGCTTAAACCACATTTATTTAAAAATAAAATTACAAAAACATCGATGTTTTTGTAACAAAATATCCATGTGAAGAAAAACATCGAAAGCAAAATATCGATTCTCTGGTGGAAAATATCCTTGTTTTAAGAACATCGATGTTTTTTTTTTGCCATCCCTACTCCCGCGACTTAGGACAATCACGCCGACCCTGCACCAGGGTCCCCGCTACCTTCACCCCTCATCATCCGCTCAACGAAGCACAGCTGCAACGCATCACTCCGTGTTGCGCTAAGTACTTGATTCGCGGGCTCCAAAGAAGTTTTTTTTTTTTAACTCGAAACGAAACGAAACTTTTCGAATTCCCAATGTACCAAACTTTCTCAGCGATATGAGTTGAAATGTTTTCGTTTTGTTGGAATCATTAAGGGACAACCAGCATATCAGTTTCTATTCAAAATGATTTATTCAACACCCGGAACTCCAAAGTTTAGAAGAGCTTTGACGGGAAACAAATAGGTTTTCTCAGTAGCGACTAACAATAGTAACCTAACATTTTTTTCGGCGTGAAACCGATTGCAATAAACTTTTTTCAAATAACGATAAGTCATGATTTTTTTTATCAGAATACTTAAATTTCTTGCATTCCTGCGTTAAAATGTCTTAAACATACGTAACGAGGTCTCATTTATTCGACACCCGGAACTCCAAAACATTAGAACTTTCTCGACATTTGCGTGCCATCTCACACCCACAAATTCACGTTCGAAACCCGAAGATACACAGTAATGGCGACGTTGTTTCATTGGCCAAACGAACTTCGATCTTTCCGTTCCGCATCGAGCACAGAAATGGCTCATAAAATTCTTCCACCTGCCAGTCACTGATGGCCGACGCTCGAGCGAACAAGTAGAGAAAGAGCGTCCCCACAGACACGAGAAGATCGAAAACGCTTTCTCGCTAATTTGCCGTAACATCTGAATTTCCAGACCATGCGGTTTTTTGTTGTTTTTTTTACTATAGTCATCATCACAAGTCGTTTATTCGTAGATAACATACTTCAATAATCGGTCGTATTGTATAATTTTTAATGAACAATAACTGCATAAACATTTCATCATGTAAAATTAATTATTTAAATGTTCGACTATTTTAAATTATTTGGATAAGTATAATAAAACAATTTTTATGTAAATCATATATAATGGTTACAATATATTTTATATGGCTGATTTAATGCTATTTCCCGGAGTGTTTATCACGAAAACCCATTAAACTGGAAAATGAATTAATTCAATCTAAAGTGCAAAATGAACGTTTTTAAAATGTATTTTCTACTCGTTCGGCCCACCAGACCTTTCGGGGGTTATTATTTACAAAATCTACATTACATGAAAAACATAAGTCTCACAGAACGGCACAGCTACACTTATTTGAGCTTATGTTTTGATCTATATACAAGTTTCTATTTACATTTAATACAAGAATATAACATTGATAAAAATATCAGCTTGTAATACATATATACAGTTTTTACAATCACCCAATGCTTATAACCATAACCATGCGTAAGCTGTACGGCTAAGGTTGAAAGTTCTTTCGCTGGGACAAGCTTCAAGCTTTAAAGCAAAAAATTTCGATCGTTTATTTATGTGTATTTGAATGCCACTAATGTTTGATTAGCAAAATGAACGTGATTTTATTTAGGCATCACTGCCCCACCCTCCTTGCTTTCCACATCCGGATTCGTTGTCCACTCGCATCGCCTCGTCGTGCCCCGCCATCACCGTGCCCCGCCATCACCATGCCCCGCCATCACCGTGCCCCGCCATCACCGTGCCCCGCCATCACCGTGCCCCGCCATCACCGTGCCCCGCCATCACCGTGCCCCGCCATCACCGTGCCCCGCCCGCACTGCTGCACATCAGAACAGCTTAGACGTATTGAATCCAAACCACCTTTTTCCCCCTTTTAACTCTTGTGTTAATCGTTTCACATGTTGAATTCTGATAACTCATTTCTTAGTGGTTACACGTACTGGGTAATGGGAACATAGTGTATTTGAAATTTCACGTTCCTAGTTTAAGCCGTTTTGCCTATGCGCTGATGTCAATATTTAATATTTACACATACGTAAATTTTTAAATATTTACACACATTTTATATATGTATACAACTGGAAGAGGAGGGCCGTCCATGTCGATGCTAAAGAGTGCCCAATTATCTTCCTAACTTTAAAAAAAGTTATTTAAAATACATACAAATCACGCATACATGTTTCAATATGCTTATCTCATTCTCAGTGCTTCCCAAGCAACGTGGAACAAAACATGGCTACTTGTATTTAGTGTAATGTTTTGCATTTAGCCATTATATGACCCGATGGCCTCGACGCCGTTAGATCCCGGGGTTTGTGGTCTGTCACCCAACCAGGAAACCGCGAGGACTTGAATTCGTTTAACCTTCCTGACTTCCCGCAGTTACCGAATTCCACTACCGACGCCGGTTTCGCGGTCGTGGCCTCTCAAAAGGCCGGTCGGGAGCTTAGAGCTTGTCCCGGCTGGGGCAGTGCCCCGCTGGTGGGAGAGTCCTGGTTAGGGGGAAACCCCGCTAGCCGACGGTAGGTCTGCGCCGGATCTCGCCATCCAGCGGGGAAAGATCACCGCCATCTCCCGAGAAAAAAACATGCACTATACTAACGGGAATAATAACCGAAGCAGTTGACGCTCCCGGAGACACGAAAAAATCAATCAATGAATCAAGATATGGGTTACAACAAGATCTCGGCTACCACCACGGAATCTGAAAATAACTTCTTTTTTACCTATCGGAAAATAGAAAGAATACGCTCATTGGCGAGAGGAGATCGAAAACGCTTTCTCACTAACTCACTGTAGCGTCCGTAATTCCTCGCCCGTTCTCCTTTTTATTTTACCATCGGCGCCGCAACTCGTCTTTTTATAGATATCGTCCGCCAGTTTCCATCGAAATCCCGTCTGGCTGGTGTGAAAGCTGATATAAAATAGAGGATCGAAACTAGCTTTATCGGGCTATATAAGTCCGCACTATTGCGAACTGAAGAGAGGCAAGTTAAACTAGAACAGTTGATCGCAGTCGTGTTTTAAACATACGTAACGTTTCCACATTTTATCATTCCTCCATGTATTATTTACCATTATAACCCAACACAAAGCTTTTAGCAACCACTCGGTGCGATATCAAAACCCTGGCCCATCAATATTATTCTCACGTATAAAATGTATTTTATTGGAAGAAAGAGTACACAAATGTAGCAAATACCCTCTCTACTTCTTTCAAACACATCAAATTGACGTACGTATCTTACGCCACTAAATCGTTTGGAGATGCTTTGGTCTCCTCCATGGATATTAAACTGTGCAATTTATCTTGCCTGGCTGTCAGTGTTTTGTTATGCATTTTATTTTTACTGATATGTTATGGCTTGTTACTGCCTTCGTTATGGAGCTCGATATATACTGCATAACTTACCTGGATCGTGGTTACAAGAGAAACATGAAAACAGTTGAATGATGCTACACGTTCTCTTATGGAGGGAGTTATGAAAGGGGATTATAGGAGGAAAATATGAAATAAACCGAGTCAAGTTAACAACTAGTTCATTAGTAAATAAGTAAATATGAGTATTTAAAATTAAGTAAAAAAAATAAAATCATGTATGGATCACCGGCGTTAACTAGTTCTATGATTTCGGGCGACAAAAAGCCCTCAGGCTGAACGATGCAAAATCAAGTTCTCAATAAACTTGTTTGTACTGAAAACAAAGTTTTATGTTTTAAAAGGTGTCTATATAAAACATGAATGGCCAAAAAAGGAAATGATATTTCAATTCTGAATTATTTGCCTCTCGCGTCTGGAAAACTTCAGCAATTTGCAGGACACACACTACCTGAATTGTGAAAGGCCAGCGATCACCACGCCTAGAGGAGAATATGAACACAGCGCGAGGCAAGGTCGCAACGACTCTGTATTTCTGCGCAACACAAGTTTTAACCTTGACTTAATACTCGGGAAACGGCATACAGTAGTACAAGAATACGATAAACTAGCTTTGCAGGGTACCACCGGCGGGTATATTCTTGTTCAAAAAGTTTAACCAGTACTTTCACAAGTTCATAATAAAAATATTTTTTCTACATATTAATATGCCAGTCTCACCTAGTTTGGGGCAGAGAAAATTGCATGAAAAAGTATCGAACTTGTTCAATTTTTGTTTCATAAAAAAATTAGATATAATTATTTTCAGTCTGATTAAGTAAGTCGTAACGAATTATTTATAAGCCGCAAAGATAAAATACTAATTCACGGCGTTACAACACTGAACTCGTAGGTGCATTGAAGCACAAAAAAACGCATGGTTTTCAAGAATTCTTCAGATTATCCTAGAGCGAGCTGGTTAAGAATCGTGCCGATCGACTTCTCTTGTCGAGAGGAATCGAATGAGCTATTGATCGCCACTTCACCAACACTGGTTTTATTGCTATAAAAAACAACAAAAAAACCTTTTTAGAGAAGTTTCTTAGAACTTTCAGGATAGATCTACAAAAAATATCCGTTACCGATAATGAAATCGGGACGAGTCTAAAGACACTTAATTTCTCTTAATTGATAGACCGGTAATTGTTTAACCTTGACGGACGGACCGACCCACCAACACAGGTTATTCGATTATTATTGATTGATTTTCTTGTGTTTCCGGGCGCGTTAACTGCTTTCGTTATTAGTCCCGTTAGTGTAGTGCATGTTCTTTTCTCGGGATATGGCAGTGATCTTCCCCCCTGGATGGCGAGATTCGGCGCCGACCTACCGGGCTCGGCTAGTGGGGTTTCCCCCTAACCAGGACTCTCCCACCAGCGGGGCACCGCCCCAGCCGGGACAAGCTCTAAGCTCCCGACCGGTCTCCCCGAATATGTAGTAGTGTAGTGCATGTTAGTGTAAGTGTGTGTGTGTAAGGGAGAGGATAGGACAAGGAAGAGGAAGGACAGATCGCGCGCGGTCCGTGGCCCGATTAGTAGGGTACTACTCCGTCTCGCCTGGTGTTGATCGGAGAAACCACGGAAAACTACCGATCAGAGCAGCTGGCCGCTAGAATTCTCCTCCAGACAGCGACTGAATTCAACCTAGCTGAAAAGCTAGTGTCGAAAATCCTTCCGCCGTGGGGAGTGGGAACCTAGGACCTCCCGGTCAGAGGCACTGCAGTGACATCAGTTGATGCACTGAGCTACCGCTCCCGGTGATTATTATTTAACGATATATTTTTCCAGATTCACCAAAGTATCACTTACAGTAACGAATACTGATTGCGAGTGTTCGGGCTGCGTCGAGGCTGCTGCGGGGTAGCAGTGCGACAAACACTACGCGATGCCGGAAAACGACCGCCGACCAAGCGACCTAACCACAAACGAGCTCCTGAGACCCCTTGCGCGAGATGGGTCAACCAACCTGCGCGAAGAGGATAGCAGTGTTCATATTCATGTTCCAGTTCATACGCCTCATTTACCCACAGGAATTGTCTTCCGAAAAACTGAGAGACGAATTTTCGTCTCAGATATAGTCTTATCTACTGTGTCCTTTTTTTTATCTAGGGCTTTTATCCAGCCAACAGCCGGTTAACCTTTACGCCCCCATGGGACGCATATTCGACCATTCACTAGACACCAACACACTTGCGGGCTCCTCTGATCTGGGGTCAGCAGAACGCGAGGCCCTCCGCGACAACACATACATACAAAGTCAAGGGACAAACAGACATGCCCAAGGCGGGACTCGAACCCGCGACCCTTCGGACCGAAGCGCTGAGTCGGTACTCGCTCTTAGCCACCTCGGCCATCCAGGTCGGCTACTGTGTCCTTATTTAAGGAAAAGATCAATAAAGATGACACCTGTATATAGTTTAAAGAATCCGTAAATGTTTACATTACATCGGCAAGTTAGGAGAAGCAACTTAGAATTGTTTTCACATATAATTGAAGAGTGCATCGTGAATTCTTGATAAATTCACATTTATCGAGAAATCCCAATGCACAAATAGTATTTAACACAACAATTTCGCAAATAAATTGTTAATAAAATTAAATAAAATACAAAATAAATTGTTTCTCGAAATCAGTGCCGAATTTAAGGCGATCGTTTTGACAATCGGGGAAATTAAAGCGAGATTTCGCATCGATTACCACAAATCCGATTTTGGAATTTTTACATGTATCTATTAGATTAACAAAACACAAACACAAAGTTTTCCCTTGGTTTTTAGAATAGAAAACAATTTAGGGTTCAAAATAATGTTCGTATATTTTTTACCGGAGTGGTATTTCGATAGTTCGCTTGGCACTAAACTTCGATGACGACGCTTCGAAATTGTGATTAGCATTGTGTGCCCTAATGTTGATCAAATCATAGGTTTGCAAATGCGATATAATGTAATGCAGGTATGAAGCGCATTATAAATTTGCGAATCGTTAATTCGATATGCAACCGCGTACTCAAACATTGTAATAAATCCTCTTTTCGCCATTCGAGCTGGTATTTACGCGCCGATCAGTATGTGCGGTATTTGGCGTGAAGCTCCGGTGGCGCTTGGGCGGTGGAATTAGGAACTACGCTCAATGCACCTTCACCGCCAGCAATGACTCCGTGGCAGCATTGTCGTAGCTTCCGCAACATCGATGACCGGCAGGCCCTAGGGTTCGAGTAAAGCCGTTGGGGGATTTTCGATTCTCCTTAAATTGCAGGCCCGGATTCAACCACTACTGTATGGAGAAGAATTCTAGCGGCCGGCGGCTCTGATCGGCAGATTTTCGTGGTTTCTCCGATCAATACCAAGGCGAAAGCCGGAGCAGTGCGTCAACACACGGCCCATGGACTACACGCGATCTTCTTTTCTTTACGGTTTTTTCTTCTCTTAATTTTACATAGTTACATGCACTGGACTACCACAAATTAATGTAATGGAACACGGGAGTAGCCTGGATATTCATCTTGATGGGGGGGGGGGGGGTAAACGAGAAATAAGAAATATAATTAACAAAATACAAATAACACCAGACCAGACACGCTCTAAACTTCCGACTGATCTTCCGACACACGTGTGTGTGTATGTGTTTGGGGAGGGGGCAAAGAGGAGAGGACAAGAAAGTAACGATCACGTGCAATTCCTGACCTCCTTGTTAAGGCACAAGCTCTCTTATTCGCCTGGTGTTAATCGCAGAAACCACGGGAAACAGCGTTCAGAGCGACCGGCCACTACAGTCGTCCTCTAGACAAAATGTTCCATCAAGCTGAGACATTGAACTACATTGCGCAATTACTCATACGATAACAATGTCACTGAGAAATTTGTTACTGTATCATTGATGAGAGTTCGATCAAATTGAGAATCATTACTCAAATATACAGTGCAATTCGTCAAAAAAAAACAATACTTTTGCACGGTTGTAAAGCATTTTTCAACTTTATAAGTACAATGCTTTTAGAATCTCTCACTTTCCCCAAGATTTTGCTTTGTGTGCGAATCGAATGCGCGATTTCGCCTCGCTTGCAGTTCCTTTGATTTCGTCATAATTTTACCCCATAATCTGAATTTTGGTATAAATTCATGCACAGAGGGGGGAGAGGGACAGAGAGACAGGTTTTATACAGATATGACCACATACGCAACTGAAGATTATTACAACTCTCGCAATCATCCTGGCAGACTACATCGTTTCATTTAGTGATTTCACGATTACCTTAACCACGATATATTCGTATAATAGAAATCGCTAGAAGTTGTCATTCATTAATTCCGGCAGTTCAGTTGTTCAAACCGCCGTGCGCGTCAAGAGATTCTAAATCTGTATTTATCCTCTTCCATTCATACCCCGATTAGCCCACCAACCAATCTACTCATCATAATTAACGTCACTTAACGCCGCTAACTAGCGATAATAGTCAATCACACTGCCAATGCGCGACCACTTAGGCATCGTCAATTTACCTCACCGAAAATTAAAGAATGATGTATCGACATTGGCAGGTGGACGGAGAAGAAAACGAATGACAAGAAACTGCACTCGGGACTGCTGTCGAATCAAACGATTCATGAAAACGCCTGAAAGAGACTATATTAAGGACGGACTTCCGCCAAGGCAAACTATGCGGTTGCCTATGAGCCAACCTCAGAGGAGGAAGGGCAGATGATAGTACTAATAAAATATACAATAAGAGATTGAACGGCTGAGTGTACACCAATCGATTACAATCTCTAGCTTCTGAACACGCGCAGATACACAAAAGTGAAGAGAAACTTGATGTTTCGCCGTACAAAACCTCCCTAATAGGGTCTCGATAAGTTTTATTTTATTTCATTTTACTTTTCTTCACTTCAGAATATGGCAGAGAAATTTGTAACTATTTTAATAGTTACATAGCTCTTTAAATGTATTCTTTAGTTTCATATTGTAAAATATATGAATTACTGGAATAATAATTATAAATAAGTAATACGGAAATTATAAAATTAAATTGAATAAGAATAATTTCGTAATTATTTTATATTATTGAGTTAAATATCGATATTTTTGCCCTTTTTTGCTGGTTTAATAACTAAAAGAAAGGGTCCCGATCAGATTGTTTGGGGCCCGAATTCTTAAAAGGTCCAGTCCTAATTATAGTAATTCACACCGTTTCACCAATGCATTCTTAGGTCACTCAAACCATCAAAAACTCGTGTTTTTCCAAATTTCTTCCAGAATATCTTCGAGAGAATCGGCTAAAAATTGTGCCAATCGATTAGTCATCTTGAGAGGAATCGGATGAGATATTGATCCCTCAGTCGGTGTAGTACAGGGTTGTGCAACTGGCGGTCCGCGGGGCCAGTGCCATATAATGTGGCCCTCGAAATATTATTAGTTTGATTGATTGATTTTTTCGTGTTTCCGGGCGCGTCAACTGCTTCGGTCATTTGTCCCGTTAGTGTAGTGCATGCTTTTTTCTCGGGAGATGGCGGTGATCTTCCCCCGCTGGATGGCGAGATCCGGCGCAGACCTACCGTCGGCTAGTGGGGGTTTCTCCCTAACCAGGACTCTCCCACCAACGGGGCACCGCCCCAGCCGGGACAAGCTCTAAGCTCCCTACCGGTCTCCCGGGATATGTGGTAGTGTAGTGCATGATAGTGTGTGTGTGTGTGTAAGATGACAGGATAGGACAAGGAAGAGGAAGGAAAGATCGCGCGCGGTCCGTGGCCTGTTTGTTAGGGTACTGCTCCGGCATTCGCCTGGTGTTGAACGGAGAAACCACGGAAAACTACCGATCAGAGCAGCCGGCCGCTAGAATTCTCCTCCAGACAGCAGCTGAATTCGACCTAGCTCACAAGCTAGTGTCGAAAATCCTGCCGCCGTGAGGATTCGAACCCAGAACCTCCCGGTCAGAGACACTGCAGTGACATCAGGTGATGCACTGAGCCACCACTCCTGGTCCCATCGATCGGCTGTAAGGATGGTAACGTCGACGGAATATGGAAAAAAGGATCGCGCGTGGTTCGTGATCCTTCGTACGAGATACATCTAGACAAAATTCGTCTGGAAATGATAAGGGAAACCACTGATCAGAGCAATCGATTCCAGCACGCGTCACTCCGCCGCTCGCGGGTGTTACACACATTGAGTAAATTTCTGGCACCTTGCCTGAATCGAACCGGCCGACTACGAATCACAGCACAGTCGAGCTAAGGTCCTGCTTTTAGGCTCGCCGCTACCCGGTGTTGGTAAATTAGAAGGTAATACCATAAATACATTCAATGGTATCAATTCTTCATCGTAATGTAATTCACATCATCTTCCCAGATGACATTAAACGATTAAATTCGATAGAAAAGTTTAAATCGTTTAAGTAAAATTGTTTACTAATTTTCTCTTCTAGCGAAAGGCTTTCAGTATTTACTTTATATTTATTAACTCTAAGAAAACAAATAAAGTAAAGTAACTCCAAGTAAAATTGTTTCTGTTGCACAACTGTTTCTATACAATTAGAGACTATATTGAGCATCAAACGGTCATTAATTTTAACACTGATTTTTAATGTATTTATTAACATTATTACCATTTATTACATTTAATGTATTATTTACCATTTGGACTGTATAATTCTAAACAACCTGTAACAGTATTGTACTGCAGTTTCCGGTTAACAATCTTTGCAAAAAAAAACGCTCATTTTCTTTCTGTATTCAAAATTCAAGTATTATATGACTTATGGTAGGGATCACAGAATTTTGAAAACTTGTACAGAATTCACTTCTCCTCATTGAATGTCGCACACAGTTTTTACCTGTTTTTGACGTTAAATAAATAAATAAATAATAAATAAATAAATATTCAGTCATTTGACAGCAAATCATGCAGAGCGTACGATTTTGCTCTGCGTGGGTGAGTGATTGTGTGTGTGGGGGGGTGAGGGAACTACATATATTGTGTCCAGCCGACTTGATGTTTTTTATAAAGAATTTATCATTCATGATTAACATAAAATCTATTTTTATTTGTTTTCTTAGAGTTAATAAATATAAAGTAAATATTTATAGTAAGTAGTAAGCCTTTCGCTAGAAGAGAAAATTAGTAAACTTTTTTCTTTCTTCTTTCATGAAATAAGAAATACTTAGGAAAATAATATTTAGAAAATTAATATAAGCAATTTTTTTTTTAATATTCACTTCCGTGGGGCGGGGGGACTGAAGCCTTACGTACGATACTGAACTCTCATCATCTGTTTCGATTCAGATTAGATTAGTATCCTCAACCAACAGAACAAAGTAAAAACAATACAAGTCTTGGAACAATTTCAACTGCATATGCACCTCAAGTAATTCCCGCTCTATTTATTGCGGATACATCTTCCATTAAACATCACTTCTCCATGCTAATCGTTCTGTTAGAAAGGCGCTAGGGAAAGTAACTTCATCCCAAGGCAGGTTTTTCGTCCGGTTTGCCTTGATCCATTGACCAAATACTGAGATGGCCGCTTGTTTTGTTTTCACAAATAAATGTAACTTCACTATCTACACAAGTTTTCTTGATCTGTGGTCAATGTGCAAGTAATAGTCCATGTTCCCGTGGTAAATCGATTCATTTAATCGTATTATAAGTGATGAGAGCCAAGTTCTATAGATCATTTCCTGTTGTAAATAGTTTTTATTACACGGGAGAGAATATTTCTCGTTATCAAACCTAGCCCAAAACGGTCGTTGCTACTTCGAATTCAACTTAATTTGGTTTACGAGCTAGGGTAGGTATTCCAGGACTCAAAACGTGCAAGATGCTCTTCTTCCTCATAGTCACAAACAGTTAATTTTTTTAACGTTAAATAAATTAAATTAAGGAAACTTGCATTGTTCCCATCAATGCAGAAAAGATCTGACAAAATCCCTTCTGTACTAATCTAGATATGATACCACATACTACCTTTAAGTAGTTTCAGATTTTTGATTCAGAAAAAATTATGAATTATTTGATCAGGATTTCTCTAACACATTTTCATATAGTGATCTAAACAAACAGACATAAAAATTGAAGTTTAAATGTGTGATGGATTCACGAAGCAATTGACGGAAAAAACTCAAGAGTTCAACCTTTCATTTCCTGATAACTTATTCGACGATACCTTAATTTTTCGCGCCACACTTTCGACAATACGAACAAGTATCTTTGAAATCCATCATCATGTGCTGCCAAATGACAGAAAATAATAGGCAGGCCGCATAGTAAAAAAAAAAAAAAAAAAAAATGAACGCACTCGCCTTACAGAATAATAATTGTTGCAGACTGAAACAGCGCGGTATTACCAGATATAATCATCCAGTGTTGCACGATAGCAGCATAATTGATCCAGGCAATACGGTTCACCATACACAGAAAGGGGGGTATACGAATACACCCTAACACGCAGAACCTTATCTTCATTCAATAAAACACTTTTTCGTGAAACAACGAAGTCACTAACAGTTCAGAGGCTTTCAGAAGATATTATCTACTTCGCTTACGTTCCTTAGTCGAAATTTCTCATGTTACCGAAAAAAGCAAATTATAAGCATGAATTTTAACGAAAAATTATTAGTAATTTGATTCGGAAGATTATATCCGCACACATTTAATATAAGACAAAATGTAACAAAGATTCTTTTAAAGTTAGGTGTCGAAAGGAAAACTTTGTGGTAATCTACCTTCTAGAATTGGTGAAGAACGGGATTTCCTTAATGTTTAAAACCAGTCTAAGACTTACAGTAGCCTCCATTTGCTGAACAATATCGGGGTAAGTGTTCCAACAAATCAACCATGCAAATAACAGCTTTCGATAGTTTCCGATTTTACGTCTTCACACGAAAATGATGTCACTCCAACAGTATTTTTCTCTGGATTACTAAAATCTATTTTTTTAATCCGAAATGCTAATTAAACTTTTGATCTGATAAATCTGATAAAAGACGTTTCATGATCGTGTTATCTATCCCGATAAAAATCACAAACAATACTCAGAATGCCACCGACCGATGAACTACAAGTGCTCTTGGATGCCCCGAAAGAACAATGAAAATACGCACACTCCACTTTTTTTAATCGCACTTCGTAGGAATGCACAATAATATTTTACTCGAATCTTCACTTAACACAGATTTTCACAGAAACACCACTCGAAAATGATAATAATTTTCTATGAACTATCACGAAACCAAGTTTACGGTCCCACGAAATCGTCACTTATGCGTCACAGACGAATAGATCTAGAAAATAATTCAGACGCATAATGAAATGCTCGAAACATAACTCTTTGATACTTCAATAGTGCACTTTTCATTGGGTAAAACTTGGACAACAAAACTCGTCACTCACTTTTGGAGAACACCTGTTCCCACCAAATCGAATAATGTAATTCATATTCTTTTCTTTTAATATACCGGGTTTGGAGTCACCAGATATCTTATCGACCCATCTTTGTTTAAAAATATATCACCTATTCAACAACAAAACTCCAAAAATCAACAGAACATCTAAATGCAATATAACAGATCGTTGAAATCTCCGGAAAACTTCCTTTCATAAGAGTATGAAACAGTTCCGTCCGCACGTTTTCACACATAAAGCGCCCATAAAGGAACTTAGATACTCAAAATATTATCTTTAGTTGAAATTCAGCATAACATTTCTACCAAAAATTATTTTTTAAATTTTTTAACCACAAAAACTACACCAATTTCAACAAACATAACCACACATTTCGTCCCACGTCGAGCGGTGTTACCCGCCATAACCTACCTTTCTCCGTCAGTCGGTTCACGGGTCCACCAAAGGCCGACCGCTCTCGCTGTGAATACACGCTCACAAAAAAAAAACTCGTCGTCCACACGACCTTCGCGGACGTCGTCCCGTGACGGAACCCAACTCGCGAGCGCACCGCACACACAACCTACCAACCACGCCGCAATCGCGCACAGCGCCCAACTGACGTCGACGCGGGAGAACGATGCGCGCGCACGGCGCTAGCTCGCGTGGCGGACGTACACTAGTTGGCCGCGCGGCGCGGCGGTGTGTATCCCTCCGCGCGGTGTTGGGAGCCAGCGCTGCTGCCGTCGCTGTGGAAGGTCCCTCGTCTGCGGTGTTGGAGTCGCCGCCAGAGAACGGAGCGACTGCGGCGGCGGCGCGGCGGGGCGATCGAATTGGGCGTGGGCGGGCGGGCCAGGGCGACGGCCTGGCGCGCGGGCGCGGCGTGGAGAGGCGAGGCGAGGAGGTGCCGGATGAGACAGTGTTGGGGAAGGCGCGGTTGCTGGATTCTGTAGTGACTGCGTGCGCTGGAAAATCCTATGGTCCATCGTTGTTTCTCCATCTAATTAGTACTTTTCTTCCATTCTTCTTTCGATGATCTATTAATGATATAATAATAATAATAATAATAATAATAATAATAATAATGACAACTTGCGACGAGCTCATCTCGTCTAATCACGTGACAAATATTACAAGCTATTCAACAATGTGGAACAAAGTAAACTTCGATTTCAAATCTATTTAATAGTCGTTATATATTAGAAGACGTTCTTCTCTTTCTCTTATAATTATTTCTTTCAACCTCATTTTCCTTCCTTAGTACTTGTTTAATGATGGTGCAAAGTTTTGCTCTTGTAAGCTACTAATAAATATACTATTTTTATTACATATTACTTTGCTTAGTTCAAATATCAATTTTGAAGGTGTCACTTGACCAACGATGTTATCTCCTTAGCTCCCTTTCTCCATTTCCTTGTCTTTTTGAGTCACATTTCTTTCCTCTTCGGTGCATCCGAAAGTACTCTTTCGCGTCCTCTTCATCTTCCTCCTTTTCTTGTATACCTCCTTCCTCTGCTTCTTTTCTGTCCTTTAACCTCTTTCTACTCCTCTAATTCATTTTCTCAAATTCTCTCTTTTCTCCATTCTTCATTGCCCTTTCCCATTTTCTTCGCAGAGTTTCTCCTCTTCCTGTTACCTTTCTCTTTCCGTTCCCTCCTCTTCCTCTTCCTTCTCTTACAACTTTTCTTTACATTTCAATAAACCGTACAAAAATGCCTGTTTGTGGGCATGCTCTTAAAACAGAGTAGTTAGAAAGCCATTCATGGTTATTAATTTTAATGTACGTCCCTGAAATAGAGTTCCAGGACCGTTCTGAAAGCCAAGATAAATTAAGTGTCGTAATATGTCTTCCCGTCTTCCTACTTTGTTCTCTAGGGCACCATTCCTTCGCAGTTGTCTGAATCACTCTAATACTATAAATTGATTCAAATTGCACCATTTTCTCCTTTCGCTCTATCTCTCTCATTTCCCCATGAGTCCACGGGCATGTTGAGTCATAGTAGCCCCCATATCAATGAGAAATGTGCAAATTCCGCAAATGAATTAAACAAACAGAAACAAAATCCTACTAACTCTCCCGGTATTAGAGATACGTCAATGGCTATGTTTTCAAACTATCGCTATTTCTATAAAAATATCGACGTTTTAAACATCGATGTATTGAAAACGTTTTTTTAATATCGATGTTTTGTGCTCGAATGTTTCATGTTTTCGATGTTTTGTTTGTGTATGAAAAATTCCCATAGTTACAATTGTGTGAAAGTTAAAATATGAAATAATAACTGATAGTACTATTACTTCGTATTTAGTGATTGAACGTTTGAACCTAACGAACGTGCTTGGTACTATCTTCAACAAGCAGACTATCACTTGCCCGACAAGATCCTAGCGCCCTGGCATTTCCTTAAATTGAAAATCACGTATTCTCTTTTAAATGATATTTCGCGACACATCATTGTAAGTTTCCTTTGACTTCCGTCGTCGATGACTGCATTCGCATAAATGTTGTTCGGAAGGGAGAAAAGGTGGATGATACCGTTTTCCGAAAGCCTTTCTTAGGCGTTACTGTACAATCAGTACACATAATTTAAGAAGTAGTGTATTCATAACTTGTTTTTTTTTTACCTGAATTTGACTTAGGGCATCAACCGATGTCACTGCAGTGCTTCTGACTGAGAGGTCCAAGGATTTTCGACACTCGCTCTTCACCTAGGTCGAATTCAGTCGCTGTCTGAAGGAGAATTCTAGCGACTGCCTCCTCTGATCGGTAGTTTTCCGTGGTTTCTCCGATCAACACCAGGCGAATGCCAGAGTGGTACTCTAATAAACGAGCCGCGGACCGCGCGTGATCTTTCCTTCCAGTTCCTTGTCCTATCCTCTCCCCTTACACACACACACACACACACACACACACACACACACACACACACACACACACACACTGACACTAACATGCACTACACTACCACATATTCCGGGAGACCGGTCGGGAGCTTTGTCCCTGCTGGGGCGGTGCCTCGCTGGAGGGAGATACCTGGTTGGGGAAAACCCCGTAACCCTACAATAAGTCGGCACCAGATCTCGCCATCCAGCGGGGGGGGGGGAGATCACCGCCCCCTCCCGCGCTAAAAGCATGCACTACACTTACGGGACTAAAGATAGCATTTAACGCGCCCGGAATCACAAATCAATTAATCTATCAAACGACTTGAATTAATCTCATCCAGCTAACTTTCGCCAGTAGTTCATACAGTTTAGGTAAGGCCATTCAACTTACAGAGACGGACGAACGTCACTTTAAAAACACTCTTTTTCAATGTGAACGCCCCCCAAAACGGTTTCTAATAAAAAATCATTAAGGACGTTTTGTATGAATGCATGAGGTTAATAATTTTATTTATTCACCTGCAGATGTATCGGTTCTAATTGGGACTTTTTTCAGGACTATAATAATGCACATCAGATAATTCTGGTAAACGAAATCACTTAATGACGCTCGTACTTACTTAAATTGTAATATTACGTGGACTAGGTTGTATTCTACGAAAACTTCCTCACTTTAATAATAAGAAACAAATTCATTGCAGCTCTGAAGATGGTCCAATAACCGACTCTAAACTCGCAGTAATGATATAAGAATTTTTTGACCTATACGCAAGAACAATCCATTTGAACATAGTGGAGCCAATTAGCAGATACATTCTCGCATTAGTTGTATTGACTACGCAATACTATCATATTAAATGAACCTGCAAAAGTGTTTCCAGCCAGCTATTTTTTCCTCCACGCCGAGATGGGAGCTCAAATCCTTTGAGTGAACATGCCGAGCACGATAACGCTACACTACCACTGGCACTGCTGTACTCAGACTTCCCGCCTCTAATATAAATATTCTACAAACACTAATGGTTCCTCGCATTATTTATAACTAGACATCGGATGTTTAGGGAAATGCCTATTTTCTTCTAGAGAACTTATTTAAAGGCTGATAATATATGCCTACGAATCATGACAAATGATGACATTTGACGGAATTTTATAATGCTTATTTTTGCTTATTTTAGCATAAATGCCTATTTTTTGCATAAATACCTTTTTTAGGACTTTTTTGCCTTTTATTTAGTATATTTATATACAATGCTAAGATATCGGAAAATCGGCGATGGTCCAACGTGACCATTCATTATAAAACCTTCAATCCACGTCTTGAAATTTAAAATTACGAGAGAATTCCTGCAAGTACACCAACTGATTTTTCTCCATCTCCCTATTTCACAAATACCAGCCATGATCTGAGAACATGGAGGATTGACAATACGCCGAGGGAACCGAAATTTTAAGTGGAAATAAATATAAATTCCCAGAAGGTTTCAGTGTTGCTAGTGTTGGACTGCTAAAATATATGCCAGTCACATCGTTCCGATATCCTTCTTCACATTCAAACTGATTTTGTCTCCCAGTCGTCGCAAATTTGAAATTGTGATCCTTGAAAAGTTACTGGTAATATGTAAATATCACTGGTTAATGGAATCTATTAAGAATAAAATGTAGAAGAGTTGTAAATATGTAAATCTAGTTTTACATTAAAATATACGAACTGGTTTTGTGCATTTAAGTTTACAAAATAATATATACAAAAATTACAAGTTTTCAATTTTATTGTGTATGCAACTTATGACAGTACCTTTTTTCTCCTTATTCTTGACTTTTCAGTGCTTTTTTAGGTGCCTAAAAGACGATTTTTTAGTGCGTAGACATCCGATGTCTATTTATAACTTATGCAATTTTCGCAAATTCAGAGAGCCCAACGAAAATGCGACCTGCTCCATTTTTAAGCGCCCTTTATCAGAGAAAACAAATTAAAGAAAATTTTCAAGCCATTTTTTTGACAAATTAATTGTTTAAAAAATGCCTACTGTTCACGCCAAACTAGCCGAAAAGTACTCATATTTTCGAAAAGTTGTACACGACCTTATTTCAAGATCTCACTTCAAACAACAGATTTTATTAAGGAAAGAATCTATCTTTAATATTGTAGTTGAAGAAATACACCGAAAAAATGTTAAACTTATGCAATTTTTGGAAATTCAGATATTTCAAAGAAAATGACACCTGCACAATTTTAAAGAATGTTTTACACTATCCGAGCACAAAGTGTCAAAACATTTAGAGCCGTTTTTGAGCAAATTTTAAAAATGTTGCTGAGGCTTTATGCTCAGAACAAAGTTTTAATCATGCATTGTCATGCATAATCATGCATCAAAATATTGTATTAAAAAAGGGAAGAAAATTTAGTTTCCTGGAATATGCACTGAAGAAATTGTAAGATGAGAATGGGTGACTCCTTGTAATAAGGAATGCTTCAAAAGTCACCAATGAAAGAAATGTTTGCTGTCCCACTATCTTAAAATATCTGAGAGAGAATTCGTTCATGATGCTTGTGTAAATGGTCATTCAGTAAATGATTTAGTCAAACATATACGCTGGAAAGCTGTATTTTTGTTAAGTTTTGTCAAATGAAAATGATAGATTATCAAACAAATTGCAGAAGATTGAATATTTTCCAGTAAATTCATCAGTTGTATTCTCAATAAACACGTTACAATATACTGTATTGAAAACCAATGTTTATTAGAAAATGTTCTTAAAAGAACTTTTATCATGAATTGATAATTTTTAATACAAAAGGAGAGAAAACGGCTTTCCTCGCGTTGAAAATGCTCTGGAAATGGTAAGTGAGGAACGACCGACGCTCTCCATGACTACCTACGATGACGTCACGAAACAGTGAGCAGGCTTTATAACTCTAGGAGGTGGTGCCAGAGTGCTGCTAACGCGGTGGTCACGGTGGAACCGATTGTGGCCAAAACTTTGGTTAGCCGACGTCGGACGTTTCCGTCAGTTATGCCCGATTCGTCCAAACATAGTAACGTAAAGCTAGTAACTAGGTTCGAGTCCTGACGGTGGCAGAATTTTCGGCACTAGCTTTTCAGCTAGGTCGAATTCAGTCGCTGTCTGGAGGAGAATTCTAGCGGCCGGCTGCACTGATCGGTAGTTTTCCGTGGTTTCTTCGATCAACATCAGGTGAATGCCGCAGCAAACGGGCCACGGACCGCGCGCAATCTTTCCTTCCTCTTCCTTGTCCTATCCTCTCCCCTTACAAACACACTTACACTAACATGCACTATATACTACCACATATTCCGGGAGACCGGTCGGGAGCTTAAAGCTTGACCCGGCTGGGGCGGTGCCCCGCTGGTGGGAGAGTCCTGGTTAGAGGGGAACCCCACTAGCCGATGGTAGGTCTCGCCATTCAGCGGGGGAAGATCACCGCCATCTCGCGAGGGGGGAAACATGCACTACACTTACGGAACTAATGGTCAAAGCAGTTGACGAGCCCGGAAACGAAACAAAACAAAAATCAATGTGCTAGTAACTGGAGATGGTCATATTGAACTGGAACGTTCTCTTCCAACGGCGTCCGGAAACATCGACTCTCGGACGAAGATGTTTCGTTTGATTTTGTCGGTTTATTCGTCCGACATCAGTTGGAGAGTCAAGGCCATCTGTAAATGCTCTTGAGCGTGCCTCTCGCAAATATCTCAAACAATGAACTGCGGTACTATGGGAATATTCGGACGATTTCGGGTGCTCTGTTAAAAATATACACTTTAAAAGACAGGAGGTGTAACTAGTAACTAATGACATCGGCCACAATCGAAAATCGAAGTTTAGGAACCGGATTTATATACCTACTAATATATGCATTTAAGCAATCAAAACTGAAAATATGTTATACAACAGTAGTTGATGCAATCAGTTTATGACGTTAAGCTTTATTGCATGAGCACATGTTTTGAAAACGAGCTACGTTTAGAGTGAATTTTCAGATTTGCACGAATCTGAAAATTGCAATATTGTAACGAGTTGCATACGCTGTTTTGTACAACAGCATTATAAATTTATATGAAAATCAAACATAATTTTGCGAAACAACTTTCTTGTGACGTCTCGGGTATTTGACATTCGTGCGAGAAAACGGTATCTGGTTATTCCGTTTATCGCTACCCCACGATTTGTTAAATATGGGGGCAGGGAACTAATGAACAATTAAAGAATTTAAAGAAGGCACCAAGAGAGAAGCTCAGGAAAATTGGCGCCAAAGGCAAATATAAATTCTTTATTAATATTTGCAACTATCAAAATATTAATTAATAACAAATACAAAATTTACGGTCGCCACCTGAATACTCAGGAAAGAAAGTTGCAAATAATTGACCGGTAAGATACCTAAGGAGGGGCGGAGCAACATTTAACTCCTGAGGCTAACTTCGCAGGAAGGTGAACATTCCAATGGGAAGGACACACATGAGGTTCGTGAACCGTAGGAGCATTGATAGTAATCGTGTCTATTTTAGACATTAACCACACATTAGTTACGAACACAACATAATAATTTATTTCACAATGAAAAATGTTCCCTGTGCAGGGATTACAACACATCTGACAGAGAACTATGCAGAATTACAACTTCTATAAATGCAAAAATGAAGTGATCGAACACTAGTCGCATCACAAGAACAACACCTGAAAATTCAATACCTGAAAATACAACATTCAACATTACAATTGTCAAAATATTATACAGAATTACTCAAGGCGCTCGACGTAGAACCTACTTTAAGGCCGCGAGCGGCTTACGAATTATTAATTCCAAATTTGACAAAGGCGCATATCAATAAGCAACCCTTCTATACAAAAAAATGAACAAATTGAATGATACACGGAAAATTGAACTATACCTCAAACAACAATAAACGGAGGCATCACACATAAAAATTTTACCTAAGAAAATGTTACCAATTTAAAGCCCACTATGGAGCAACAATACCAAAAACCTAGTGAAATATGCCACATATCAGTGTTTTCGTCAAACATAAATACACCTAGTGATGGAAATCACGGGCAACACACATTTGATGGAATTGGATTGATAGTTCTGATTTTTACACTTTTACCACTTTTACCAACCAACAATTTTGTGCTGATGCTGTCACATGCAAGGCCGCCTCTCACGTGCCGACACATACGTCGACGGACGACCTGTTACCCGAGCCGCACAAAGTAGCGAGCTCACGGGGCCGAAACTGGACCAACCGATGACCACGGGAATTTGCCCGTATGGGCCACGATCCAGACAGGAAACACACACTTCAGAGGCCCAATGCGATTCACGTCTTACTCAAGGCATGAAGTACCTATAAGCTCTGCAACACAAAAAATACAACAATGAGTACAGAGAACAAATAGAATTGGCGGTTCTGCCGCTATCAGAGCTCGACACAGAAATCCGCCTGTGTGGAGTCACCGCCCACAACAGGAGCACGACGTGAACAACACACAACACATACAATTTCCAACTTCCTGAAAAATAGGCACAAAGCCTCATTAACACCACATGAAACAGTATCAGCACATTTACCAGATAATCAGAACCTTAACATACAACATTAACAATACACCCATTTGAGATCAATCCAATTCCATCTTGGCAGTATAAATACTGCATACAAAAATTAGAAATCCACCTTTTGCTGGTGGGAGAGTCCTGGTTAGAGGGGAACCCCACTAGCCGATGGTAGGTCTCGCCATTCAGCGGGGGAAGATCACCGCCATCTCGCGAGGGGGGAAACATGCACTACACTTACGGAACTAATGGTCAAAGCAGTTGACGAGCCCGGAAACGAAACAAAACAAAAATCAATGTGCTAGTAACTGGAGATGGTCATATTGAACTGGAACGTTCTCTTCCAACGGCGTCCGGAAACATCGACTCTCGGACGAAGATGTTTCGTTTGATTTTGTCGGTTTATTCGTCCGACATCAGTTGGAGAGTCAAGGCCATCTGTAAATGCTCTTGAGCGTGCCTCTCGCAAATATCTCAAACAATGAACTGCGGTACTATGGGAATATTCGGACGATTTCGGGTGCTCTGTTAAAAATATACACTTTAAAAGACAGGAGGTGTAACTAGTAACTAATGACATCGGCCACAATCGAAAATCGAAGTTTAGGAACCGGATTTATATACCTACTAATATATGCATTTAAGCAATCAAAACTGAAAATATGTTATACAACAGTAGTTGATGCAATCAGTTTATGACGTTAAGCTTTATTGCATGAGCACATGTTTTGAAAACGAGCTACGTTTAGAGTGAATTTTCAGATTTGCACGAATCTGAAAATTGCAATATTGTAACGAGTTGCATACGCTGTTTTGTACAACAGCATTATAAATTTATATGAAAATCAAACATAATTTTGCGAAACAACTTTCTTGTGACGTCTCGGGTATTTGACATTCGTGCGAGAAAACGGTGGTCGACTGTTCCGTTTACCGCCACTACCCCACAATTCTCTCGCTGCAATTGGTTGAACGTGTGATGACGCAATCATTCGTGCCGTAAAATGCTAATAAACCATCATTTGTGTCGATTATGAACGATATCTTGCAACAGAAAAGGTCATTTATAATGCTGGTAAACAAAAAATACGATATACCGGTACCCATCAAAACACTTTTTTCCCCCCACAGACTATTCATCCTGTGCTTTCCTCTTACTCTATCGTATAGTGGCATCAGTGAAGAGCAGTGTTAGTAGAATTAGTTGCCACAATGATTCCAGGGGGTGTAATCCAGGCCTTCCCAGAACGCTGTGAGCGTCGGGATTGGATTGCCAGACTGGGAGCCCATCTACACGTTTCGTTTCGAGGAATAATTAGAACATTACAAGAAGGGACCGGCTTTACACGCACAAATCACCTACGCATTTATGAATTAAAAACTTTGAAAGAATGCACGAAAATATGCCCTACAAAATTCGTACCCATCATCACCCATGTTTCTCATAATTTTTTTGCACAGTATATTAATTACTTTACTCCTACTCTATCGTTCAGTGACATATCGAAGATTAGTATTTGTGCAATTAGTTGCCACAATGGAATGTTTGCGGATAAAGACATTTAACAATTAGCTTCAGACCGGGAGCGGTAGCTCAGTGCATCAACTGATGTCACTGCAGCGCCTCTGACCAGGAGGTCCTAGGTTCGGGTCCTGACGGCGGCAGGATTTTCGACACTAGCTTTTCAGCTAGGTCGAATTCAGTCCTGTCTGGAGGAGAATTCTAGCGACCGGCTGCTCTGATCGGTAGTTTTCCGTGGTTTCTCCGATCAACTCCAGGCGAATGCCGGAGCAGTACTCTTCTAAACGGGCCACGGACCGCGCGTGATCTGTCCTTCCTCTTCCTTGTCCTATCCTCTCCCTTACACACACACACACACACACACACTTACACTAACATGCACACCACATATTCGGGAGGCCGGTCGGGAGCTTAGAGCTTGTCCCGGCTGGGGCGGTGCCTCGCTGGTGGGAGAGTCCTGGTTAGGGGGAAACCCCACTAGCCGACGGTAGGTCGGCGCCGGATCTCGCCATCCAGCGGGGAAGATCACCGCGCATATCCCGAGAAAGAAACTTGCACTACACTAACGGGACTAATGACCAAAGCAGTTGACGTGCCCGGAAACACGAAAAAATCGAATCAAATTAAATTAGCTTGAGAACCACGTGTGATCACTATGTCGAAATGACCTTAGCTGCCATCTGCGAGTTTTTCCACGTCGAATCACACACTCACAAAACATTGTTTTTTTTAGCGACTTGACACTTTCTTATGACGCCTATGGTTGAAAGTAGGTAACGTGTATTGTTTTTCTTCTTTCCTAGGGCTTTTATCCAGCCGACAGCCGGTTGCCCTTTACGTCCCGAAGGGACGCATAATCGACCATACACTAGACAAACACTTGCGGGCTCCTCTGATCTGGGGTCTGCAGAACGCGAGGCCCTCCGCGACAACACACACACAAAGTCAAGGGACAAACAGCCATACCCAAGGCGGGACTCGAACCCGCGACCCTTCGGACCGAAGCGCGGAGTCGGTACTCGCTCTTAGCCACCTCGGCCATCCAGGTCGGCAAACGTACACTACTGTTTGTGGAAATTGCAACACCGCGAAGGAGCGGCATTGAACGCATCGCATTTCGTGGATAAGTTTGTGACATTGATATCGCCAGGTGATTACATTTACAACGCCGCCAGTCACGTGGTTGCGACGTAGGGACGGCTTATCGCACCATGTTCGGCTATAAATAGAGGCGCCTTGGAGAGGCTACAAACAGTGACAGGTCGACCCTTGGCTCGCACAAGTTGTCTGTAAGTCACACCATACCTCGTCGCCGACAGCGAGTACAGTACGAACACTTGACGGACTTCGACCGGGGCAGGGTCGTCGGGATGCGAGAAGCTGGGTTGTCCTACCGCCAGATTGCCACACGTCTGGGTCGAGCCGCCAGTACCATCATGCGAACATGGCGTCAGTGGTCTGCGGAAGGTCGTACCCACCGCCAGCGTGGGACAGGGCCTCGCTATCACACTCCGGCGAGGGAAGATCGACACCTCTACCGTATGGCCATCACCGATCGCACAGCGACATCCACCACGTTAGCGCAGCAGTGGAATACAGTGACAAGTCACAGCATGTCCGCCAGCAGTGTTCGGCGCCGTCTTGTGCAAAGGGGCTTGATTGCTCGCCGCCCCTTGTTGCGCCTTCCACTGACTCTCAACAACAGACGCCTCCGACATCTGTGGGGCGTCGAACATCGACATTGGCGGGCTGAGTGGCAGCAAGTCATCTTTTCCGACGAGTCCCGCTTCAATTTGTCCAGTAACGACGGTCGTATACGTGTTCGACGACATCGCGGTGAACGCAATCTGGAGGGATGCATTCGCCAGCGTCATACCGGCCCAACACCCGGTGTAAAGGTATGGGGTGCCATTGGCTACCACTCACGGACCCGCCTACTCCGCATTGAGGGAAATCTCAACGCCCACCGGTACATCGAGGAAGTCGTGAGGGCGGAGGTCGTGCCCTTCGTACAACGCTCGCCTAGAGCGATATTCCAGCAAGACAATGCGCGACCCCATATCGCTCGCATCGTGCAACGTGTGTTCAATGAACACCAGATTCAGCTCCTTCCGTGGCCGGCTCGTTCACCTGACATGTCGCCAATTGAACATGTGTGGAGCATGCTTTCCCAGAGGCAGGTCCGCCAGGCACCTCCGCCAGCTTCCACCGCCGAACTCTGGACGCGGCTTGAAGGAGCATGACCTGCCACAAGAAGCGATACAGACTCTTATTAGCTCAATGCCGCGCCGTGTACAGGCTCTTGTGGATGCGCGTGGTGGCTTCACAACTTACTGACTTGGCATGTATCCATGTATTTGATGGTACTGCAAATGAAATAAAGTAGTGCCTGTGGCATGGGTGCACAGTACATTGAATATCATTTCCCTAGATCCATTCGTTCTTGGTGTTGCAATTTCCACAAACAGTAGTGTATTATTTAAATATTTAAAATAATTTTTATACTGAAAATGAAAATGTTCACAACAGGCCAACACTTAAATTCATTTAAAAAATGCCCGTCTATTTATACACTAATGTTGCGCACATGTGCCAAATTTCGAAATGGGAAGCACATAACATTTCACATAAATAGTTTGTTGACCGGAGCACGTAGGCTGGCCGACTGGCATTCGCACCCTGGGGCGTCAATGACACGACGAAGAACATAAAAGCTAGCATGTCGGGTAACGCAGAACCACGTTCACGATTGCGATTGGAAGGTTTTTGACGAAAGTCTTGTCGAGTCAGTTGTGTAAACAGAGGTAACCCGAAAGAAGGGCGGATTCAGCCGATCATTCGGGGGGGGGGGGGGCATCGTAAATTTTTGTTAAATAGTAAACATATTTGTTATTATTTTGTATATTATTTATGTACTGCATATATGGTACTATACAATATTATTGTTTAAATAATTACATAATTCAAACATAAATATTTAAATCAATTTTGCCAAATAAAGGAAGGTAAACGAAAACTCTAGGTTTTGGGGGTGGGGCATGGTCCCCCCTCCCGGATCCGCCAGCGACCCAGAAATACATACAATGGTCTGAGAAGTTAGTGACCGCAGATAGTCTTACAAAAATATCAATACCATTGTTACTTCCTTTATCTTAACACAAGTACCTTTAATTGCAGACGAAGTGCACGTTTACAATGTTACAACCAGCATTCTTCAGAAGTTGAAAATTGACTGTTTACCGTCATAAAAGTTTTTAAATGTTCACCTTATCGAAAAAACAGATTTCCAAAATTCTTTCTCGTGACGGATCAAGTGACGTTTTATCAAGGAAGTGGGAATCGTCCAAATTTATGTTGCAAATACATCGGTGAGTGACAATAATAAATAAACATGCACATCTGGTCATGGTAGGGCATGCTCACTCCAATGATACATTTAGAAGATAATGAAGTAACGGACGAGTTATTTCACCTTCTGTTGTTTTCTCTTGTTTGCCACTTTTTTCTACATCACAAGACAAAAATAAAGTCAGTGTGATTTTTTAAAAAAAAATATTCTTTCGTATTTTAAGATACAATTCAGGGAGGGCACTGAATTAATGTCTAAGCTATCCTGCAACATTCTGTGCTATATTTAAGAGAAATCAAAGAATTTAAACATTGAACAATCATTGCCTTTACTGAACGACTGAAACGCGGCACGAAAGCACCTTTTTCAGTGTCAACTCAAACACTTCTCAAACACTTCTCAAACACTTCTCAAACACTGCTCAAACACTGCTCACACACTGCTCACACACTGCTCACACACTGCTCACACACTTCTCACACACTTCTCACACACTTCTCACACACTTCTCACACACTTCTCACACACTTCTCACACACTTCTCACACACTTCTCACACACTTCTCACACACTTCTCACACACTTCTCACACACTTCTCACACACTTCTCACACACTTCTCACACACTTCTCACACACTTCTCACACACTTCTCAAACACTTCTCAAACACTTTTCAAACACGCTCAAACAAAATTATGAAAGTATTAACAGATACATATTTCTGAGATGAGATGAGCGCCTAGTATTTAAAAAAATGTGAATTTATGTTTCCACAAAGGATACTTTAATGTGAGTGCTGAATGGCATTTCTTCTCTTCACAACGTCCCATGAAAACGTGAAACCGTGTGACTCTCAAGTACCACAGAGAACTCGAGAAAATATGATTTTGATATTATTGAATTATTACAGATTATCACCATAGTAACGGGGTCAGACGATTCAGTCGCGATCAGTCGCATTACTTTGTAGTTCCTGTTTATGTTACATTTTTTTTGTACAGTGGAACGCAGTGAAGATAATATGTATGCTGTCTTAAGCATCCAAACTCGTGTTCCTTCAGAAAAGCGAACAACTCGTTTCCGGATGAATCACCTTCGAGATTAAAACGGTGTGCGGGGTTGTAACGTGTTTAGGGGTTGCATGTGCACCTGCCCTAAACTTCCTTTATATCTTAACCTGAGAACTTCTACATTTTTCGTCTTAAATCTCTTTGATGGAGGCCTGGAAAATATTTCCTTTTCCGCTTTTTGTCTTGATGGTGTCTTTTAAAAGTCGATGTTTTTAAACAGCTTTCAGCGTATCCATCTCTCTCCCCTAACCGGTTTAGGTGGCTCAGGGCATCAACTGATGTCACTACAGTGCCTCTGAGTGGGAGGTTCAGGGGTTCGACTACCGACGGTGGCAGGATTTTCGACACTAGCTTGTCTATTAGGTCAAATTCAGTCGCTGTCTGGAGGAGAATTCTACCGGCCGGCTGCGCTGATCGGTAGTTTTCCGTGGTTTCTCCGATCAAGACCAGACGAATGCCGGAGCAGTACCCTAACAAACGGGCCACGGACCGCGTGCGATCTTTCCATCCTCTTCATATCATCTCCTTTACTTACACACACTTACACTTACAAACACTGTATTACCACACATTTTAGGAGGTTAGAGCTTTTCGTGCCTGTTGCAGTGCTTGGTGTGAGATACCTGGTTGGGAAAAACCCCACTGGCCAACAGGTAGGTCAGCCCAGATCTCGCCGACCAGCATAGGAAGATCACCGCGACCTCCCGGGTCAGAAAAATCGCGACAGTACACCACACTTACGGGACTAATGGCCTTAGCAATTGAAGTGCCCGGAAACGATAAATGAACTAATTTGGCGACTTTCAGAGTAGCCATCTCTCGCTTCTGTGGCTACAGCTGTGTGCATAGATTCCTGTCTACTACTATGACCGGTCAACAGATTTTAAGTGAAAAATTTCTCTCTGCTCGCTACGCCACTGAGCTCACTCCGGTTACGCATCCGGGAGTGGGCTGGCGTGGGGTGGGGTGGCGTGGCATGGTGTGGTGTGGCGTGGCGAGGCGTGGCGTGGCGTGGCGGGGCGAGGCGTGGCGGGGCGTGCCTTGGCCTGGCGGGGAGAGGAGAGGCGTGGCGGGTTGGGGCGAGGCGAAGCGAGGCATGGCGGGTCGGGGCGTTGCGGGGTGTGGCGAGGCGTGGCGATGAGAGGAGAGACGCGGGTGGGGCGTTGGTGGCGGGACGTGGCGTGGCGAGGCACGGCGTAGTGGAGAGTGGCTTGGCGTGGTGGGGCGGGACGTGTCATGGCGGGGAGTGGAGAGGCGTGGTGTGGTGTGGCGTGGTGAAGAGAGGAGGGTGGTGGCGTTGCGTGGCGAGGCATAGCGTAGTGGAGCGTGGCTTGGCGTGGCGAGGAGAGTAGAAGCGGGGAGGGTCGGTGCGGTGCGGTGCGAGGCGTGGCGTAGTGGAAAGTGGCTTGACATGGCAGGGCGGGAAGTTGCGTGGTGGGGTGGGGCGTAGTGGAGCCTGGCTTTTCGTGGGGGGGGGGGAACGTGGCGGGGCGGGGAGAGGAGAGGCGTGGTGGGAAGCGGGGGAAAACGTGGCGGGACGGAACGTGGCGGAGTGAGGAGGGCGTAGCAAGGGGTTGCGTAGTGGAGCGTAGCTTGGCGTGTTGGGGAGAGGAGAGGCGCGGCGGGGAGTAGCGGCGTGGGGCGAGAGGCGTGGCGGGGCGGGGCGGGGAGGGACGTGGCGTAGTGGATCGCGGCTTTTCGTGGCGGGGCAGGACGTGGCGGGGCGGGGAGAGAGGAGGCGTGGGAGTGGCGAGGTTCGCATGATAAGTGGGGCTAATTTTCGCAAAAGATCTGGACGCGGTGGAAGGAGAGGCCGGCGGGAGGGGTATGGCGTGGAGGGCGGGCGGCGAGTGCGGACGGCGAGGCGTGAGCGCAGTGGACCGCAGCTCGGCAATAAAGAAGAGAAGAGCGGCGGGGCGAGAGGGCGCGCCGTGAAGTGGCGGGCGTGGGCGTGGCACAGCGGAGAGCGGCCTTTCGTGGCGGGGCAGGACGTGGCGGGGCGGGGAGACGAGAGACTTGGTGGGGAATGGCGGGGCTTGGCGAGGCGGGGGAGAGGTGCGGCAGGACGGGATGTGGCGGGGAAGGGAGAGACGCGGCGGGGGGCGAGAGGCGTGGCGGGGCGGGGCATGGCGGGGCGTGTCATAGTGGAGCGCGGCTTTTCGTGGCGGAGCGGGGCGGGGAGGTATGTGGCGTGACGGGAAGAGGTGTGGCGGGGCGTGGCGTGGCGGAGCATGAGCCGCCGTGTCGCTCTCGGCGTGGCGAGTGCTCTCGGGTAGCTTATAACGCGCGTGGGGCGTGGGCGGGGCCTCGGTGGAGAGGGCCAGGTGGCGCCCGCCGGGCGGAGCGCGGGATCACTCGCGGTGGCGCCATCCTAGAGCGACAGGCCCTTCACGACCCCGCTTGCCCCTGGCGAAGCGGACACGTACCAGCCCAGTCCCTACGTACAGCGAGTGGCGCATTCCGCCATTTTATACCCGTTGCTCCTTATACAGTAATGTTTTCTTTTCTATACTAATCAGAGTTGTGCAATCCGCCATTTTATACCCGTTACTCCTTGTACAGTAATTTTTCCTTTTCTATACTAATCAGAGAGTTGTGCATTCCGCCATTTTATACCCGTTACTCCTTCTACAGTAATTTATCCGTTTCTATACTAATCAGAGAGTTGTGCACTCTGCCTTTTTATACCCGTTACTCCTTATACAGTAATTTATCCTTTTCTATACTAATCAGAGAGTTGTGCACTCCGCCATTTTATACCCGTTACTCCTTATACAGTAATTTATCCTTTCTATACTAATCAGAGAGTTGTGCACTCCGCCATTTTATACCCGTTACTCCTTATACAGTAATTTATCCTTTTCTATACTAATCAGAGAGTTGTGCACTCCGCCATTTTATACCCGTTACTCCTTCTACAGTAATTTATCCTTTTCTATACTAATCAGAGAGTGGCGCATGAACGGATCGTGCTCCAATTAATGTTAGGAGTTTTTTGGGGGGGACTTGTAAGCATCTACTAGGGAATGGATATTGAGAGAACATCAAAAATTTGAACACTAAGTGTGACAGTGGAGCTTAAAATATTTCACGTGAACGAGTTGGAGGGACATTGAGGGCTTGGGCGAAGTTGTCAGTGATTGGACTGGAATGTTAGCAGCAAATAGTTTGTCGATCTGATGAACGGTGATTGAAGTGAGCTTCCGAGAAAAGAAGAGAGAAGATGGTGTCTAGACCTGAGGACGGCGGTGTCGGAGATGGATAAAGATGGCCGAAAAAGCACGCGAAGACATAAGGTTGGAACGGTCATGACAAACATTTAATTTTATATTGGGAAAAGTTATACAATATAAACAATTGTTTTAAATTGTTTAGAAAATTTCCATGTTTTTGTGAAATGAATATATGATTTTTCATTGAGCCAATTCTAGCAATGAAGTAGCAAGATAGATATTTACTTTTCAGATTCCTCGACCGAGTTTGAGTATAAATTGCAGAATATTTCACAATGTATCTACAGGTACGTGGCTTGGAGTGTTGTGGCGTGGCGGGGAGGCACGCGGTGGGAAGGAACAGGTTGGAGCTGGGCTGGTGGGATGTGGCTGGGCGGAGAAGGATGGGAAAGGACGGAAGTCAAAGAAAGGCGAATAAGGATAGAGGGGAAGAACACATCTTTTTTTTATCTAATGGATGATTGTGATAAATACATTGGCAACGCTGGGAACTTCAAATATTTTATAATAAAAGTCCTGGCACAGAACGAGAGCGAAGTGCCGCCTAAAGATTATCAGTGTGAATGTAAGATTGTTTTCAACTCTTTCTGCAAAATCTCCAGTTCCAACGTCATCATAGCGTTGGCGAGACTCAACTTCTCGCCTTGTATTCCTCTGGAGCATCTCCTTTATGGCACCTCCGGCTCTCCGCAGTTCTGTTTCGTCTTACGGTCGTCTCTCCCCAGAGGACAGTTTCAGGTGTCTCGCAAGGCTTGTTTCTAGCCTCAATTCACAGTACAGCAATATAAACGACATATTCTTTGCCAGATGGTGTGTTCCCCAGACAACACTAAACGCATTTCAGTCTAAAAAAAAACACACTTTTTTGGGCCATCTGGATGCTACTTTTGATAGTAAGGACGTAACGGGTTAGTCCAACATAACGGTTCTTTTCTTTTAGATTCATCGGCATACTGATAACAATTTTTAAAATATAATGTATTGAAAACTGAGATGTGTAATTAGACGCACTGTTTGAGAATGTTGCCTAATCGCACAATAATTTTTTTCCGCCTTACGGTAAAATGTTCGTCAGATCGACCGCGGTGAAGGACACCCAAAACATATTTTAAATGAAAGCAAAATCTCTATTCTTTAAGATGGCCCTTACTGGCACAAGTTTTGAATTAAATAAGTTTAAATTAGTACAGGCCCTTAAGGAAAAACTTTCGCAGGGATAGGTTTTTAAAGTTAAGTTATACGGTGAAAGTACTTTTTTTTCTTTTATTAAATAAGCAGTACATTTTTGTAGGAATCAGATGGTATTAAATGTAGCATACCTCACCGACCATTCTGAGGAGTAATTGATAAAAACAAATTGCTGCGAAATTCATCGCAATCGGAAGTATTGGCTCTTGGCTTCGGAGTTATGCTGTACAATCATGCCAATATCGCCACTGTGGATTAATATTCAAAACTGAAAGAAAGAAAAGTACGGGTGCCGGAGTCAACCTAGCCTCTATTAGGTATTGCTAACCTACGAAAATGAAAAACCATGCCAGAGACTAAATTTATTAGTAAACATTGTTTTTCTAGAGCAAATATTAATTACTTATCTTTCAACAGTTTAGAAACAATTATTCAAATACTCTGTTTACGTCTACAAGCAACAATTGTTCATCTGAGCTGTAATAAATGGTAGAGTGGTTGCGTAGCGACTGGCGGGAACATACCACCTTAGGGCGACAGTTATTTAAAAATAAGGATATTTATACTAATGTATACATTATATCGATATTGCCCCTCGATTTTATAGAAATACAGTAAACCCTCGTAAGCACGAGCTTGCTTAACACGAATTTCGCCGTAAAACGAACAAAACTTCGGTCCCACAAAAGATTTACGGACATATACAATACTCTACTAACACGAGTTTCTATAACACGAACTCCGATTATTTCAGTCCCTTGGAATTCGCGTTAATGAGGGTTTACTGTATTAATTGACCAGTAAATCCCACAAAATAACTTTCAATATACAGAAAATTTTCAGATTCCGGGGTCCTGAAATGATGTTCTCTCTCTGAAAGCTCTAAATAGGCTTATAAGTAAATAATTTTGATTAATTTCGAATTAACGATTACCACAAAAATTGTGCTTTTTCATAGAAATCGCGGATCTAATTATGAAAAGTGTTTTAAAAGATGATTTTTCGGAAGAGATAAAATTCTCCACACAATCTTTTGAAAAGAGAAACTATCGAAACTTGTAAAACGTAACGGCAATAAATAATACTTAACATAAAATATTCTATTGTTTTATAAGTAAAGTCCAAGCATCGGAAATGAGATTCCTCAGGAATATTAAAAGTCTGCCCGAAATATGATCTCATAAGAAATGAAGACACCCGAAAAGATCTGGGCATTTATAACATAAATGAAGAAATAGAAAATTATAAAGATTGTTGGAGATCAAACGTACGAAGAACGGACGCCAGTAGAATCCCCCATCTGACAATGCTCTATCGACCCACTGGAAAAAGAGATGTCGGAAGACCCAAGAAAAGGTGGCAAAAACAGTGATGTTAATAATAATAATGATGACAAGGAAGAAAAAAAGAAGAATATTGTGAAGGCGGAACAGGCGCATGTGCTTACTCCTTGAAGTGAAGAAGAAAAATAAGTTTTATATTCAATGAAAAATTTACACAAGAAACTTTTTGATAAAACGAAAGGATGAAAACATTTTACTTCTGACGGGAAGTATATTTATCGCGATTTACAATGGAAACAGACATCAAATATTCCATCTTCGCTTCGAAAACATGGAAAATGCGAACTTCGCTGGTCAATACAAACTCATATTTCTTCTCTCCATCCAAGTCAGCAGAAAACTCAGAATTTCCTCTTAAACTGACGTAAGATAAGCAAGGACTGTAAGAAAAGATGGAATATTGAAATGCAAGAGATCACGAATCCTAAAAGTATAGAGTACCAAAAATACTAACGTTTTGTGATGAATGAATGCTCAACACTGTTTCTACACATTGAAAGGCTACACTTAGTATCAAGACCAAAAACATTAATTTTAACACTAATATTAATGCATAAGTTATCATTGTACTGTACAATTGTGGCTCTGGGGACTATAAAATAGTAAGTCTTCTCAAGTATCTTTCATAGGAGTGGGCACAAACAGTATAAAGAATTATTCTGTAAACTAGATGATCAACATGAAAGTCATATATTGTATTGAATTAAAAGATACTACATTCATTACTGTGCTATATTATTCTCTATTATCGGTGACTTAATAACATCTAGGAGCAACAAAATAAGTATATGTCTCAATTTTGCTTGTCTTACCATAATTTAATTGCAAGCTCCCCAGTTTTCAAGGACCGCATATGACTGTAAGAAGTATTGTACTGTGACGTACTAGGATGAAAACCACAGACGACTGTTCTGATTGATATATACAGTATATTTACAGAATATTTACAATTAATGTACAAAAATTATAATACAAAAAGCTAACCCTTTGGCAACCTTTCAGTTCTCTTAGCCGCGAAACCCCGCGACCGGCCCCTAGGCCTCGCCCAGAACCACTGCTTCGGAAGCAGCAAAAAGCAACGCAAGGTGCGAAGCTGTCGGACATAGAGTCCCGTAACTACACCAGTTACATGGCTTGTCGCCAAACCGATCTTCGACCCGAAGATCACGTGCAATGATAGCACTGGAGATACCTCTCGTCTTTCGACACCCAGCGTATCCCGCGAGGCGCCTGTCGGCGCGGCCTTAAATATCCGACGGCTCGCCCCCACCCTACAAGCAGCGGGCGTCATACGGCTCGCTGGCCAGCCTTTCCAGAGCTGCAACCGACATCTCTTAAACTCGCCTCTGCGCGCGTCCTTTTTCAAGGAAATTCCAGCCGGGATTCCTAAGGGCTTTTCCAACCGGCGCGGCGTGGCGCCGCCGCTCTCCACCCCCATCCACATCCGGCTTAACGCGGGTTTCCCCGAAGCGGCCCGACGCACCGGCGCCGGACCAGGCGACGCTACAGTACTTCAACTTCTTGGTCACCGAACTCTTTCTCGATCGGTTTCTCCTCCAGTTTCCCCTGATTCATTGAGCAAAGAGTGAGGTGACCCCTTGTTTTGCTTCTGATCGTAAATGTAGCTTTCCTATGCGCACGATTTCGTCAGTTCTCTAGAGTTTTAGTGGATAATACAATTATTTTGTCAGCAGCGCCTTAAAGTTCTGTAAAATCGTTCTCCGTGTTCTCTCAGTAAGGAGCCAATTTCTTCAGGTGGGGCCTCGAAAATGCGATTAACCGAAATTGTGTGTATTAATTATTATTTATAAACTAACAAAGACAGGTACTCTATATTATCTCATACTAATAATATCGTCCCACCTTTTCAATCACCGTCAACAGTCATCATTCAAATCCAAGACTAGTAAGTGCAGGCTTACCACAGGGATCACCACTATCCCCTACACTTTTTAATTTGTATGTATCTGACCTCCCGAAATTAGGCAACACACAAATAGCCCAATTCGCGGATGACACGGCAAAAGCCGGAGATTCGTTTGTAAATATCAGAAATTCTCTTCAGTTGTATCTCAATCTTATAGAGAGTTGGGCAGTATACTTAAAAATAAAATTGAATCCCGCTATCAAAAAACCAGCTATCAAAATATTCACTTTAAGACCTTATACACCTCCAGCTCACAATAAATAATAAACCCATTAACTGGCTACTGGACTGGATACTAAACTGGACTGGAACCAACACATCAATAGTAAAATACAGCAAGCAAAAAATAAGATAAACCAACTAAAACCCATCATTAATCGATCTTCACACCTCCCACTCCCAACCGCCATATCCATCTATAAAAGTATCATTAGACCACTCCTCCTTTACGCCTGTCCAGTTTGGATTTCCGCTGCAAAAACAAACCTTAACAGCCTCCAAATAGTCCAAAACCATTTTCATAGGACTACCACAAATGCTCCTTGGTGTTATCTCACAGATCCACAAAGAATTACAAATTGACTCCATACAACACCGTATGACATATCTCTGAACCCAGTTCTATCACTCCAAACATCAAATTCCACACCTAGACAACTTCAGACTCCTTATAGAACCAGAATAAAAAATAGATATCCATACCAGGCATTCCTAATCCAATTTTCCGAAGTAGATTGCTTTTAGAGGCGTCTGGAGAAGATTTTCTCATCCAAATTAGTTTGTAGTTTAATTTTAGGTAATTAGAACGTATGCCTTCGCTACATATGTAAAGTGTATTAAACACTGATCATTGCATGCTCTGTAAAAGAATAATAAAAAAAGAATAATTATTCCGTGAAGGCGACCTGGAATGGGCCCCATCAGCAATTCGTTTCGTGCGTGTTCTCCGGAGGCGGATGGAAAATTTTCAAATTAGATCTCCTCCTCCCCCTCCACGTCTTTTACGTCAAACTTTTGGAAATTTCCGCTTAAATACAAGGGTCACGCCAACTATTTGTTTTCTAAAATAAATGTTCTATCACACAATTTTATTTGTCGCGTGAAAGAAATGATGTACTAATGTGTGTGTTCAGAACAACATATGTCTGTGAGTATCTCTATTAGCACAGAAAGCAATACCGTATGAAATCAGTTGTCTGACTGTCGCTGTGCAGGATGAATGAAACACGTTTCTCTCATTCATCAAAATAGCAGCTGTCCATGGAGGAAATGTCCGAGCAAGTCACAGGGAATTGGTGCAAGCTCTTAGGAATAATTCACATCCATACCGGATTGTCGCGAGATGGGCAGGAGAGTTTCCGCTGGGCCGCGTTGCAACTTGTGATCGCACGTCACGACCTGCGAGTGTGCGGTCCGATGTGGCACGTCGGGTATCGAACATTGCGTAATCGGGCCTGTAATGCTTTCGGAATGTTGTGAACTCGTCCATGCTAAAATGCTTTGGAACATGGAACCAGTACTGTCATTTCGAATACCTTAATCAACAAGAGAAACACAATTTTGATGTGATGTTTAATATCCGTGCACATAGTTCATACCTTGTCCTTCCATGTCTATATTTCACATTTTCCACACGTGCTTGTATTAAATGGTTCATTTCTGAGAGAGAGAGAGAGAGAGAGAGAGAGAGAAGGGAGGGAGAGAGAGAGAGAAGGGAGGGAGAGAGAGAGAAGGGAGGGAGAGAGAGAGGAGGGAGAGAGAGAAGGGAGGGAGAGAGAGAGAGAAGGAGGGAGACAGAGAGAAGGAGGGAGAGAGAGAGAAGGGAGGGAGAGAGAGAGAAGGGAGGGAGAGAGAGAGAAGGAGGGAGAGAGAGAAGGGAGGGAGGGAGAGAGAAGGAGGGAGAGAGAGAGAAGGGAGGGAGGAGGGAGAGAGAGAGAAGGAGGGAGAGAGAGAGAGAAGGGAGGGGAGGGAGAGAGAGAGAAGGGAGGAGAGAGAGAAGGGAGGGAGAGAGAAGGAGAGGGAGGAGAGAGAGAAGGGAGGGAGAGAGAGAGAAGGGAGGGAGAGAGAGAAGAGGGAGGGAGAGAGAGAGAGAGAGGGAGGGAGAGAGAGAGAGGAGAGGGGAGGGAGAGAGAGAGAGAGAAGGAGGGAGAGAGAGAGAAGGAGGGAGAGAGAGAGAGAGAGAGAGAAGGGAGGGAGAGAGAGAGAGAGAGAGAGAAGGGAGAGAGAGAGAAGGGAGAGAGAGAGAAGGGAGAGAGAGAGAAGGGAGAGAGAGAGAAGGGAGAGAGAGAGAAGGGAGAGAGAGAGAAGGGAGAGAGAGAAGAGAGAGAAGGGAGAGAGAGAAGGGAGAGAGAGACGGGGATATATGAAAAAAATATATTTTAACCTGATGATCATCTAAAGACACTTTTATATACTGTACTTTGGACGCTCAGAAATCTCTGCTGACCAATTTCAGGTTAACAGGAAGATGAAAAACGTATGTAAGTAGATATAAATTAACTTCTTTGTTACAGTTACATTTGAAATAGGAATGTAGTTGATAAACTTCAAAACACCTATCCCTTATTTTCCTTTGTGTCACACTTCCTAATTAATGCAGTTGTCAATCTTAATTACGAAACACGACTACACCTTTATGAATTGAATTATTTAAAGTGATTTGTGAATCTAAGCAGTTAAGTGATATCTAATAGCCAAACATTCCGTTGTCTACCCCTTGTTTTGTTTAAACACCCCTAAGACAATGGAAACAATAAAATGCATCCATATATTAAAATATTTGTTCCTTTACTCGCGTAAACATTTTAAAAATAAATAATTCAGCCTTTATCTACCGTGCACAAATACTAATTTCTTGATTAAAACGCTTCAATTATTACATTTAGCACAAAATACTTCGGAGCAAATTTGGCCATTACTTTCTTTCTAATTCAAATAGTGTGTTGATTTTCTTGTTGGGAATATTTTTTGTACTACACACGACATAAAATAAGTCTGTCATGGCATAACACGTTTCGTTTGTGCTAAGGAATACAATATGTAGCTTCTATGCAGGAGACACTACAATAGCACGATTTGTGACAAGAAGCCGAGGTAAAAAGAAGAACGCTTGAAGTTCGGTCTGCGCCATGCGATATTGTTTTGTCCGCGAATCACCTTAGTATGCACGTGCAAGCTTGTGTTTACAAACTTTCATGTGTATGTTAACTTTTGTGATGGTGTCCCTTAAATAGCATATCTGAAAAGTTTCCCATTCGAGTTGGCTTTGCGTTTCATTAGAAAGTTTTCGCACAACGTACTTTCTGAATCCTCTTCGAAGTGTTTCAGAAAAAAAGTGCACAAACGCAGAAAGCGTGCAAATGGTATCGCGAAAAGTACTTAATAAGCCCTGCGTCTACGACGTTGGGGTTCGACGCTAGGCTGTATCAAAACGCTATTCCGAGCTCCTGTGAGATAAGCATTAGAATGCGCACTAGAATCGTAGGCGTGAACTTTGCTTTAGGCTGATATGGGGGAGGCAATGCAAAACCGTAAATAATACACAGAAGTGATGGAAAATGAATCACTATTACAGCTTTAATTCCGTTTTACACGGACAGTTTTTCTATACAGAAAATGGAAGGAAAAGGGACGTTCATTTCTACGCGCTATGGATTCGGTATTGAAACTGGATGAACGAATTAGAGCGTTTTACACGGTCTTTTCGTTGTCTCCATGCAATCATGATGAAAATATTTCCTCTGGACGCCGCGAAAAGCGCTGAAGATCAAACAGTTGAACACAGCATCTATGGTAATAAGTTAAGCTAAGTTAAATTCGGACTGAGCACGGAATGAGACATTAGAAGACAGAACATAAATTATTTCTCACTACATAATCACTTCACATTACAATTCATTATATCAAAACGCTCTCGAAGCTGTACAAAAGAAACAAATCGTACCACAGGCATAGCAAACCAGAGACAGTTCCAAAAATGGACGCCAGGAGCGCAATAATCAAACTGGATGAAATCTATGCTGAAAATTTTTTTTTTCTTTTTTTCATACAAAATTACATCCAGTCTGGTCGTAATGGAATTATTGAATAAACAAGTGTTATATCAAAATACATTCAACGCTAAATATCTATTTATGTAACTAGTGCAGAATTCGAGTATTTGTCGTACGAAAGAAATGTTACCGGTCGAGGCGACGATAGGAGCAGAGACCGGCATTTTGAAATGAGTACGCCAAAGACACTTTCGAATGAAATGTATTCATTATTTTTAGTGTGGATTCAAGGAAACGTACTCCTGGGATCATTCTCAATGTGCAAAGCGGTACCCATGTTTTTCCCGTTATCTCCAGTATTTTGTATACTTTGCAGACCCCAGTTGTTTTACATGGCCAATGACTTCTTCGGGGTACGTACAAGGCAAAGAAATACATTCCAATCAACAAACAGTGTTGGGAGGTACTAGTTCGCAAAAATGAGTACTGAAAAAGGAATGCACCTATAATTCAAATATCACTTCGATTGTATATATGATATTGTATATTACTCCGTATATTGTATACACTCCATTGGAGGTACTCCATTGTAGACACCCCTTTATAGATAGTATACCTAGATGGCAGATCAACCTCTGCGCCAAATCCCAGGCCCGCCTTAGCAAGTTTGTTTTGGACAACGCGTACGGCAAAGAAACACTTTCCAATCAACAAACAGTGAAGGTAAATATTAGTTTCCAAGCACGAGTGCAGAAAATAAAATGTATCTATAATCCAAGTGCCACATTTCTAGCTTCCTTAGTTTTGGGTCAGCATTGAAATGGCACTCAGTCCCTCTATTGTAAATAGTATGAATGTACAGACAGCAGATCACCCTCTGCGCGTAATTTCGGTTTCGCCTAGCAGGTTTATTTTGGCGTACGCTTACGGCAAAGAAATACTTTCCAATCAATGAACAGTGAAGGCAAGTAGACGTTTCCAAGCACCAGTGCTGAAAAAGAAATGTATCTATAATCCAAGCGTCACGTTTCAATAATTCCTCAATAATTTTGGCGCTGTGTCGGTATGCCAGGCAGTTCCTCCATTGTAGATAGTACATGCAGATGGCAGATCACCCATAGGGCATAATCCCTGGCGCGCCATAGAAAGTCTATTTTGACGTACGCGTATGCCAAAGTAACACTTAACAATCAATAAATAGTAAAGACAAGCACTAGTTTCCGAGTATGTATGCTGAAATGTATCTGCAATCCAAATGTCACATTTCTAGCATCAATAATTTTGGCTCAACGTCGGTATGTCAGTTCCTTCATTATAGGTAGTACAATTAAATGGCAGATCACCCACTGGGCGTAATCCCAGGAAGCCGTAGAAATTCTATTCTGGCGTACGCATACGCTGAAGTAACACTTTTCAATCAATAAATAGTAATGGTAAGCACTAGTTTTCAAATATGATTGCTGAAATATATCTACAATCCAAGTGTCACTTTTCTAGCATCAAGAATTTTGGCGCTGCGTTGGTATGCCAGTCAGTCCCTCCAATGTAGATAGTACATAACATGTACTACATATAGAAGACAGATCACCCACTGAGCATAATCCCAGGAGGCTATAGAAAGTCTATTTTGGCGAACGCGTATGCCAAAGTAACACTTTCCAATTAATAAATAGTAAAGGTACGCACTAGTTTCGAAATATGAACGCTGAAATGATTATACAATCCAAATGTCACGTTTCTAGCATCAATAATTTTGGCGCTCCGTCGGTATGTCAGTCAGTTCCTCCATTGAAGATATTACGTACATATTGCAGATCGCCCACTGGACATAATCCCAGGAGGCCATAGAAAGTCTATTTTGGCGTACGCGTACGCCAAAGTAATACTTTCCAATTAATAAATAGTAAAGGTAAGCACTAGTTTTCAAGTATGAATGCTGAAATGTATCCATCATCCAAATGTCACTTTCTAGCATCAATAATTTTTGTGCTTCGTAGGTATGCCAATCAGTCCTTTCCACTGTAAATAGTATACGTTCACGGCAGATCACCCACTTCGCGTACTCCCAGGCGCACAGTAGAAAGTATATTTTGACGTACGCGTACGCCAAAGTAACACTTTCCAATCAATAAATGGTAAAGGTAACCACTAGTTTCCAAGTACGAGTACAGAAAATAAAATGTATCTATAATCTAAACGTCTCGTTTCTAGCATCAATAATTTTTGAGAAACACTTTCCAATCAATAAATAGTAAAGGCAAGCACTAGATTCCAAGTACGAATGCTGAAATGTATTTCCAATTCAAATGTCACGTTTCTAACATCAATAATTTTTGCGCCGCGTAGCCAGTCAGTCGTTTCCACTGCAGATAGTACACATGGCAGATCACCCACTGCGAGTAATCCCGAACGCGCTGTGGCAAGGGCAAGGCACGAACGCCCAGGGTCGGCACGCGTATAAACTGCGAACGCGTGAACTTATCGAATTGGGTTCGTGCCACGCGGTGCTCGCAGAGGCTTAGCAGCCGCTGACAGGCTGACCGCGGAGGAGGGGCACAAGTTGGCTGCTCGCAGCTGTCACTTCCCACGTCCCACATCTCGCGGCGCGCCGCGCCGTTCACTTGTCAGGACGGCAGTCGCGTGCGCGTCATGCTTTGTAGATCTACCTGCCAGACGTCCGTCGGGTTATTTCCCGTACGTCGAAGGAGCATGCGTATATGATATATACAGGATGGTTTAGAATAAATGTAACAAAATTCTTTGTAGCCTGTCAGTCTACCTGCCAGACGTCCGCCGGTTATTTCCCGTACTTCGAAGGAACATACATATATTATTATACAGGCTGGTTCAGAATAAATGTTACAAACTTCTACCGGGAGTGGTAGCTCAGTGCATCAACTGATGATACTGCAAGGCCTCTGACTGGGAGGGCCCAGGTTTGAGTTCTGACGGCGCCAGGATTTTCGACACTAGCTTTTCAGCTAGGTCGAATTCAGTCGCTGTCTGGAGGAGAATTCTAGCGGCCGGCTGCTCTGATCGGTAGCTTTCCGTGGTTTCTCCGATCAACACCTGGCGAATGCCGGAGCAGTACCCTACCAAACGGGCCACGGACCGCGCGCGATCTGTCCTTCCTCTTCCTTGTCCTACCCTCTCCCCTTACACACACACTTACACTAACATGCACTACACTACCACACTTGCCGGGAGACCGGTCGGAAGCTTAGAGCTTGTCCCGGCTGGGGCGGTGCCCCGCTGGTGGGCGATACCTGGTTAAGGAAAAACCCGCTAGCCGACGATAGGTTGGCGCCGGATCTCGCCATCCGATATCGCTGCCATATCTCGAGGAAAAACACGAACTACACGTACGGGACTAATGAGTTAAGCTGTTGACGCGCCCGGAATCACCAACCAACTAACCAATGTTACAAACTTCTAGCAAATACGCGAGGGTCGAAGATGATAGCTTTTGGCTAATGAAGACTAATAATAATAATCTGATAAGGGGTATTTATCTCGCTACCCACGTCTGAGAGCTCCTGATCTTGTAGCAATTTGGCGACCACTTGGACTTTTCCCTTTTATGGCGACTCCCTTTCACTTTTATGGACCCTGCGGTAGCCCTGTGCCCTCTGCTTTCAGGAGCCCTGTGCTCTCTGCTCTGAGTACAGGAATTAGGTTATTTTATTTTACAAGAGAAAGCACTTATCTGTCCTGGGGCAACCATTATTTCTTGTTTAATTTATTCTCCTAAAAAAAGCGTTTAGAAAAGAAAAATCACAAAAATTCTCATTTTAAGTAACAATCTTCTTTTAGCAATTATTTTAAATAATAATTATTGAATTACCATTTATTAATATTGTATAAAAATTGTATTAATATTGCTGAAATTTACTTATTTGTTTAATTTCCAGTTTTCACGTCTTCGAGCAGTAGAAACTCACATCCTTTCCTGAACCGATGTGCCAGACGAGTCTGTGTTTTGACTGTCGGCGAAGTTACGCGGTTGTTATATTACCACAACAAAAGCAGATACTTCCAGACATGGGTTGCGAGATAAAATAAGGACTCTGCATAACGAAGTTACACATACCCAATTTTGACAAATAGCCCCTGATTGTGGACAACTCTTCCTACAATGAAGTTTAGCAGATACATCAACTCTCAACTCTATCAAACGTTTTTCGATTTGACGGCTGTGATGTTTGATTCATGCATGGTAATGACAATGTACTTTCTTATTCAGTCAATACTGAGCAATAAAGACAAAAAAAAACTCGATATTGTCATTGCTATTAGGTCGTTCACTGGGACTTTTGTACCAGCGCCGTAGCATAACGAGGCAGAGCATTTTGTGGTCTCTGGTAGATGGCGCAATACGGATTCGTATGTAAGGAAGT
This sequence comes from Teleogryllus occipitalis, assembly GCA_011170035.1. Lineage (NCBI taxonomy): Eukaryota > Metazoa > Arthropoda > Insecta > Orthoptera > Gryllidae > Teleogryllus > Teleogryllus occipitalis. The sequence goes on from BLKR01000515.1 coordinate 248,725, forward strand.
AAGTAAGATATTTGTATGTAAGATAGAAGACCAATTTGGTCTGTCTCCGTATTATGTGTATACGTGAAGAAACATATTGAACTGAATGAACCGTTGAACAATTTCGTTCATGACGAGCCAGTTAGCACTGAAATTTTAAAATTAGTGCGGCTTAAGTTCGTCGTCGTGGGAAAATGTGTTCTACAGCAGATTGCGCACCATGCGATGAAATTAGGCAAGAAAAAATAAGACAAGAATTATGGCTGCAATACGCAGAAATTGCAACTGATTTCACCGGGAGCGGTAGCTCAGTGCATCAACTGATGTCATTGCAGCGCCTCTGACCGGGAGGTCCTAGGTTCGAGTCCTGACGGCGGCAGGATTTTCGACACTAACGTTTCAGCTATTGTCGAATTCAGTCGCTGACTGGAGGAGAATTCTAGCGGCCGGCTGCTCTGATCGGTAGTTTTCCGTGGTTTCTCCGATCATCACCAGGTGAATGGCGGAGCATTACCCTAACAAACGGGCCACGGACCGCGCGCGATCTGTCCTTGTCCTATCCTATCCCCTTAAACACACACACACTTACACTAACAGGCAGTACACTACCACATATCCCGCGAGACCGGTCGGGAGTTTAGAGCTTGTCCCGGCTGGGGCGGTGGCTCGCTGGTGGGAGAGTCCTGGTTAGGGGAAACCCCACTAGCAGACGGTAGGTCTGCGCCGTATCTCGCCATCTAGCAGGGGAAGATCACAGCGATCTCCCGAGAAAAACATGCACTACACTAACGGGACTAATGATCAAAGCAGTTGACGCGACCGCAAACACGAAAAAATTAATCAACTGAACTGATTTCGAAAGAAGATGGAAGGAACATGTAGTTGTGACACCAGGAATAATTCGCCGAAAGATCCTTAATCACAAATCTTTGGAAGTTATGCAGGTCGACTGAGGCCAAGATCGTGAAGCCTAAACAGGTAAACATGCATAATCCTGAAAAGACAGAAAAAGAAATGAAAAGACGAAAGAAAGAGAAAGAAGAACAAAAACAAGAGGAATAGGAATAAGCTGAAGAGCACTATAAAGAAGTGTGAATGGACATGTATGCGCGACGCTGATGAATTCTTCAAAATGAGGAAGTTTCTAAGTTTCCATTTAATTTTCTGTCAAAACATGGACGAGACAGAGAACACTGTGTAATGTCTTAACTTTCTGTTTTTATGAACATGCATAGCCCAATTAAAAACTTTTAACACGAAAAACACCCTTCGGAGCAGCATCACTAACCACGAAAGTGTAACACTGCATACAAATAATATGCGACGAACAGCCTGCGTACCTTAAATTCTTTAAACGTACGTTTTACGAGAAACACTCATTTTCCGCTCTTTCAGATCCAAACCTCCACAGAACACCCTCCTTTCAAAATGTTAGGAATCGAAAAAGAAAGAGTGCCAGTGGTTCACACAAACGAGTCTCACATTATCATACGTCAGCACTCTTCCCTAAAAACAGTAAAGCGATGTGCAAGGCTACCGCAACAAACTGAAGATCATCACTTGGCCGGCAGTTTCCAAGACGTGCTTTTCGTCAGGAGTTTGCAAGCTGCATATTTCAGGGTCCGGAAATAACCGTGCAGAGTGATTCAGGGTTACGACTCGTTGCCGCAGACGTCATGGCAACTATTTTCCTCCACAATAATGTGAGTCAGGAAGGAATCTCTGCAATGTATGGAAGGTCCGGATGTAAGTCGACTGTTAATGTTTAAATTGTGACCTAGTGAAGTTTGAAATGTGTTGAGTATTAAGAAGTGTAATTTAGAATATCGTTACTCAAGGGTGCAAATTTCTATGTGAATGATATTGATTGATTGATTTTTTCGTGTTTCCGGGCGCGTCAACTGCTTTGGTCATTAGTCCCGTCAGTGTAGTGCGTGTTTTTCTCGGGAGATGGCGGTGATCTTCCTCCGATGGATGGCGAGATCCGGCGCCGACCTACCGTCGGCTAGCGAGGTTTCCCTCAACTAGGACTCTCCCACCAGCAGGGCACCGCCCCAGTCGGGACAAGCTCTAAGTTCCCGATCGGTCCCCCGGAATAGGTGGTAGTGTAGTGCATGTTAGTGTAAGAGTGTGTGTAAGGGGAGAGGATAGGACAAGGAAGAGGAAGGAAAGATCGCGCGAGGTCCGTGGCTCGTTTGGTAGGGTACTGCTTCGGCATTCGCCTGGCGTTGATCGGAGAAACCACGGAAAACTACCGATCAGAGCAGCCGGCCACTAGAATTCTCCTCCAGACAGCGACAGAATTCGACCTAGCTGAAAAGCTAGTGCCGAAAATCTTGCCGCTGCCAGGACTCGAACCTAGTTACTAGCACATGTTTGAACGAATCGGGCATAACTGGCGTAAACGTCCCGAAACTCCGACCTCCCGGTCAGAGGCACTGCAGTGACATCAGTTGATGCACTGAGCTCCTGCTCCCGGGGCAATGTATGGAAGATCCGGATGTAAGTCGACTGTTAATGTTTAAATTGTGACCTGGTGAAGTTTGAAATGTGTTGAGTATTAAGAAATATAATTTAGAGTATCGTTACTCAAGGGTGCAAATTTATATGTGAATGATATTCAGGTTGAACGTTCCATTATAGCTAGAAAATAGTTATTTGTCGCACGAATGATAAACGTGACATGTCATTTTGCGAATAGGAAATGTTGGGACACGAGGGCGAAATAAAATTACTTTTATCGAATGTGTCATGCACTGCTTTTAGATAGCTTTACAGTCTTTAATTTTATTTTAATTGAAGTATACTAATCATTTAATGATACATGAAGTTCAGCAGTAATTGATGCAGTTGGACGCAATTGTTTTGTTTTCTTTGTTGCAATGACAAATTTATTTGAACATTTGAGGATCGTATTATTTTTAGCATTAGTGCTAAAACTCGAACTTTTAGCATGTTATACATAGCCTGAAATAACCGTTTCTACTAGTGGCTAAATGTTTATATCGGACATGCATACTTACTTCCAAGCAATATTCCTTTTAGTTACATTTTCTTTTTGTATACCATAATTATAAACGACCTTTCCCGCTGCAAGAAATCGTTCATAAAATTGCATTTTAAAAAACATAACATTCTATGACATAGCCCGGCCTCAACGCCCGGCCTCCACGCCCGGCCTCCACGCCCGGCCTCCACGCCCGGCCTCCACGCCCGGCCTCCACGCCCGGCCTCCACGCCCGGCCTCCACGCCCGGCCTCCACCTGCCTTCCACGCCCGCCTTCCACGCCCGGCCTCCACGCCCGCCCGGCCTCCACGCCCGGTCTCAAAGCCCGGCCTCAAAGCCCGGCCTCAAAGCCCGGCCTCAAAGCCCGGCCTCAAAGCCTCAAAGCCCGACGCCCGGCCTCCACGCCCGGCCTCCAAGCCCGACCTCAAAGCCCGACCTCAAAGCCCGACCTCAAAGCCCGACCTCAAAGCCCGACCTCAAAGCCCGACCTCAAAGCCCGACCTCAAAGCCCGACCTCAAAGCCCGACCTCCCTACGTGACATAATACCAACTAGATTTCCAACTTCAAAACTGCTTTTGAAATTTGTTTCCAAAATTAATTCTGGCGCTTTTATAAATTTATAATGATGCTATACCAAAAAATAGCGTATGTAAATCGTTTGTGACATTGCATTTCTACAAATTTGGATATAGTTTCTAAGATCGTTTATTTTCAAAACATGTACTTATCCATTAAAGCATAACATAAACAAGTTTCCTAATGCATCATTATGCAGAAGTGGAATATGTTTCACATCGACAACTGAGATGATATTATTAATGCTTAGTTACCCTTACTTGTTAGCAACCAATAAACTGACATTCATTTAGATACATTTTTTTCTGAGATGTGATTGTGTTTCTGTTTGCGTAATAAATACTTTATTTTTAAAGAAACGATTTTTGTGACACCCTTTCTGTGGACCGACAAAATTCAAAAATAAAGTTTTCGGGAAAGCGAGGAAAGAGCACGAAAAATAGAAATACTAGCCCATTAAGTCCGGCGACCCCTGCTTTTGATGTTTCTAGGAACGAGGCAGTACTGGGAAGAGCAGTATAAACACATGTGCCACAGCTGGGAGCTTCCACCACCAGGATAGTATGTGAAACAGCACTTTCCGTCAACATCGCTCGCTCCTTAGCCGAAATGTTCTTAAACAGATCGGAATATACAAGGCTGCTTTCAGACCAACGCAGCGACCGCATCTGTGGTAGACCGGAGCTTTAGGGCGACTTACATGACCCTGCGATGAACTTTACTTCTTTGTAGTAATTTGGATGAAAAAATAGCTCTTCTATGCGAAAACATTTTACGTGGTTTCTGCCTATTTCATGTTTTTATGACGATACTAGCTGACCCGGCGAACTCTGTTCCGCCTTAACAGCCGGTCCCATCTTTTCCTCGCGTCGCACTCACTGTGAGAAACTGTACTATCCTTGTTGCACTCGTGATAATAAAGCAATTGCAGATTTGTGTTTTTCTCTCAAACAAAGAAGAATTTAAATAAAATGATATTAATCTGATATTAAATAGATAATTAAAAAATCTATTACGTAGCAGAGCGTTTTTTTGAATTGATTTTTGTTTAAGAGAGAAATACAAAGCTGTAATCATAGGGACCGGCTGTTAAAGGCAATAAATAAGCAGATTTTGGAATTTATTAAGTTAAATTGTTTATTAGAATATACAAATAAAAAAATTAAGTAGATTAATCATTCATTATTGTTCCTGTATTTTGGTGCATAGGTTGCACTCTTCAGTTAAGTACCTTCACGCGAAAACATGCGAAATCTCGCGAAAACGTGCGTTCTCACACAGGAACGCTGTCGAACGGGATAAACAGTATCCTATGTCCGTCTCCTGGCTCTAAGCTTCCTGCTCACCAATTTTCAGCCAAATCGGTACAGCCGTTCTTGAGTTATAAATAGTGTAACTAACACGACTTTCTTTTATATATATACTAGCTGACCCGGCGAACTCTGTTCCGCCTTAACAGTCGGTCCCATCTTTTTTCGCGTCGCACTCACTGTGAGAAACCGTACTATCCTTGTTGAACTCGTGATAATAAAGCTATTGCAGATTTGTGTTTTTCTCTCAAACAAAGAAGAATTTCAAAAAACGCTCTGATATTAAATAGATAATAAAAAAATCTATTACGTAGCAGAGCGGTTTTTTTTTTTTGGAATTGATTTTTGTTTAAGAGAGAAATACAAAGCTGTAATAATAGGGATCGGCTGTTAAAGGCAATAAATAAGCAGATTTTGGAATTTATTAAGTTAAATTGTTTATTAGAAAATGCAAATAAAAAAAATAAGTAGATTAATCATTCATTAATTAAGTAGATTAATCATTCATTAATCATTCCTGTATTTTGGTGCATAGGTGAAGTATATATGGGTATAACGTAAGTATATAATAGGTGTAGTATATATAGATATAACGGCGAACGAAAAGCGGCTATCATTATCGCCTTCTGTTATCAGTGCGGCGTTACAACAATGGGTTACAACAGGCAACAATGACCGCTAACATGCAAAATCACGCGAAAACGTGCGTTCTCACACAGGAACGCTGTCGAACGGGATAAACAGTATCCTATGTTCGTCTCCTGGCCCTAAGCTTCCTGCTCACCAACTTTCAGCCAAATGGGTACAGCCGTTCTTGAGTTATAAATAGTGTAACTAAGACGGCTTTCTTTTATATATATAGATAACGTCGAACGAAAGGCGTCTATCATTATCGCCTTCTGTTATCAGTGCGGCGTTACAACAATGGGTTACAACAGGCAAAAATGACCGCTAACATGCGAAATCTCGCGAAAACGTGCGTTCTCACACAGGAACGCTGTCGAATGGGATGAACAGTATCCTATGTCCGTCTCCTGGCCCTAAGCTTCCTGCTCACCAATTTTTAGCCAAATCGGTACAGCCGTTCTTGAGTTATAAATAGTGTAACTAACACGGCTTTCTTTTATATATATAGATAACGTCGAACGAAAGGCGTCTATCATTATCGCCTTCTGTTATCAGTGCGGCGTTACTACAATGGGTTACAACAGGCAACAATGACCGCTAACATGCGAAATCACGCGAAAACGTGCGTTCTCACACAGGAACGCTGTCGAATGGGATGAACAGTATCCTATGTCCGTCTCCTGGCCCTAAGCTTCCTGCTCACCAACTTTCAGCCAAATCGGTACAGCCGTTCTTGAGTTATAAATAGTGTAACTAACACGGCTTCCTTTTATATATATATATATATATATATATATATATATATATATATATATTTATATATATATATATATATATATATATATATATATATATATATATTTATATATATATATATATATATATATATATATATATATATATATATATATAGATTATGAAATAGTACACCCATTAACAGATTTCAAAATTGACTTCTATTTTCGTAATTTATATTTAGATTATTTTAAACAATGCTGATCATTAATATGACGAGTGAATAAAATAGTTCTTCTCCTTTCTAAGTGAAAACTACTGATGAAATATCTGATAATATCCCAAAAATCTACACCTGATAAGGTGGCTCAGGGCATCAACTGATGTCACTGTAGTGTCTGTGACCGGGGGGTTTTAAGGTTCGAGTCTCGACACTGGCAGATTTTCGACACAGCTTCGTTTCTAGATCGAGTACAGCCGCTGTCTGGAGGAGAATTCTAGCGGCCGGCTGCTCTGATTGGTATTTTATCATGGTTTCCTAATTCAATACCAGGCGAATGCCGCAGAAGTGCCCTAATAAACAGGCAATGGACAGCGCGCGATCTTTCTTTCCTCTTCATTTTCCTATTCTCACCTCTTACTTAAACACACTTACATGCACAACACTACTACACATGACGGCAGACTGGTCGGGTGTGTAGACCTTGTCCCGTTGTGGGAGTTGACCCGCTAGTGGGGGATGCCTGGTGGGGGAAAAATCACGCAAGTCGACTAGTAAGTCAGCGCCAGATCTCGCCATTCAGAGGGGGAATATTACCGCTACTTTCCACAATATAATATGTACTACATTTACGAAACTAATGGTCTTAGCAGTGGATACGATCGGAATCGCTAATCAATGGATCAATCTAAAGAACAGAACATTTAACATACATTTTCAGTTTATCAAACCCAACTTTGAATGAGTTAAAAACTACTAGAAAACCTCCAACGTCATTGGAAATACTTTTATAATTTTAAATTTTAAAAGTATTCTATTAAAAATTTTCAGTATTTTTTCAATATTAATTGTTACTGTCATTTATTATAATAAGTACAAGTTCTCCCATTAAAATATAGGTATGAAACTTCTCAAAATGAATTTCCTGTAAAAAAAAATAAGCTTCAAGATTTAAATTTGTAAGCTGTAATTTTTCATGTTTTCTCTCGAAAACTTAATTTATTTTGCCAGATATGTTGGACGATAAAATATTTTAATTTTCCCCTCAAGTTAGTTTATTTCGCGTACAAATATTTTCCTTGCGAATAATCCGATGTGGGCGTGAGCACACAGTCCCTGAAGCCGTCATTCTGCGAACTCTTTCGCTCATTCACTCGCGAAGCACTGCCACCTCCGCCTCCGCCTCCGCCATCCGCCGCCGCCGCCGCCGCCGCCTCCGCCTCCGCCTCCGCCTCCGCCTCCGCCTCCGCCTCCGCCTCCGCCTCCGCCCGCCGCCATCTCCGCCGCCGCCGCCGCCTCCGCCTTCGCCGCCGCCACCACCGCTACCACTACCGCTACCGCCACCGCCACCGCCACCGCCGCCGCCGCCGCCGCCGCCGCCGCCGCCGCCGCCGCCACCGCCACCGCCACCGCCACCGCCACCGCCACCGCCACCGCCACCGCCACCGCCACCGCCACCGCCACCGCCACCGCTACCGCCACCGCCACCGTCGCCGACGACGAAGACCGTGACGGCATAGCGCGGCCGACGTCCCAGGCGTTGGCGCCGAGAGATATATTGCGACGCCGGAAAATACATTGCACACCCCGACAGCTTTGACAACTCCTCGCGCAGGTGAAGGCGAAGAAGAAGAAGACGACGCGATGCGGTGAGGGGCATCAAGGGATGGAGTGGGGTGGGAGGAGATGGGTGGGGAGGGGTGAGGTAAAGCAAGGCAGAGGAGGATGGGGTGGGGCGGGACGAGAAGGGGCGAAGCAGAGCGTGGAAGGGGAAGAGTACGGTTCTTCATGAACTTGCTCGAAGCGGAGGAAGATAGCAGGTGGATTTGGGGTGAGTTGAGGGGTGGGGGAGAAAGGCGGAGTTGTGCAGGTGCTGGTGCAAGGCATTTATGAGCAGACGACGGGAGCAGCTGAGATATTTTATATCGTTATATGGTGTGGAGTAGATGTGAAGGCAGCAAAAGGGATTTTTAAAAGCTTTATTAAATGTTAATTGGAAAAAAACTACCTTTTGATGTATGACTAAAATTATTAAATTTTAATTGTCATCAATTCTTTGTTTTGCGTATAATAAATGTAATGTTCATTTAAGTATCTCCAATAACGTTTTTTTAAATTCTGAATTACATAAAAGATTGATCAAATGAAATTTCAGAAATCAAAACAATTTAATTAAATATTTTATACATTTTGAGTCATATAACAAACACCAATAAAAGACTTACACTATTACCCAAAAACAATTTTTTTCGAACTATGGTGTTTATATGATGGAACATTTTCAATATTCAGGTATGAAACCTTTTATAATTAATCAAAATAATTGTATGTAGGTACAGTATTTGTGTCTACACATTGAAAATTAATTTTGTACTGCCACCTAACGTACCTGCTCACGTCTCAGTCGGCTCAGGCAGTCAGATGGGTTGTGAATTTCATCAACTGTTACCATAGAACCTGGCGTTGAACTGAGTAATGTTTATTGTGAGCGGATGGGACGCTGCATATGTGGTCGTCGAGGAAACGAGCACCTCAGATCGAGGTGGAGTAGAAATGCGATGGAAGCGAGAGAGCAGTCGGGTCGGGTCGGGCCGGGTCGGGTCGCGTCGTGTCGGATCGGGTGGGGTCGGATCGCACGGGGTCGTGTCTCAGACGAGGACTTAGGCGAGCGCTACCTAACAGACAGGTCTTTGCAAACTTTCTCCTAAGGAGCTTTCCGCGGTTGGAAATATTTCATTTCAATTAATACACGCGCGCCACACTTTAAAAGTTTAGTAATGAGATATCTGGAGAGAGCGCGGAGACGGTGACAGAGAATGAGGGTGCACGAGCGACAAGCAGGGGGACGCGGAGGCGGCCGGACCAGGACGCAGCCTTTGAAGAAGTGAAAGCTAGGATTGGAAGCGCCACTCGCCGAGTAATATGAAGTGTTGAGAAGTGCAAGAGAGCTTCAGGGGGTGGAGCAGCAGAAAGGGGTGGAATGGGGAGGGTGGCGCCTTGGAACGCCCAATGGGAAGTAATTGAGCTTAAATTAAATGTTCTTTTGAATACTTCTCTCGATTCTACAGAGTTTTCTAATCAGGGCCCGTCCTTCTCTTTGGGTAAAAATTAATGTTCGTGTCAGTAATAACAACTTTCATTAGTTTCCTATGTAATTTGTTTCTTAGCGGAAAAACTTGATGGAAAGTATGTGTACTTGCAGGGTATTATGTTATGAACTGGCAAGAATTCTTTTGCGATGCGGCAAATGTTCTTTTGTTTGCTCGTAATACGGGTCGGAGAATAATTCTGAAAAATACAAAAGTTTGGAGTACGCTTGTACGCTGGTTTGCAGCTCAAGCATATATAACACTTATATTTTTCGTTCTCATTTTTATTGCTTACTTCATTATATTTACTTTGTTAATTTCTTTTTCTGTTAAATACTATGGAATTGCTCTCAATTTACATATTTTTAAAATGAAAACAATTATCTCGTAAAAAAACTGCCATTGAACGAAGTTTTATATCTTTCGGGTAATATACGTGCTGAGTTAAGAATTACGGTACCCATCCTCGAAATCTTTGACTGCTTTTATATTTTGATACGGGTTGCAAAGTCCCTTATTTTACTTCTTTCTTGTAACTTACAAATGCGCTTTAGAGAGAAAATCTCAAGTTTTGTGTACTTAAAAAGAAATCCCGCTTGTTAAATTGAAAATGTTCTAAATACTTTAAAGATTTTCGAAAGAGGATGGTATAAAATGGTATAAAGAAGCTTAGGCATAAGATGCTGCTCATAAAAAGCTCCTTTTAATGATTAAGTTTTTCGAAAAATGCTAAAATTCCTTAAGTTATGTGAAAATCATTGTGTTTTTGATTAAGTAAACATTATTTGCGTTACTAATCAATAAAAATCAATGAAACATTTTAGAGAGGTTTACCTTAAAAGTGCGAAACATACAAATATGGGTGCCCTCGCTTTTTGGTCTTTTTGTGATTCTGAATAGTCTTTCAATATCTTATTGATTACGAAAATCCAAAACTTTTATTTAACTTTGGTGAAGAATTACCTTGGCCCCCTCTTTGCATATATATTTTATTCCATTTATATTCTTAGCATCTATTACGCAATTAAAATTATATAGTCTGAAAAATTACTTTATTATTTTCGTACGAATGTTCCTTACTTTCTAGGCTACAAAGTAGATCTAGTGTAGTGTGTGTACTCAACGGTTTTGTTGTATGTTTGAATAAAACCTGAATTTTTTCTTGTTCTCTTGTCTGACAACCACTTAATTTAAATAACTTAACATTTCATTTAGTTGATTTACACTTTATATTTTAAGAAGATTAAATATTTTTCCTCTTATCTATGTCCTTACTATAGGTATTCATCTATCATGTATACAAATTGTTGTTATTTATTTTCACTATACTCTTCTTGTAAACCATTAACATGATTTTCTATATATACTGAAATATCTACCATTTTTTCAAATCGACTTCCATGTGAAATATTCGCCAGTTACAAACGTTCGCGCGGCATCGTTTTTCGGGCTCAAGAGTGTTGTACTCCGCTCTCATTGGTCTGCAATGTAACTGCAACTTCATCGCGCGCGCAAACTGCAATGAGATGGGAGATGAAATGTTTTTATAGCCAATGACAAACATTGCCGCTCAACACCTCTCGACTGAGTGTAGTGTGAGCGTGCGTCACCAGGCAGCGCGCGTGTCGCAGGCCATCGACCCCGCGCCCAGCAGCCACGACATCCCTACTCACCCACCCACCGTGTAGAGATGGCTGGAATAACTGTATTGCTATATCGCGAATTCAGAATGACTGTCCAAGACGACTTTGAGGGAGTTTCGCAGGAGAGCGTTTTAAAGTTTGGACATGTCTAATGATCTGAAAAATGTAAATTATCTACAATTGTTAAAACATTTAATTTATACAAGTTAAATTAAAGATAATTGTAACTTTGAATTAACAGGCTATTCTTTTGTTGATCTCAAGATTAAAATCTACATTAAGAGATACATTAACAACTTTGAATAAACTTTGTAAACAATAAAGATATAAATAACAAGCTTGTTATTAGGATTGTCAATCCAAATGAATGCGAATATTCTTGATCAGCTCGTAAAACTGTGTAGAAGAGGTCAATTGCCCCTACATGAAATGTAACGGATGAAAATGAAATAAAATAAATGCTCTAAAAATGCAATCCATTCTGTTCATAAGAATTTTTCTAAGAGTTTGGTCACAAAACTTTTTTAATATATTGTAGACCTGACAATAGAGAGTGTGACCATGTCAAAATATCGTTTTTGCCAAAAAATTGTCATTTTGTGTCTGCAATGTTAGGAAGCAAAAAGTAATTGGTGGTTTTACTATGGGAAATATCTTGATCGTAAGAACACTTACCCGATCAGATATGAAAACGTATGTGTTTGTTGTTATTTCACTACCTTGCACACTATGCTCGTATGATTTAGTCTTCGGTTTGAAATAGGGCCAGAAGTGTTGTTGAAACATATCCTTGATTAATACTTATTTGGAAATTTAGTTATGAAGCCTAGTTGCTGCTTCAGAGATTTCCTACGTCCAAAATGACCTTTCCATTACTTAAAACACGCCATGTAACACTCTTCTTTCTTCATAAAATCAATGTATATAACTTCTTTGAATTAAATTCCGAACAATACCTCGAATCATCACAAATGTTTATCCTGCCATGTCATGGCGTTTTTGCGACGTGACTCACTACATAAAGCCAATTGTTAAAAACACTCCAGTCAGAAGTAAAGCTTTGTAAGTAATTTCACCTCGCTTGTAGGCACTCAGGAACACATCAGAGGCAAATAATTACTTCAATTAGTTTGGAGAGGATAAAATTAAAACACACCGTGTAACTAAAACATTGAAAGTTACTATATTTTCACAACGCACTAGGGATTAATTACACATTCTGGTGATGTTATTTTTTGCTACCCGTACACTCGCGTTGGAATAACATTGTTTACCTGCTGATAATTGTTACATACAGAAAGCGTTGTACGTCTGGAAATATTTTAATGTAGATTTCATTAAATTTTACGTTCAAAACCATCTTTGAATTGGAGCACCAGTACCGGTATTCGAAAAGATGCGGATTATTCTTGCCAACTGCTACACCTTCCCACCAATTAGAGGTTTTCATTATGTCGTGCCTTTCCAAAGCCTCCCTTAAGGGAACTTTACACTAGCGTTTCTCCTCAGTCCACCGTACGCATCGCAACCACCACTCACATCGGTTCCTTTGCCTCGGTGTCTCACCCCACTGTCTGCCCCGCCAGCCACTCACAAGAACCGCCGCACCTTCCTCCTCACCCGTGCCGCCCTCCCTCACTTTTGACGGTCTTCCCCCGCTGTCTCCCACGCCCTCACCTCCGTCACCGCCACCAGCCGCTCGTGCTTTATTCCGTCCGCCGCGTCGTCGCACTATCTTCGCGAATAGGAAAAGCGAGCGCGCGCGGACGCAGCGTGGGTGGAGGGAGCGGCGGCGACGGCGGAGGAGGAGGCAGTGGTGTAGGCGGCGTGGGCGAAGGCGGCGAGAGGGATGGCGGCGTAGGCGGCTGCGGCTCAGGCGGCAGCGGGAAGGGCGACGGTGGTGAGGGTGGCGACAAGGGCGGCGGCGGTGAGGACGTCGGCGACGAGGGTGGCGGGGGCATAGGCAGCGGGGGCGGAGGTGGCGACGGCGAAGGCGGTGAGGGCGAAGGCGACTGAGGCGACGGGTGCGGAGGCGGCGGGGGCATAGGCAGCGGGGGCGGAGGTAACGAGGGCAAAGGCGACTGAGGCGAGGGCAGCGGAGGCGGCGGGTGCGGAGGCGGCGAGGGTGGCGGGGACGTAGGCAGGGGGGCGGATGTGGCGAGGGCGAAGGTGGTGAGGGCGAAATCGGCAGAGGTGAGGGCAGCGGAGGCGGAGGGGGGCTATGGTAGCGGGGCTGGAGGTGGTGAAGGCGAAGGCGGTGAGGGTGAAGGCGGCGGAGGTGGCAGGTGCGGAGGCGGTGAGGACAAGGGTGAAGGTGGCAGGGGTGAAGGCGGCCAAGGCGGCAGGAGCGGAGGCAGCAATGACGGAGGCGACGGAGCGGAGGCGGTAGGAACGAAGATGTCGGGGCCGAGACGGCGGGGGCGGAGGCGGCGTGGATGCAGGGGGCGGCGAGGGCGGTGGGTGGGAGTGCGGGCCACCTCACTTGATGTGGCTCCGCAACCCCACACTTTCATAGGTTCACCGCTCTCTCTTCCTTGGCAGTCTCCGCCACATTCTCTTCTTTCCGATGCTGCAGTTTCCACCTTCAACTTGGTGTCATCGCCGTTTCTCCTGCAGGCTCCTGCGATCCCAGTCTTCACTATTGGCAAGCGATCTCTTGTTTCATCTGCCACGATGACAACTTGATATTTGGCATTCTTTGAATCGAATACGCTTATACATGCATCATACGATATGCTTTGTACAAATTCACCACAGATACTTTGTTCTGGGATTGCTTCTTGTTATCTCTCTCCTCTCTTCTCTCTCCACCAAACCTGACACCGTTATCACTTCCCAATAATCCATGCCATTTACTCTCATTTCCCTCCCCCTCATTTTCCTATTTTCTCCACTCCTTCACTCCACTGTCCATTTTCATCTTCTCCTCGCTTTCTTCCTTCCCCGTTTACCATTGGCCCCCACGAAGATGAGAACGGTTCGACTATCTCATTGGTTATTAGGTCAGATTCTGTCTACATCCGCTATCGTCGTCTCTGACGAAGAACAGTTCACCTCACCAGTTGTGTCACCCCCTCCACCCACCCTTGTTCCTCCCCCTCCTCCGTCTCCGCCGCTCAAAAAGGGGGCGTGGCAGCCGCCAGCCCCCAATTACTCGCGCCTGCACCCGAAGCGCCTCGACTCTCCGCGCCGCCGTCAAAAGAATACACAGGACAGCAAAAATAATTTCGTTTGACTTGTAGATGTTTGTTGTCTTGGGCCGTTCCCCTACATGACATCATTAGTCAGCGCGCAGCTCCGCGCCGCACACCCCCATTCACCCCTACTCTGGTCTTTCCCACCCCACCCCTTCCCACCGGCCCTCGAACGCCTCCCCGCCAGCGCTCCCAACGCACACTCCACTCCACTCTTTCTTCCGAGACCACCTCCATGGTTTCCGTACCCTCCTCACCCTCCACTTCCTACCGCCCCACGCGAAGTGTGCCCTACCCTCCCTCTCATCCCTCATCAACCCCGCCCTTCCCACCCTCCTGCCCATTATTACCTCCCCACTCTCACCGTTACCCCCGTCCTCGCCACCGTCCCCCCAGCACGCCCTTCATCTTTACCACCCTTCCCACCTGCAGTGATGCTGCCCCCTCGTCGTTCTCTGTACTCGTATCCCTTTCCCCGTGCTATGCCATCCATTCCCTTTCTCATCGCCCTACCCTCCCATCCTCCCTCAGTTACTTCCTCACCCTTCCCGTCTAGTGCCATCTCCTTCTTCGCCGCCCTCCCCTTCGTCCTTACCCCTCCCTAGCCCTTCGTACTCTGTAATTTCTCAGAGTCCTCCCCTCCCAACCTCCAAATAGGTCCCCACCTTCCCCATCTAAGTGCCCTCCTCTCCTTCGTCACCGTTCTCCGCCCTCCGTATCCCTTCCCCAGCCCTTCGTGTCTTGTTACTTCTCAGAGACCTCCCCTCCCTTCCTGCCCTCCGATACGTCCCCACCATCCCCGTTCATGGCCCTCTCCTCCTTTGCCACCCTCCCCGTCCTCCGTACCCCTCCCCAGCCCTTCGTGCTCTGTATGTTCTCAGGTCCCTTCCCGCCGTTCCTGCCCTCCGATACTTCCCCATGCTCCCCGTCCCAGCCCTTCTCCGCCCTCCATACCCCTCCCCCAGCCCTTCGCCGCCCTTCTCGTCCTTCACCGCCCCAGTGCTCTCTCCTTCACCGCCCTCGCCGTCTTCCGTACCCCTCCCCAGCCCTGCGTGCCCTGTTACTTCTCAGCGCCCTCCCCGCCCTTCCTGCCCTCCGATACTTCCCCACCCTCGCCGACCCAGTGCCCTCTCCACCTTCGCCGCCCTTCGCCGCCCTCCGTGCCCGCCGCCGCGCCCTAATGAACGCGCGACGAGCGGCACCTCGCGGAACGGAACAGAACGAAACGGAGCACGGGGTCTCCGCCCTCCAGAGCAGCCCTTCTGCCGCCCTTCTCGTCCTTCACCGCCCCAGCCGCCGCCGCCGGCCACAAACCCCTCCCCAGCCCTGCGTGCCCTGTTACTTCTCAGCGCCCTCCCCGCCCTTCCTGCCCTCCGATACTTCCCCACCCTCGCCGACCCAGTGCCCTCTCCACCTTCGCCGCCCTTCGCCGCCCTCCGTGCCCGCCGCCGCGCCCTAATGAACGCGCGACGAGCGGCACCTCGCGGAACGGAACAGAACGAAACGGAGCACGGGGCGGGGAGAGCGCACCAGCTGAAACGAGATGGTGCCACCGCCGCCGCCGCCGGCCACAAAACTGTCGAGCGAAGAGAGAGAAAGCAGAGTTCGCGGCAGGGACGAACCAGCGAATCACATATCGTAGGGCGACGAATGAACACGCTGCGAGTGAAGTGAGATTACGAACCATCAAAATTCAGTAGGCTGGACAGATTCTAATTGGAAAGAGAAGAACCATCGAAAGGAAAAACAGGGCGTCGTGTAGACTGATTCAAGCAGTAGTTGGAAAAGGACACCATCGCAACTCAGAAGGTATATTAATAGACAAATTCGAATGAGAAGGTGCACCATTATTTTTTAGAAAGAAACTGTTTTTAATAGAATGAAAAGAAGAAACACCATTGAAATTGGGGAATAAAGACAATTGACAAATTGACAGAAATAAAACACCTTTCCCTCAAAGTTTGTTCTAAAGAATCCGCAAAGGCTGGCTGGTTATCTCTATTACTGTGTATATTTCACTAGTATACGCGTTGTTCACTCAGTAGATGCTAAGTGTTCTGTGTGACTCACTACCACATATGGGCATTCAATTATACTTATCGGAATCATATCGTTGATTCTAAGAGCAACTGCAGGGGAGAAAGGCAGGTTTGAACGTTTGATATTTCCCGTTAATGAATGTAAATATTTGAAAGTGTTAAATACTGCAAAGTTGTAGCAACACTGGGGAATTACTGACTCCAACAGATGGACTATATGTCAGTTCATTCACAGTCTGCGAGCGATAGTATCCGACGCCGGTTCAGCCTTCCTTTGTTTTTATAGAAGCTGTAAGCATGTAGGACTCACACTGCGTTGCATGCTAAGTGTGTGTATTTCTCTAAATCACCTATGTGGATTAGTTTTTACTATATAATATTGAGATTCTGTTGTATTGTTCGGTTTACTGTTAAATGGGTCTGTTTGTTGTGCATTACGTCCGCTAAGTTTCTGTCTAAATGTATGCATTGTCACTAATACAATATGGTGCGTATTTTAGCTGAAAAAAAATGTTTAAAATTCTCCAAGATGCCCCAGTCTCCAATATATAAAAAATGAAGCCGACAGAAATAAGGGCAATTGGTGAATCCGTGAATATACCATTGTAGTAGAGGAATCTATTACCGTAATTTTTCAACCTTTTTGTGTAAGCAATCTTTCCACAACTTCTTTAAATGACGATAATCATTGGGAATGTTTTTTCTCAATTTAAGATACCTAAGTAGATCATTGACTAGCATTATTTAAACTGAAACAACAGACAGTGAACAATCTGGCATATGAGAAAGGAAGTAGAATACGTGTTATAAAACCTGTCTTCTTGTGTCTTCAACACTACGTGTCTACCAACAACCCATTGTCTCCTTCGTCAAAATGACAAAATGAGTTGTGATATTGGTTTGAGAGATCTGTTTTTTTGGGTTTTTTTTTTTTTTTTTTTTTTTTTTTTTTTTTATAGATTGTTTTGAGGTTCAGGTAAGATTTTATTTAGCTATTGTGAACCCGATTAACTTGTCTTTGTAAACGCGTAATATTGAAATTTCAGACTTCTAAAAAACAGGAACATATTATGTGTCACAAGTAACAGAGTATCAAGAGAGAAAATTCCTCTGCTCATGACACAGGCATGACTTCTCATCAGAAAATAATTTTAAAATCAATACTTAAATTGCTCCATATTATTTCACTATTTTCATTTTATTTCTGTTATCACACGTTCGAAGTCTCATAATTTACTTTTCTTTTCCAAAAGATATTTATATGGGCAGAAATTCTCACTCATAAGTTCAAAAACTGAGGTTGTATGTTTGATATTAGTGATCATTAAAATGAAAATATTAATTTAATACTACTATTTCTCTTATAACCAGTGCGTTATAAAAGTTTCTTAAATTTCATTATTAAGTGAAACCCTCTGAAAATATTTGAATTCTGAGAAATATTGAAATGGGAAGTGATACTTGTTGAACCTGATCCTAGCGAACATAGAGGCCAATGTACTAGTGTAATTTTAAATTTAGAATGCATTCTAATATACATTCTTTTATATTCGTTAGTATACAGTAATTATCTTACTTAAATTTCCAGTTCTCTCGTAGATTTTATCAGAATATCCAGAGCTATGAAATGAATATCACAATGTTTGAAGTTTCTTAATAACCAGAGTTATCGGAAGGTAGTTTGCGCTTTCCCAGAACTTTTTGCATGAGAATGGATCCCTTTGCAGGGCATCTAATGAGGACGGAACTCTGTGGACGCGAGTGTGTGTGTCGATAGCCTGTAGGAGCCGGAACGGGGAATAGCCGGAACGGGGAATAGCCGGAACGGGGAAGAGCCGGAACGGGGAAGAGCCGAAAGCGGATAACAGCAGAGCGAGGGACGGAGCCGGGGTGAAGAGGGGAAGGGACGGAACGGTGAAGGGCCTGAGCTGGACAGGGCTGGAGCGGGGAAGGGCGGAGCCGGGAAGGGCGTAGCCGGGAAGGGCGGAGCTGGGAAGGGCGGAGCCGGGAATAGCCGGAACGGGGAATAGCCGGAACGGGGAATAGCCGGAACGGGGAATAGCCGGAACGGGAAGAGCCGGAACGGGGAAGAGCCGGAACGGGGAAGAGCCGAAGCGGATAACAGCAGAGCGAGGGACGGAGCCGGGGCGAAACGGGGAAGGGCCGGAACGGCGAAGGGCTGGAGCGTGGAAGGGCCGGAGCCGGGAAGGGCCGGAAGGGGAAGCGTGGAGCGCGAGGACGCCGTGTTGCGCGGACTGAGACGTCCCCAGAAACGAATCCGCTGTGCCGGAACCGGCTTCCCTGGGGCGCGCGCTTCGGTTCACTGGAGGGGAATGAGAACGCGGCTGGCGCGTCTCGGCCGCGCCCGCCCTGGCCCGGCCTGGCCCGGCGACGCGCCCATCGCCGGAATGGACGGCGACACCGCTCGCGGCGGCTGCAGCTTTAGATACGAGGGAGGTGGGAGCTGATGTGGCGGAGGGGATTTTGGCGGTGGGGCGCGCGAAGCCGGCACCGAGGATGGCACTGGTGGGAGTGGCAGTGCAGCGGCAGCGGAAGGGGGGTGGCCCGCGGGGCCGGACAAGCCGCACGGACGGCAGCTGTTTCGCTCGGCGAAAGTGATGCCGTTGTTAGTTTCCCTGCGTCGTTCTCGCCGCCGTGCGAGATCCTCATTCCGGTTCCAGGCGCTTCCGCGGTCGACCGTTTTGCCCATCTCCAGCTTCACCATCATATTTCTTCCCGCCAGCGTTCTCACTTCGGCCGTCCTCGTTAACACCATTTCGCCATCACCATCCAAATCTCCGTTCTTGCGGGCGAACTATTGCCGGTCTGAATTTTAAGCTAGCAATTTTATGGTTTATTATATATATGTTTTCGTATATAAATGTAATACGTCTCCAAGGTAAAAGTTTTTCGAATAACTTTGCCTTATTTTCAAGCTATTGTAATGTTTGTACATTTAACATGAGAAAAGTTAATAGATTTATATCACCATGCATTTGCAATGCTAGTTAATCTGTAAATAAGTTTTATGGAGTTGAATGTGTGCTTTAGCGAACTGCTATCGAAATGAAAAAGTCATCGTGTATGTGATATTTTTAATAATATAGTTGTGATTATTGTTGGAAATCTATTAATTGAATTATTACCAGAAGAATTGATAAGATTAATCATGCTATCACTGGATTTTTACAAACGTCACAGACTTTAGAGAAACACAATAATAATAGAAACTAGGGGCCTGGAGCGACAAAAATGCTCCTGACGACTGTGTAAGAAAAAAAGGGAGACCTGGAGCAATAAAAATCGTCTATCTTGAAGCGGTGCACGTGAAAACTAAAGCTACTTTCTTCGTCGCATGACGTAAGCTTTGTCGTGGCACACAGTCATAACATCAGGAATGAGAAATTACTAATTAACATAACGAAATAGTGGTTTATTTCAGTCAAAATGAAAACTCCATATTTTCCATCTATTTTGTATTTTTCCATTCTATTGGATAACAAACAAAATCATTGACATCTCTCACAGGCCTAGTTTTCCGTCAATGTGTGCATACATTCGAATTTATTAGTGTATGTATCCATAGAAATTCACTGACGGTTTGTAAATTACTACTTTCAGAGCTGTATATACACAAGAAGTGACATTCATGTCACTTCGTTATTCGGTATATTCCCTCTTCCTGTTCACAATGCAACGTATATTCCTACCGTAATAACCATTGTCACTGTCTCACTGGATGCTACCTTTGTGAGTTTAATACACAAACATATTATTTACTTGTCAAAAGTATTATATCCATTTTTTTTACAGCAGATCATGTGAGATATGATATGCCGGAAGTATTTTATTGTTTGTAAAGTATACATTTCTACAAAATTCATTTCGTTTTTTCTGTTTGCAGCAACTGTATACTCACTTTTTAATCGGTGAATAACGCATATCATCTGTTTTTTACATTGTGTTTTAATAGCTTAGTTTCAGCTATGTCAATACAAAAACTAGTATTGTATGTGTAGAATGTCGTTACATTCGCAAGCTACATGTTTTTGCAAAATGTTTGAAACAGATATTTCCTGTGAACTAATGTAATACAGCAGATGAATATTAGAAATTGAATTACATTCAATCTATGAGTATGTGAGTAAATAGTTTCGCTGGATTTAAAAATTGGTATGATTGTATATACCATGTTCATTCCATTAATATGTCCGTGATTTTTTAGTAACCTACTTTTACAATAAACGATATTTTAACTCTCTAGCAACATCTCGCTGACAAAAATATTTTCCTCTTTCATTACAAAAATGGTAAAAAATGAATGTGTCATTATTGGGATTTGATGCCCATTGCAATTGCATCTAGATAGTTTTTTACGTGTGATACCCATGGCCTGGAAATTTCGTGTGTAAAATAATGGTATGAATTATTAATTAAAGTATTATATTTCAATAAAGTCATTCATCATTATGGAGTATTATATGATACATTTTAATCCTCAACAATTCTAATATTGTCGTGTAAGTCACCAAGAATTCAGAAGTATAATCTAAATGTGTAGTCCATCGTCTGAGGTGGTTCAGGGAATCACATGATGTGATAGCAGGGCCTCTGACCGGGAAGACCTAGAGTTCTAGTCCCGACGGTGACAGGACTTTTCTACATAGCTAGGTCGAATTCAGCCGCTGTCTGGTAGAGTTGAACGTTATTATTCTGCGGTTTCATAGTATTCTTAGCTGTCCAGTATGAACCGCGTCTTGGTCGATAGATCTGACGTTTCGGCCATCTTGTTGTTGCCTTCTTCAGAGCTATACTGCTCAATAGAATGACAATACAAGAATACAATAAAACAATGACTCTTGCTGCGGAAGCCTACGAATTCGTTCTGTGGTTTCTCCGAACAACACCAGACGAGTCCCCAGGCGCTTCCCTTTGACATGAGCTACAGACTGCGCACGGTCTTTCCTTCCTCTTCCTTGTTCTTTCCTCATCGCTTACCTACATACACTCACACTCTCACTCCCACTCACGTTTACATGCCCACTGTATGTCGGGAGGCCAGAGCTTGTCCGGGCTGCGGCAGAGCCGGTGGCAGATACGGGGTAAAGCCAGGTAAGCCGTCGTCATCCAGCGGGGGAAGGACATCGTCATATCCCACCATAAAAACTTTTACTAAACTTACGGAACTAATCACCATAACAGCTGATGCGTCCAGGAACACGAATCAATCAAGCAATCACAGTTTTGGAACACTAAAATCGGATTAGAAATATTCAAGTTTAGGATGTAAAGCGACTTACTCGAATTCAAATGATTGTATGCAAAGTTCGTATTCATTGCAATAAGATGCAAGAAAGGAAAGCTGACGCGTGTTTCGTGACCTGATTATAAAAGCACTGCTCCAGCATTCGCCTCGTTTGATCAAAGAAACCACGGAAAACTATCGATTGGAGCAATCGCCTGCTGCAATTCTTCTTCAGGCAGTGTTCGAATTCGGTATAACGGAATTCGGTGTATTTGTGGATAGTACCAAAAATCTCTCCACCATCGGGGCTCTAACCTTAGAACCTCGTGCTCAGTGGCTCTGCAGAGAGAAAGGAGATGTTGCCACTCACTCAGCTTATCTTCTAAAAATAATCATTTATCATTAGTTCATCCTTTACGTATTGTAAAGTCCGTGTCCATTAGTTCATCTTTTACGTATTGATCTCCTGTGCTATGTTAACACCTATGTAACAGTGTGACCAAAAAGAAAAAAATACAATCACGCCTTCTTCCCCAATCATTGGGGAGAGCTGGCTCAGGGATTCAAATGACTTTACTGAAGTGCCTCAGACCGGGAGGTTCTAGGTTCGAGTCTCGATGATGGCAGGATTTTCGTCACTAGACAGATAGGTCCAATTCAGTCGCAGTCTGGAGGAAATTCATAGCGGCCGGCTGCTCTGATCGGTAATTTTCCGTCATTTCTCCGATCAATACCAGGCGAATGACGGTACAGTACCGTTACAAACGAGCCACGGACCGCACGCGATCTTTCCTTCCTCTTTCTTGTACCATCCTCACCCCTTACTTCCATACACACTTACATGCACTACACTACCACACATGCCGGGAGAAAGGTCGGGTGTTAGTGGTTGTCCCAGCTGGGGTGGTGCCCCGCTGGTGGGAGATACCTGGTTGAGGGAAACCCCGCTAGCCGATGGTAGGCAACCTCAGCAGTTGACTCGCCCGGAATCACTAATAAATCAATCCAAAAAAACAAACAAGCATCGTTGCATCGTCGGTTCGCAGCCTCGTAGTCGTCTGCAGCCAGCGGCGAGATGAAGCTTTCCGTCGCGGAGCTCCGCCGCGCCGAGGAATTCCTTGAATCGCGCAAAAAAGCGGGCGGTGCGCGGTGGGACGCGGGGCGACGCGACGCGACGCGATGCAGCCAAGCGCGACACGGCGACGTAAGGGGAGAGGGAGGACGCAAGGGAGAGGGGAAGGGAGGGGGCGTGGAAAAGGGACGGGGAAAAGCGCTTTCCGCACCTCACAACTCGCGCAGCTCTTCATCGTTATTCATTACGAAAAAGCAACAGATACGCCCACCTCCCGTCCCCCCGCTCCGCGACGCTGACAATCCCCGCGCCCCCCCAACCACCTCCCCGCCCGTCCGCCCGCCCGCGCCCAGCCCCCCTCGCCTCGCTCCAGCTAGCTCGCGCACGCGCGCGCTCGCAAAAGAAAACTGTTACCTGTGCCATATTTTTGTCTTACTCTCGGCCTGTCTTCTGGGAAGTCTGCTTGTTTTTTGGTCCGCGAAACATCCGGAGCAGGAATAAATTAACGGGGAGATGTTGCCCGGCGACGGGGTGCTGGGGGTAGGGGCGAGAGAGAGAGAGAGAGAGAGAGAGAGAGAAGACGGAGATGGGCGCTGAGAAGACGGAAATGGCAGAGGAAGGCGGTGAGTAGAGAGGGTGCCGTTGAGACGAACAGAAGGAAAACTTGTGCAATGCGGAATACACGAGTGGTGTCAGAAAAGGAGAAAGGCAGGGAATAATGTTGGTAGTGTAGTATGAAGGGGTGGAAAACTATTAGAAAGAGGATACAGGAGGATAGAGAAACGATACGACGCAAGGGAGCAGTAAAAGGAACATTAGTGGTGATTAACTTAATGAATTGAGTAGGGACACACAGAACAAAATAGCTAAAAGAAGAAGGAAATGACGAAAGAAGGGGAAGAACCGATATAAAGAGAGAGATGGAATGGTGTCCTTACGAGCGAAAGGACGGTGAAACGTCAACACGCGGCCAAAGTGAGACCGTGACGCGCGGCAGGACAGGAATATGCAGGGCGCCGGTGGGTGGGGCGGGACGGGGCGGGGCGGGGCAGCACTGGCGAGCGAACGCGAAGAGGACGCAAGCGAGTGGAAGGAGGCGTGGCGCTGACGTCAGCAGTCACTTGTCGCGCAGCGCCGCACCGCATCGCACCGCACCGCACCGCGGCAACGCTGCGCAGTCGCTCTCAAAAGCGGGCGAAACTTCGGCGTGGTGGCTCCGGACAGCGGACTGTTCCGAGGTGGAGAGCACATCTGTGGAGGGCGGAGGTGGAGGGTGGAGGGTAGAGGGTAGAGGGTGGAGAGCGAACCATCTAGGGCCTCTAGAGTTCGCAGTTCGATTCTGCCACGCTCCGGTAGATGCGAGTGGCGAGAATGGAGCGACTTTGATCACGGGAGAATATTGTCTGTCTAGTGCATTCCGTTACATCGAATACACTTCAGAGTTGACTAATGAAATCTCCTTTAATCGTTGACCTGAAATATTATGTATTTGTAATAAAACGACGTTTTGGGTTTTCACGTGAACGTAATGCCATTTGGTTCATGTGCAGTTGCATAAACGACAAGAATATAATGGTCACTCTTCTGACATTCCCTTTGATTTTAATTGAATAAACGGCGATGTATTCGTCTTGAATCATACTGATATCTGAATTAAATTATTGAAATAGGCGAATTGTAAAATATCAGTCGTTTGATACAGATGTGATTAATTCTGAAAGTACAGATTTTAATTAAATTAACGTCATATTCAAATACACGAACGTATATAGCATTGATGATTCTAAAGTTAGAATTGGATGGTTGATAGCGATCTCTTGCAGGCATTGCCACGTGTGTCGTGCGATTAGATGTTCTCGTGGTAAAGATGAGGGTATTTGCCACCTCCTGCACCGTTGTCAGCTTGTCAACAGATGATTTCTTTGGAAGAGTTAAGTCGTAAAGTCGTACATTTCAATTTTTTTTCATTTTATTAATATATTTATAACGTATCTGTAAAATTTACCTAATAGGCTTTATACTAAAAAAGGCTTCTTATTCAGAAAAGTTTTGAACTTTTGACTGAATGTGTTACACACGCAGTGGATTTAAGAAATAAATGCGATATTCACTAGACCAACAATCTGTTGTTTTTACAATTTGAAAAATTAGAATAAAAAGTTACGCATTAAATGTATTTCATGTTTTAGATTATTATGGAACAATATACTATGTCATGAAATTGTACATTCCATCAATAAACATACTTTCAACTTTCGCTTTTGTGTGAATTAAAAAAACATTTAAAATCAAGTATTTCACATCGTAACACAACAAATCAATTATAACATTATTGATATATAATGTATTCATTTTAATATCTGCTTCTAGTAAGTAAATCATGTATTTTGAAGGCAAAATCTCTCTCTTCTCCATTAATTCAAATACTTAGTCGCTTGACTGCCGCATTTCCATTCCATGTTCGACCTCGTTAAGTGCCATTGTCGAGAGACAAAAATCTTGCGACGCCAACTTAACGACTTAAGTTGAAATATAACGTATTACGCCGTCGAACCGTAGTTACTCCTCGATAAAATCGAAATCCGATATCGACGGCTGACAAGACACGATCGGAAACGCTTTGCCGCAGTCCCTGCCTCCGCCTCCAACACCGATGTCACTCGCCAACACAACCCCACCGACTCTGGTCACCACAGCCACTATCACCGTCATCTCTGCCACCTCAGCCTTAGCCACCGTAACCGCTACTGTCACTATTGGATCTGAGGTCACTCTCACCGCCAATTTCGAAACAACATTCATTCCTTCGATATCCACATTTATGACAGGTTTGAATGTTTTTCAGACACTACTGCTGCCGCTCTTACATCCAGCTACCCCGCCTCCGTTTTCTTCAACTTCCCCTCCGCCTCTGTCTCCAGTCATTCCTTCCTTCGCCTTGTCGGTCCATCTCATACATGTCATCATCGCAGTCATTATTACCGTTACCGCCACCATCACCGTTACCGTCACAGTTATCGTTACTGTCATCACCGTAACCACCTCTTACACCACCACCTGTTCCACAACGTTCACCATCACCTACGTCATCACATGCACCATCACCTTCGCCTTCACGTACGCTTTACGTATGCCGTCACGTACACCGTCACGATAACCGCCACGTAGACCGTCGCGTATGCCGTTACCTTCACCGTCACCTGCACCACCACCTACACCATTATTGTCACGACTCTTAAACCGTTTCCGACACCGCTACCATCAGTGTCCACTTGACATTCCCCCA
Organism: Teleogryllus occipitalis; assembly: GCA_011170035.1. Taxonomy (NCBI): domain Eukaryota; kingdom Metazoa; phylum Arthropoda; class Insecta; order Orthoptera; family Gryllidae; genus Teleogryllus; species Teleogryllus occipitalis. The sequence continues at coordinate 274,748 of BLKR01000515.1, forward strand.
GCTTGCACTCCCGCTCGATCCCCGTCCTCCACCTCTGCCCTTTTTTCTATTTTTGCCTTACCCCCTCTCCCAACCCTGTCATCACCCCGTCCCCGCATCTAACCTCACCTCCGCCCTCGCCTCTTCCCTCACCTCTACCTACGACTCTGCCCTCACCTTCGTTCGCCTCTGCCCTCACCTCCGCCCTCTCTTCTGCCCTCACCTCCGCTCTTGCCTCCGCCTTCATCTCCACCCTCGCCTTTACCTTTAGGTCCGCTCTTATCTTCACCTCTCGCCCCTGCACCCACAACTACCAACGTCACCGTCCTCATCTCCACTCTCTCCTTTACCTTTTTCCTCCGCCCGTATCTTCGCCTCCCCACCGGGAGCAGTGAATCAGTCATCAACTGATTCAGTGCAGTGCCTCTGACCGGGAGGTTCTAGGTTCGAGTCCCGACGGCGGCAGAGTTTTTGACACTAACTTGTGAGCTAGGTCGAATTCAATCGCCGTCTGGAGGAGTATTCTAGCAGCCGGCTGCTCTGATCGGTAGTTTCCGTGTTTTTTTTTTTCGATGAACAGCAACCGGAACAGGACCCTAACAAACGGGCTACATACCGCACGCGATATTTCCTTCCTCTTCTTTGTCATATCCTCACCCCTTACACACACACTTGCACTAACATGTACTACACTACTACACATGCCGGGAGAGCTGTCGGGAACTTAAAATTTGCCCCGGCTGGAGCGGTGCCGCGCTCGTGGTAGATACCTGGTTGGAGAAAATCCCGCTAGTCGACGATAGGTCGTCGCCGGATCTCGCCATCCAGTGGGGGAAGATTACCGCCACCTCCCTATGAAAATCATCCGCTACATTTACGATACTAATGACCTCAGTAGTTGACGCGCCAGGAATCAGTAATCAACCAATCAATCAATCAATCAATCAATAAATTCGCCTCCCCCCTGCATCCACGCCTGCCACCGTCACCGCCTTCATCTCTATCCTGCCCTTTACCTTCACCTCCACCCGTATCATCGTCTCCCGCCCCTGCACCCACGACCGCGTTTATCTTCGCGTCACGCCCCTGCACCCACAACTACCACCATCACCGCCTTCGTCTCCACTCTCTCCTTTACCATTACATCCGCCCGCATCTTCATGGCCCGCCCTGCACCCACGACTACCACCGTCACCGCCTTCATCTTTAGCCTCTCCTTTACCTTTACCTCCGCCCTTATCTTCTCGACCCGCCCCTGCACCCACGACTGTCCTTATCTTCGCCTCCCGCCCCTGCACACACGCCTGCCAACCGCCATCGCCACCGCCTTTCCCGCGGCGCGGCGCGACAGGCAGAGGGAGTGAATGGCGCGCGACGCCCAGCGAGTGGCCCTCGCGCCGGGAGGCGACTGCTGCAGCCAGCAGCGCCAGTAAAGCGGCGCTAAACACGGACGAGTCCAATAGAGGGCCGTAATTTCACCGTTGGGAGGTCGCCCCACTTCCGTTCCCGATGCTGCTGTTCCACCGCCCTGTCGTCCGCGCCTCCCGCATGCGTACGCCTCACTCTCCAGCGAGGCTCCACCGGGAGCGGTAGCTCAGTGCATCAACTGATGCCACTGCAGCGCCTCTGACCGGAAGGTCCTAGGTTCGAGTCCTGACGGTGGCAGGATTTTCGACACTAGCTTTTCAGCTAGGTCAAATTCAGCCGCTGTCTGGAGGAGAATTCTAGCGGCCGACTGCTCTGATCGGTAGTTTTCCGTGGTTTCTCCGATCACCACCAGGCGAATGCCGGAGCAGTACCCTGCCAAACGGGCCACGGACCGCGCGCGATCTGTCCTTCCCCTTCCTTGTCCTACCCTCTCCCCTTACACACTCACACTAACATGCACTATACCACCACATATTCCGGGAGACAGTTCTGGAGCTTAGAGCTTGTCCCGGCTGGGGCGGTGCCCCGCCGGTGGGAGAGTCCTGGTTAGGGGGAAACCCCACTAGCCGACGGTAGGTCGGTGCCGGATCTCGCCATCCGGCGAGGGAAAATCACCGCCGTCTCCCGAGAGAAAAAACATGCACTACACTAACGGGACTAATGACCGAAGCAGTTGACGCGCCCGGAAACACGAAAAAATCAATCAATCAATCCAGCGAGGCTCTGTTCACATTCGAGCCTTGCGATAGGGAAATATCGTGCACGAATTATTGTGGGTTTTGCATCAGAATATGCTGATGGAAATAAATACTGATGTTTGTACCAGTCGCCCCCGTTAATACGATCTGTAACCGTTGCAAAAAAATTGAAGGATTTCCGCGCGAAATAATGTACTTGTATCACTATTTCAAATTAAATAATATAATACCTTCAACGCGGATTAAATCGAATGTTTTGTACATTTTATATTCAACACATGAGTGATAATGCTCTTTTAAACACGTTTCATTTTAACTAGTTTGCCTATTTGCTCAGATAATGAACATTTAGGATGGAGTAGCGTCGTGGGCCATCGATGTACATCTCTTTTTAAGCTTTGTATTCCACTGCCCGACGCATAAACTAGAAGAATGAAATCTGGATCTCATAAAACTCTTCTCGTATTCATTAAAATCTGGAAAATGTAATTGGTCGGAAATACACATTTTCCGGACCTCCTCCATTCACGAAGGAGCATAATTTTACCTTATACCTAGTGGAGGAGCTGACCAATGAGTCATTAATTTTATTAACATTATTATTTATTCAGAGGCTAATAGCGTAAACGTAAGACTGAAGACATTAGCATTTCATAGGAAATTGAACGACCTTCCGCATCCAAAGCAATTGAAAAGCATGAAGCGAGCTGTTTCTTCCGCATGCACGTAATTTATCCAAATAACACCCCGACCGGAGAGAATTCCTCTGGACCTATTATTCTCACAGTACCTTCGTTCCACACAGCTTGCTCACACGCAAATCAACAATGCCCTAGATCCTCTTCATCTCAGCTGCAATGTAGCAACCACGTTCGGCAACGTTGCCGATTTTCTCCTCGTTGTAGCTATATTCTCGCACCATTATCGTCTTCACGAGCAATCTGCGAGCCATCCCATATGATTCATTACGGTCATTCCCTGTTAACAGTATCTGAGGTTCCGTAACTACCAACCGTGTTCCCATTTCATTTCGCAAATCTTCGTCAATGCCATCGCCACTTGTGTCTTCCTTTCTCGTCCTCGGCGCTTCGTAATTGCGTCCGCCCCGCCATTGAGCTCGCAGCAAACAATTTGCTGATAATTGCGTGGGCGGCAGGCAGAGATCGCAATCTGGCTCAAACCCGCAACCGTGTATGCTCCTTCACGAGTTTGTCCCGAGAAAACAATGATCTCTTTCGAATCACACGGAAGGATGGTGTAAATCGAATTGTCACAACACACATTTTTCATATTTACGAGCACATCCATTGTTAACGATTACATATTTGCCCAAGAAATGCATTGACCACATTTTGGTGCTTGTACTTTTTTCTGGGGTATCAATTACACACTCACTGCAGAAACATCTCACACATATGTACCAGCCATTGACTCTTGACCGCACACTTCCACCGTTCGTAAGAGGATATCAATTTTTCTGATGAGAAACATAAACTTTTTTTTTAAATTCTAGTTGCAGAATTCACTGGTATCGTATTTATAACTATAATTGTTAAAATAATTCAATCACGTCATTCTTACAAGACACCGTTCACTGAAGACTGCCAGCATGCAGATGTTGTGGACAGTGAAGGAGTCATAGATATTTTGAATCCATTTCAGTGATTTACTAATCATGGGATAATTGGTTATAGAAGAAACAATGGACAACTACCTTCTTTTAAAATCAGAAAAGAAGTTTCATTTGTAAATCACTGCCGCCGAGTTGTACTCAATTTCAGTTAAAAATAATCTATCCAACCACGCGTGAAAAAACAGGAAATGTCATGTATAATACAATTATATTATTGTTGTAATAATAATAATAGAAATAAAATTGTTGTAGAAGTTCAGTATATTCAAAGAGAATCAAACCACTCGTGTATTTTAAAACATTATTAATTTATTATCATCAAACACTGTAAAATCTAACCAGTGATGGACGACTAGGATCGTTTCGAGTCCATTCCACTCACTCGATTATTTTCTTGACTACGCTTTCCAGTTTGTCACTTTTTTCCTTTCTTTGTCTCAGACTACCTGAGGATTTTGACATATTGTGTCGCCTAATTTGTAGTTTCTAGTGTGTTTGATGAGAACAAAATGTGGTTTGATTGTGTTTAAATATCCTTAGAATGCCTCTTTCCTACAACGTATCATGTAGACAATAATTGATTGGTAGTTAATCAACCCATTTTGAGCCCAAAGTAATTTTGAGTGCGTGACGCTTGCCCATTCTCATCCCGCCTGACCTAACCCTTGGACGTAATCACAGGCATATAGCAGGTAAGCACGGTTTTAGATGAAGATTCAAACTGACGGAATTCGTAAATATACATTGGCCAGAAGCGTACTATGCTTTAGCGAACTCGGCTAAATCGACATCTGACGTGAATTTAAAAAATCGCTTATACGCTCTATTTGTGATGTCTCCGTCTATCGAAGACACAAAATTCGCAAAAGAATATTAGACGTATGAAAACACACATCTGAATTTGACTGTTGAATTTTTCGAACTGTGGTCTCTGACGGGTTAAGAATTACAATATTAGTGCAGAGCAGGTTCGGATCCAACCGATCTTTTATTCCGGGGAGGGGATGAGGCCATCGTAGATTTTTGTTCAATAATAAACATATTTGTTATTACATTTTGCATTACTTATGTACTGCAGAAACGATACTACACAATATTACTGTTTAAATAATTACATAATTCGAACATAAATATAAATATTTAAATCAATTTTGTTAAATAAAGGAAGGTAAACGTAAACTCCAGGCCATTTTTTGGAGGGAATTCCCCCCCCCCTGGATCCGCCAATGGTGCAGAGGGGCATTGCGAATGGAGACCGGATCCGAAGCCAAGCCCCCGGGAGCGCGTGGAATGGAGCTCCGTCTGTATTTCCGTCTGGCGCGCGCTCCCGGCGGATCGGCCGTCACTGCTCGGGATCCGCCCTCGCGCTCTCTCCCGTGCTTTCAGCGCTAACCTGATTTGCGACAGCACGCGTATGTCCACTGCTTACGCGCGCAATACCAGCTCAAATCCCTCGAGTTTCCGAATCAATGATCTAAGGAAGCAGCAAATTATGGCAGTCTAATCTCTTCCTACCAGCAGCTCGGTTTTTAAATTGAGTGGGATTTGAAAACTGACATCAGGCATTTCATATTTCAACTTAAGTATAATCTGACATGAAAATTGACTGACGCCTCAAATTGGATCCTATGAATCAGATGTAGCAAACAACATGAAAACAAATAATGGCAAATAATTTAAATACAAAATTATCTTGCCACCCAATAAAAAATGTTACGATGGAAAACGCAAATGTTATTCCAAATTGTAGAAAACCAAAATTTTACACAATATTTACAAAATACAAGTTGTCTAAGTGACACAATGTAAATATTAACTTACAATAATGACTTAAAAATATTTTAAATTACCTTAATTGCTTAACAAATGTTGCTACATTTGCCCGCCTGTATTCCTCAACGTTTACCACAATTTGGATCGTGAACCAAGTGAAAAACATGTAAATACGCCCACCATTCATAATACTAAAATTGTTGATGCATTTGCACCACATTTGGGCATTTTAACCAACATGAGAAATCTGAGCCCTCAGTCAGCGACGTGACCATCACGCAACTATACTTGTTTTTTCTAACGAGACAGGTTAGGGTATTATCTTCGAGGTCGAATATGGCACGTCTTTTCTCGGCTTTCTCGGTCGTGCGGGTTGAGTAGCTTGTTCTGCAGCACTGCTTGATACCATAGCGATCATGCGACCTCTTGCGACAGGACCGGGGAAGACGCAAAAGTAGTACGCCACATTCCATTTTCAAGATAATACTCTCAGCTAGCAAGTTAGAAAAACCCAAGTATACAACGTGAACTGACCTGAACAAGGACGCCACGAAAATGACCACAAACGCTGCCCTCCAGTACGGGGTTACTAGTGTTTTTCATAGGAAACAATAAGTTTAATACAAAGAAAATGAGTAATATATTTACTCAAAAGACTGTAAATTAACTAGAATTGTATTATAACTTAAACAGAACTTTAAAGAATTTTAAAGAAAACAATTAAATTTCACTCGTCCATGAAAAAGGTAGTAGCGTAGTTTGTGAATACGGCGATAGGGAGCGCTAGCATAACAAACATTTATAATAAATACATACTACATATAACACAACATATAATTTAGTTTAATAATAAAATAGCAACACCTCGCTAAAACTATCCCATAAAATAAACGCGGACGCTCGGGAATCACCAGCGTATGTTTTAAAAATGAGCATTTCTTTTAAGGCAAATGACGTTGCCAATGGGACAATCTGGAATCCCACAAATAAACTGGATAATAATAAGTGGTCACATCACTTGGTCACTTGGTTATAAAGTCAGTATTTCATATCTATTGAATTAAACTCGCAGGCGTGACGCCACGGAGCAATAGAAAAAAAAAGCTCACTATTCCTAGTATTCCAAGTTCCTATTCGCTGGTGCCGCTCCGTCCCTTCGTGTTTGCGCGGCGCTGCAGAGCCTGGCAGCCTCGGAGCGCGCGCCGGCGGCGGGCGAGCGGGAAGCCCTGGCGGTGCCCGGCCGAGCGGGTGGGCGTGGTCCCTGGGGAGCTGCGGCGCACGCCGGCGCGCGTGGGTGGGCAGGCAACCGCGCGAGGAAGCGCCGGCGCTCCGGCGAGGGGCACGCTTTCTAAAAATAAAAATTTAAAAAAAAAAGAAAAGGAAAAAACCTGGCTGCGATAGCTCAGTTGGAACACCGTTGCCTCTGAAGCAATGTTCAGCGGTAAATTGTGGGATTCGAGCCTTTCGATGGAGAGTTTGCGTCAATAGTTCTGTATTTGGGAAGAATTCACCCGCTGTCTGGAGAATAATTCTTAAGGCCGGCTGCTCTCATTAATAGACGATTATCAGACAAATCAGACGATTACCAGAATAATAACCGAAAGACGAACGAGCCTCAGACTGAGCGCAATCTTTCGTTCCTCTCCCTGTCCCCTCCCCCATTCTTATACTCACACATTCGCACTAACATCTACTACATCAACTACACGTGTCGGGAGATTAAAGCTTGTTCTGGTTGGATTGGAGCCCTGCTATAGGGATATCTTGACGGTAGAAAATCTCTAGGAATTGGTAACCTCCAGGGTAGGGCAGCGACGTATTTTATGTTCCAGCAAGGGAGAAACCCCGCCACCTCGAAGATGCCCTACAATTACGGGTCTTACTTCCTCGGTAGTTGATGCGCCTGAAGTCAATTTCAACTCGCCCCTCAGTTTTTCAAAAGGAACTTTAACTAGCTGCTGTTTTGTGTTACGCATACACGAGCACCTGCATCATAACACATTTGTGTGAGGTTGTTTCTGAACTGGTGCCACAATTTTTTTTAATGTGCAGTAGAGGAGAGTAGAGAGAACGAGAGAGAGAGAGAGAGAGAGAGAGAGAGAAAGAGAGAGAGAGAGAGAGAAAGTGAAAGATATATATATATATATATATATATATATATATATATATATATATATATTCGGAGGCGCAAAGAGATATTTTATCACAAACTGATATAAAAAATGCGTAAACAACCTGCTAACCATACTGATTCCGCCTAGAATAAAATCATCGCCTACACTTCTCTTATGGGGCTTGTTGCGGCTCTGCTTGTAAGTCGTTTGCGAAAAACCAAGACTTGTTGACCTCGAAACCATGTCGCAGGGAACATTAAGGTATATCCAAAGAATTTTTCTACAATTTAGGAAAGGTCTTGGAGCTGCATCAATTTACAATACCACGTATTTTGCACATATTCATATCGACAGGTTTTAGATTAAACATTTTACAGTTACATTAACTTCCTGTTAATCAGTTGCTAATTGATTGATTATTTCGTGATTCCGGGCTCTCATTAGTTCCGTAAGTGTAGTTTACATTTTATCACGGGTGGTAGCGGTGTTCTTCAGTGGATAGTGAGATCTGATGCCGATTTACACATGGGCCTGGGGGTTTTAAGCTCCCTTTTGATTTCCCAAATTGTACGGTATGGTAGTGCATGTGCGTGTGTGTGTGTGTGCGCGTGCATATGTCTGTAAGCATGAAGTTAAGTATAATACAAGAAACAAGAATGAAATATCGCGCGTGGTTGGGGGCTAGTTTATTTGGGTACTGCTCCAGAATTCCCCTTGGGTTGACTAGTGAAACCACAAAAAACTATCGATCCGTCCGCTAGAATTTTCCTCCAGTCCGCAATTGAATTCAAACGAGCTATTTATTTATTGTCGTAAAATCCTGCCATCGTCAGATCTCGAATTTTCGTACCTCCCGCTCCGAGACCAGGTGATTGCCCTGAGCCACATCAGGCGGCAATCAGTTGTAAATCAATTGAACACCAACAATGCTTTACGTATAGAATTCAAAATGGTTCATAGAATCAAGATTATAACCCCGGATCCAAAAAATTTCCTGGGCTGGCGTTGACCAAGTTCTTGTTTGTTGCCTGTGCCAGGGAGCGTGGGAGCCTCGGGGGCGGGGGCGGGGGCGGGGGTGGGGGTGGGGCCGCCGTGGGCGCTTCGGAGCCCTGAATCCCGAGCGCCCGCCAGGTTGAAGCCGGCGGCTTATCCGATCAGGGCCGAGATGGAAGCGCGCCGTAACGCTCTGTGCGGCAGGGCGACGCGGCGCGGGCGCCGTGAGGCGCCGCGAGGCGACGCGACGGCGAAACCGAGCGCGACGAGGCGAGGCGTGGGGCGGCGGGGGAGCGGGACGGATAAGGACAGAGTGCGGCGGCGAGCAACGAGGTGAGCTGGTCTCAAGCGAGGCGTGGCGTGGAAAAGCAATGCGGGAAAACGTTGTGTGAGGCGAGGCTAGTCGAGGTAAAGTGGGTGAAGATTAAGGAAGGCAGTGCAATAAGGCGAGATAAGGTGAGTGAAGACAAAGCGACGCAACGCGGTGTGGAATGAGACGAGACGAGGTAAGATGGGTGAAAACGAAGGAAGTTAACGCGGGTTGGAGTAATAGGAGACGAGGCGAAGTCTGTGAAGACGAAGTGAGACAACGCGAGATGAGGTCAGGTGCGACGAAGCGAGGTGAGGAGGGCAGTGTAGAGACGGGGAGAGGTGAATCCGAAAGACGCACTTGGAGTCCCGCAGGGCGCCTAGTTAAGCGCGAGATGGGGATAGGCGAAATGAGATTGATAGAAAATTGAGCAGAACTGGAAGAAATAAAAACGGGACGTGACAGACAGAATAGAACTGAACAGGGCGAGACAGAATGAGGTACTGGCAAGATAGTGGGGAACAACGAAGCAGAGTGTAGTTGAGCAGAACTGGAAGAAATGAAAACGGGACGTGACAGACAGAATAGGATAGAATAGAACTAAACATGACTAGAAAGAATAAGGTACTGGTAATTTTGTGGGGAACAACGAAGCAGAGCGATATTGAGCAGAACTGGAAAAAAATCGGGACGTGACAGACAGAACAGAATAGAACTGAACAGGGCGCGGCAGAATGAGGTACTGGCAAGATAGTGGGGAACAACGAAGCAGAGTGAGGTAGAGCAGAACTGGAAGAAATAAAAATGTGACGTGTCGCAGAGAATAGAATAGAACTGAACATGACTAGAAAGAATAAGGTACTGGTAATTTTGTGGGGAACAACGAAGCAGAGCGATATTGAGCAGAACTGGAAAAAAATCGGGACGTGACAGACAGAACAGAATAGAACTGAACAGGGCGAGACAGAATGAGGTACAGGCAATTTAATGGGGAACAACGAAGCAGAGTTAGGTTGAGCAGAACTGCAAGAAATACAAATGGGACGTGACAGACAGAATAGAATTGAACAGGGCGAGACAAACTGAGGTACTGGCAAGATAGTTGGGAACAACGAAGCAGAGTGAGGTAGAGCAGAACTAGAAGAAATAAAAATGTGACGTGTCGCAGAGAATAGAATAGAACTGAACATGACTAAAAAGAACGAGGTACTGGCAATGTAGTGGGCAAGAACGAAGCAGAGCGAGGAGTGGCGAAGTGGAACAGGCTCTGAGCAGCGCAAAACAAGGCTTTGCGAGTGGTGCGGAGCGGGCGCGTTGGGACTGGCGAAGGCGGTGCGCTGCGGAACGGGGCAATGGAGGATGGAGCTGAAGGATGGAGCGGGGTGAGGCGAGGTGGCGGCAGAGAGGCTGCCGAAAGTCGATACGCCGACGGTGGCACCCAGGGGACGCGTGCGTTCGTCATGTCGAGCGTTCGCTCACGAGAAGAAGCAGACGGATTTGCCCGTTCATTGGTATTGGTGTCTTTGTATTTTCAGTTAATCATCCTTATGTATCAGTGGAGTAACCTGCCTCTATTCTTCCGTCTGACCGACCGTCCAATCGACCGGCCGTCCGACCGTCCGACCGTCCGACCGTCCGACCGTCCGACCGTCCGACCGTCCGACCGTCCGACCGTCCGACCGTCCGACCGTCCGACCGTCCGTCTGACCGTCCGTCTGACCGTCCGACCGTCCGACCGTCCGACCGTCCGACCGTCCGACCGTCCGGCCGTCCGACCGTCCGACCGTTCGACCGTCCGACCGTCCGACCGTCCGACCGTCCGACCGTCCGACCGTCCGACCGTCCGACCGTCCGACCGTCCGACCGTCCGACCGTCCGACCGTCCGACCGTCCGACCGTCCGACCGTCCGACCGTCCGACCGTCCGTCTGTCCGTTTGTCAGTTTGTCTCTGTGTTCGTCTGTCCGTGTCCATCTGACATTCTGTCCATACGCCTACCCGTTTGCCCGTGCACCCGACCATCCGTCCATCCGTCCATCCGTTCATCCGTCCTTCCATTCGTTTGTCCATGCGCCCGTCCATTCGTCCTTGCGTCCGTCGGTTTGCATCAATCGTAAATATTGTTCGAAATACCTGAAATATACTGAATGGAAATAACGATCAGAGGTAAACCTGAGCCGTTAACATACTCTTTCTAGCTTTATTACAAAACGTTCGTAATTTAGTCCTGTGAACAGATAAAAGAGACTTTCGCTTGTTGGGACTATCATGTGTCGTGGGGTAATTATGACAAAAAGGGTGAAATCAAAAGTGATTGTACAGTGGTATAATTTTGTACAAATGAATTGCATTAGTCTTTAATCCAAATAACAAAACAATGTATTATATAAATCAATGATAAATACATTAGAATTTTTTGTATAATTGTGAGAATGAAAAACAAGAGTAATGGGATCTCAAAGCAAAAGTGGTCAGCAATTCCAATGAACCTTCATCCCTTTACTAAACATCTCTCCATTTTGCCTGTACGAAAAATCGGTACTAAATGGCAGTGTGCCCTGTAGTGTCAGTACAGGGTGCTAACCGCAGTTGCAACTGTGGAGCGGGCCTGGGCGGGGCGGGGCGGGGCGGGGCGGGGAGGGGCGGGGCGGGGCGGAGCTGAGGCGTGAGGAGGGCGGTTGGCAAGAGTCCCGAGCGGCGCCGCATTTGAATGATCCTGAGTAACGGGCGCCTGCGCCCCCCGGCGATAACGCGCCGGCTCCAAGCCACCACCGCGCCTGCTGAGGCAGCGGACATCGAGCACTGCCCGACCGTTCCCGCCCGCCCGCCCGCTCGTACCCGCCTGCCCGTTCGTACCCACTTACCCCTGCCGGTCCTCCCGCCTGCCCTTTCGCCCGCCCTCACGCACCCGCTCGTACCCACCCACCCACCCACCCACCCACCCGCCTGCCGGTCCACCTGCCCGCCCGACTCCCGCCCGCCTCCCGCCCACCCAACCCACCCAACCCACCCAACCCACCCAACCCACCCAACCCACCCACCCGCCCATCCACCCACCCACCCACCCACTCACCTACCCACCCACCTACCCACCCACCTGCCCGCCCGCCCGCCAACCTGCCCGCCCGCCCGCCAACCTGCCCGCCCGCCCACCCGCCCGCCCGCCAACCTGCCCGCCATCCTGCCCGCCATCTTGCCCTCCATCTTGCCCGCCATCCTATCCGCCAACCTACCCGACAACCTACCCGACAACCTACCCGCCAACCTACCCACCAACCTACCCGCCAACCTACTCGCCAACCTACACGCCAACCTACCCGACAACCTACCTGCCAACCTACCCGCCAACCTACCCGCCAACCTTCCCGCCAACCTACCCGCCAACCTACCCGCCAACCTACCCACCAACCTACCCGCCAACCTACCCGCCAACCTACCCGCCAACCTACCCGCCGTTTACTCGTTTCCTACCTAAACATACGATATTCACAACCGTACAAATTATTTGTGCTAATCGGCAAATCATGTGAACTAAACCTCACAATGGTTATTCTTATGGTTCCAAAGCCAGCTCTCTGACTCCTATTTCACGTAATATGTGGAATCTATATTTCACTTCAGTAATGTATTTCCACATACTACATTGATATTTTATAGTCTATTCCACTCATGAAATTTCATCCAATAGCGTGCAAGAACTGGGACCCTACCAGCCAATAAGAGACGACTTTACCATGCATATTTATCAGTTATTGATTATCACCTCCTAAGAGGTGATAAATTTTGCGCCTTGTTTTGTCTACAGATAGACGTTATGTAATCGTCACTCCATATGACATATCTCCAAATGAAAAAGGAACACCATTCTTCAATTATTAATAAATTAAGACATAGTAGCGCTTCAAATTCAACATCTTCCTTGAAAATAAGCGAAAAAAACACGTTTCCTTCGAATTTAAACTTTAAAGATTGTGTATTCAATAACTGTGTTTTCAAGTAATTTCGCTCTTAGTTTGTCTTATGTTTATTTTGTTGTTTATAATTGCCCTTATGTATATATTTCTGTTCGATGTAAAAATATTTCAATAAAACAATGTTAATTATTAATAGTACATTATATTTATGAAATTTCATTCGTGAAATGGTCTTAGTAAATTTCACTCGTCCTGTGGAAATTGTATATAAATCCCCTCCTCGCTTCGCGAGTCAGGGAGTCAACAATTTCCAAAGCACTCGTGAAATTACCTTTGATAAGTTTGTTTGAAGGACTTAATATTTCTTGTATTGATGTTTCACTGTGAAACAAGTAAGTGATCATGTTTGAAAATATATAAAACATTTTTATATGAACATTTTATCTGATATTTTACACCAGCAGGCAATACCATTCAACGGTCTCATCACAATAGAAAATAGAAAGTTATAAAGAAAATTACTTCGTGTCTAGAATAAAGAAACACAACGATCTTCGAGCACTCTTAAAATTAACATTTCTTCCACCACCTTACCTTCATCATTTTACAAGATCTTACCAAGTGAAAATATCGATATGAAAACAGTGAAAAATTCGCAGTCAAAGTATAGAAATTAATAGTTCTGTTTACTTTCTGAGTAAAGGTTGTCATGTACGGTCCAGAATTTAATTGTCAATTTACATATGCTGGAGGTAATTATTGATTAGTGATACAAATATATGAAAATGTTACTGTTGTAGTAAAACATTTTCTCTTCGTTTTCAGTTCCCCCAGCGATATGGAGAAGGGGGGAGCTATTCTTCACCTGCCCGAGGGAGACAAAGGGTGAGTGAAGTATTCTATTTATACCTAGTGCTTTTGTTCTTGTATGCAACGTATTCATGCTTCCATTTCATTTAGCCATAAACCCTACAATCTAACTCGCGTATTTCATATAATTTACATCTCCCTGGAATTGTAATACTGTGATACGTATTGATTACTACACAGAAACAAATAAATTCATTTTATATTACGTTGTATATTGTTTTGGTATACATAAAATAAAATTTGTTTTTACAGGAAGATTTTTTATTTCAATTTATTTTCAACGTAATATGGCCATAATTTGAACTGACACCGATGCATAATTACTTTAATAGGTAATATATGAGGTGTGCTATATTCATCTATTATACGGATGAGAAATTAGGTATTCAAATGTCCGAAACAAAGTTTAGCTCGACGTAAATACGAAACCTGGTTACATCGTAACGAGTAAAAAAATTGTCGCTGTGCTACAGTAAACAACGTGAATTCCACGTTGTTTTTGTAGCTTATTTCATGGTTGTGTTAATTTGTGGCGGAGTTCCCACATTCCATTCAGTGAAGTTATTTTCTGGATTGTGACATATTGTAGGTCTCTGTGCTCATGGAGAATGTTACAGCTAACAGATGGAAATATGATTAAAAATTGTTGTCATTTTTGTAACATTAGATGAGAACGATTTTATATTTAATTTATGTTCAAAATCTTCACTATCTTATGTATTACATTATCGAATTCCAGCAATTACATTACTACAGTTAGTTCATATTTTAACATGAAACCTACATTACGAAAGCATCTAGTTCTTAAACTGGTTGTAAAAAAATTACTTATAGAAGGCCGTGTTAAATTTGAGGAGTAAGGAAATAGTAACATGAAGTTATAATTCAGAAGGAATTTTATCTGTGATTTCTCATCCAGATGAAGAAGTATAAATAGTATAAATTTGGATGAATGGAGTAGGAAGCTTAGTGTGCAAAATAAATATAACAATTTTTGTATCCCTTGAAGTGATGAGTAAAATTGTCATTTATTGAAAAGTAAAATGATCTTCAATGCAGATAATTCGCGGGAAATTTGGGTTAACGTCTTCCTTTACTATGTTGTTCCTAGTGCTCATTTCATTTTTATATCTTAAATATTACCTCTGGGTTTGTTCATTTAGCGCAAAAATACCTTAGAAAAATGTATTTCATTCAATCAGTTATTCGTATATTCAGAGAAAATAGATCAAGCTCTTTAATTGGGTTTACATTGAACAAATCTATAGATATGTAACAATTCAAGTAAATATTTTACGTCAAACTACACCAACTTGATAATGGAAAAAAGAAAACAAGATGTTAGGGGCATTTAAGGATTTTATGATTTTAATTCTTGTTTAATGATTTCTTGTAAAATAATTTCACTTGCTAATAATCCTGTAAAATAATTTCACTTGCTAAAAATTCTGCAAAATAATTTCACTTGTGTCACTGGGCGTGACATTAAACCCGCAGAAAAATACATCTTTAATGTCTCTAGCAAAAAGTCTGAGATGTGTCGTGAGCAAAAGAGTATACATAAAATATATCTAATTAAAAAAAAGTTCTTTTTAAGATATTATCTGTTTTTATATTCAAGAGTTTTGTCAGATGCTGAATAAATCTTCGTTGAAAAACTTTCTTTATGAAACATTCTGTATTTTCAAAGTTTAAACGTTGTTATCAATCTTCATAGAAATATATCCGTTCCAATATTCCCAACTTTCTCAGGCGTTTGATTTTTAAAAACATCTGTTATTTGTGTGACCAGCATTGCTTCACTACGTGCATCACATTTAAAAAAAACTGTTTTACTCGTACAGGCAGAATCATTTTACTTCATACAGGCAGGATCCGCTGACTGCGAGGGCAGAGCATTTCAGGAAGTCGGAATATTACAGATGTGTTTGTGAGGATTAAGAGACCTTGAAGCTTTCCCTTGTAGAGCTCGCTAAAACGTTTCTAATGCCTTTGGCTTCTGACCTTTTGACTCACAACTTTTTTTGCAACCAAGGCTGAGGGCTAAACCCACGTACACTAGTTTCAAGAGAGGAGTGAGGACTTGCACGGAAATTACTTTTCGACTCGTTAGTGTTGTGTTATTATTCGACTTCACATGCGAATAAATATCTGATCGAAAATGATCAAAATTGAAGGGAAAATAACGTTTTTGGTTGAGTTTTGTCGATGATTTCACGTGAAACTTTGACAGTATAAAATATATCCTCATTTTTATTCGTTATATTGCTGTATGATTGACAATCTTGAATCAATTGACATTTTTATCTTGTTTAATTTATTATAATGATACTTTGGCGAAAACGAAATTTATGCAATTTTTTTCCTATAGGGATGTTATACATCTACCATGTTAATTTTGACAGAACTTCAATTCCATACATTCTTTTAAAAATATTAAAATTAATTGATTAAAAATGTGCAATAACTCATTATTGAATACTAAATTAAAATCCATTTTAAAATTTCAGTTGTTGGGATATGGAAAAATGTTAAAAATTGTTTATTGAATAGTTCCTGCGGATCTTGCCCTATAAGGTATTAAACGTGAACCGGAAATCGTGTACTTTATTCAAGATATCAATATTTACCTATCATTTCATACAAGTCGTGTGTTATAATATCAAGGAAGAAGACTTCAGTGAACTAACTGAACAAAGGGGTAGAATCCAATAGATTTTACGTGGCAAAAAGTGGAACGAGGCGCCAGGACGAGGTCGGTAATTCTTGTCCGGGGTTGTACTCGTAACTCTGGTCGTATTTATGGGGCTTTGCTCCCGCGGTCGGGTGTACCTCTGAAACCGACCCGGCCAATCACGGTAGGCGGGGCGGAGGGCACGCCGTCGGGCGGGCGGCTTCTTGCCCCTGGCGTGGGCGAACACCCCCGAGCTCCGCCGCCGCCAAGTCCGTGCTCGGCCGGCGGCAATTTGGCCCAGGCTCTGCCTAATAAATCTCCAGCCACTTAGAGCGCGGCGGCGCCGCTGACCCGGAGGTACCTGCGGACAGCGCGCTAATGGTGGAGGAGGAACACCGCCTCCCCCTCCCCTCCCCCCCGCCTGCGCCCACCGACAGCCCCTCTCGGAGCGTCTTAAGTACCCGCTCGTGTTATGTAAGCCCACAGGGGCCGCCCGTCCCGCGTGCCGCAGGGCGCCGCCGCCGCCGCAGACGTCGACGCCTCTCCGCCCGCCCCCCCCCCTAGTCCTGCCCCTCCAACACCCCGTCCCCCGCCTCAGCCTGTGGCTCCGGTTCCCTACTCTGACGCGCCGCCGCCGCAGCCGCTGCTCCTCTCGTGGCCTCCGGAGGATCTGTGGAAGCGCGCCGCGCCGCTCGCGTGGGAGAGCACGCGGTGACGGCGCAGGGGAGGACACCGTGGCGTTGGCGGTGGCAAAGGTGGCCAAAATAACTGCGACGGTGGGAAGAAGGGAGTGAGGGCGGGGTGGCGAAAGCGGCGTTGCCGTGGGTGAGGCTGGCGTACGGCTGCGGGGAGAAGAGAGGGGAGCGGGGGGAGGCGAGGTGTGGATGGACAGGGCATGGTGGGTTTGGGTGAGATGACGCGAGGCAGAATGGGATAGAGTGTGTGTGGAGTGGCATATGGTGTGACGATAAAGGGAGGGGCGGATGGGGAGACGACTAGGGTGGGATAAGGTGGAGCAGGGAGGGGAGCGAGATGGGGCGTGGCGGGGATGAGTGAGGGCAGGGTGGTGTGGTGGGGCTGGGCGTGTTAGATTTAGGTGATGTGCGGCGTGGCGGAATGGGAGGAGGTGGATATGGTGTGGTGTTCTGTGTGGGGTGAGGCGGATGAAAGGGGAGGGGAAGATTGGGATGGGGTGGGTAGAGCAGGGAGGGAAGCGGGGGAGGGGCAGCGAGTCAGTGTGGTGCCAGTTCGAAGGCGCGGACGTAGGCGTGTTGCGGGGGGTGAAACGTTAGTAGGGAGGTGGCGGAGGTGTGAAGAAAGGGAGAGCGAGGACGCGGAATGAAGGAGGGGAGCAAAGGGGCGGATGAGGGGGTTGGCTGTTGCCGCCCGGCGCCCGATTCCCTCAAGATCTGAGGGCGCGCTGCGGATCCGGGATGTCGACATGCCTTGCTGACACCTCACGAGCCCTGCGGTTGCGATACATTTACGCGAGCGACGACCTTCCAACTACTACCTGCATAATGTACCTACTACTACCGTCCTATTGAATACTTCCAAGTCCGGAAGTGTTTATTGTGAATGTACATCCTTACAAATCCTTACAATGTGTTTTGTTCCTTCTTAATCTTGGAATAACATGAGTTATAGATCGTTTCTGAAGTGAAGGGAAAGTCTCTTTGGTAAGTGCATTTTCCTTAACAAAGAACTTATTAAAATATAGAAGATTGCAATTCTTGTAATAGGCGCAGTGAAAACGTGAACTTATACAGACATAAATTCAAAGACTTGTCGCTGTTATATCGTGAAAAAAATGAAATTGTGGAAGATTGCTGGTATTTTTTTCTCTTCTCCTAATAGTATGAGATTGAAAGAGGCATTTGTAATAAATTTAGCAGAAAGTATGACGTTTTAATCATTTTCCAATATCAGGTTTGATCAGAATCAATTTTACTCTTCAAAAGCCATTCCGTTATTGGTATTCAAATAGTTAATCGATCTAACTTGGTTGAATGCCAGTAATTCTCAGGACGTGCCAAAAATGAAAAATGTCCTTTCCATGTGCATTATGCAAGATGTAAACATCAATTAATTTTCAATATGAAATATATTTTTAAATTTTGTCCACGAACTGTTTCAATTGCATAGAAATATTACCCTACAGTATTATGTGACTGTTAATTGAATTAGTTACATGCGTTTGAATTTGAGAATTCAATAAACTTGAAATTTTATGAAAATTGTTTTAACTAATGTTATAGTTAAAACATTCTCAATAATAATAAAATAATCCATGTTTTCACCTTGTTACTGAGTACAAAATGTATTTTAATAATTAATTTGTTCAAAGACAAATTTGAGATGACAATTCCTTGAAAAAATTTAATTACTTCCTTTTAGTTTTCAACCCAGTGACTCCTAAAGTCTTGCACAGCCATGGTGAACTGAACTGAATCTCTTTGCCACTGGCACCTCCGGCATTCTTCCTAGAACGGCATTGCGTCTCGTGTCCCTCGCCACAGTCCGACAATGCATTGGATTCCCTCCCAAGCCCCTCTCCCTTTCCCCCCCTCCCGTCAGCGGCGAGAACCCTCGTTGTCCCCGCGGCCCCGGAGCGCGACTCGGAGTAAATATTCAAGAATCAGAAACTTCCCCATCCGGTCTGATGCAGAATTCACAAGATACTTCTCTTATTTCATTATTCACTGATTCCATTACCCCAGGCCCAGGATGGAATTTTGAGGCGCAGGCTGGGGAAAACTTATGTATTTGCATTTATTATTAGCCGCCCTCATCGAGTAGGCGAACGTGCAATAAATATTTTAGACTGTGAAATTGGTCGGTAAAATTCATCATTACGCGTGAGAGGTCTGTAGAAGTGTCTGTGAGATTTCATTGTTATCAGTACCTAATGTATTTCTATGTGATGTGTATTTCTATCAATTTAATGAATTTTTCCTTGTTCAAAATATTCCTTGACGCATGTACTCCGTCAATTCACAATTTATTTTCATTTATATTTTGCAATAAATTTCAATATTTTGCAACGAATTTATTTCAGTATGTGTTGAATTGCGGAGTCTAGATTAATCCCTTGACCATTTTTTACCTTCCCCCAGTTCTTTTCATTCTCTTCTGAATTCAAAAGCGGCTAGAAAATAGGGTTAACTTAAAAAACAGCAACTGTATATTTAACGAGAATGTATTACATTCAAGAACTTCTTTTTCTCTAAGAAAATAGTCCGTAAAAAATATTCTGAGTCATAAAGAACGAAAAACTTTCAACACTCCAAAGCAAAAAAGTCTGCACTTTTCCATTACTGGATAAAGAATATCTGCAGAAAACTTTGCAGTAAATGGACTAACATGCAATACCACATTTCGCAGCAGAGACAACGATCCGCAAGGGTTCCCAAACCTGCTTAAGTGCTCCAGTAGTGTTAAATAAATACGAGGCACCACCGACTTAGCTTCAGTTCCTTCCCCAGAGTACGCGACGTGGGGAAATAAATTTTCTCGTGCGACTGTGTCTTAGTTCGTCCATACGAAATAATTGCTGAAAACGGGTGGGCGGCGGCGGAGGAAGAGTTGGCGAGGAGTTTGGCTGGCCGAAAGCGGCGAGGAAACTCGTCGGCCGCGACGCGCCACGAAATACAAGCGAGGAGCCAAGTTCACGCGGAACGGCCGATCTCTCGCCTCTCCGCTGAGGACCGTGCGAGGTTCTTCGCGGCAAGGACCACGTTAAGTGAACCATGTTAGGGGCAGGGACAATGTGGCGGGGACAATGTGGCGGGGACAATGTGGCGGGGACAATGTGGCGGGGACAATGTGGCGGGGACAATGTGGCGGGGACAATGTGGCGGGGACAATGTGGCGGGTGGCGGGTCAACGTGGCGGGGACAACGTGGCGGGGACAATGTGGCGGGGACAATGTGGCGGGGATAATGTGGCGGGGACAATGTGGTGGGGACCATGAGGCAGACACCATTTTGCGGGGACCATGTGGCGGGAATCATGGGACGGAACCAAGAGGCAGGGACCGTATAGCGGAACCATGTGGTAGGGATCATGTGGCGGGGACTTACACATCTCTGCTGCCTGCTCTCCCACACGGTTTGCCCCCTGCAAGCGCTACACTTTTCAAGGCCTCTTGAGGCACATGAGGAGCCTCAGAGCCTCCCGCCTCACCGAGCGAACTGCGGCTCTTCATAGCCCACCTCTCCCTCACGCCTCGACTCTCCACATGCCCAGCCTGGAGCCTCTCCCCACTTTCTGCCCTTGGCACGCATTTCTTTTCCTCATGCTTCTCTTTTCCTCACGTTCCTCTTTTCTTCACGCTCCTCTTTTCCCCTTATATGGTGTAATATATTCCATATATTACACCTCGCCCGTCAATACATTATCTTCCTTATGCCACATTGAATGCACGCCCACAACTTGCGCCGTAAGTATGGTGTCTATTGATAATTAACCTACCATTTGTGCCATTACTGCTTATCACCACTACCCCAATCACCGCGTGTTCCCTTCTCCGGCCGCAACAACCGACCCCCTTAAGGTCACGGCTAGAATAGCCCTCTCCTCGGAGATCGCGTGTCGCTTGAAACATTACGCATCGGAGGCAGAATTGCGGCGTTCTGTTTCTACGAACGAGACCCGCCTGGCATCTGCTGACCGCTAGGGATCTGGCGGCGGTCGCACTCCAGGAATAGGCGTAGCGCCAATTAGCTTCCACCTCGTTGTCTGTTTAGATGATGAAAGTGTTATTTTACTTTCTCGCTAGTTATGTAGTGCTGCGCGAAAAAACGGCGAATGTTCGACAGAAAACCTCTTCTTACAGGGCCCTACTTACGAAAAACTGGATAAAACTCTTCCAAATAAATGGACATTTTCATACGTGAGAGAAAAAAATCCTACCATCATTTTTTAGCTAATCATAAGGGGAAAAAAAGAACAAGGGGACCTGTTGGCCATGCGACGATTAAATTCATATTGTCTACTGTGTGTGGCTGATACTCTGACATCCTGAATTTATAAACATAACTGGGTATCCCGTGCTTTCGCCAGCGGCGTGGCGCGGGCGGCCGGGCCGGGCCTGTGTGCGACGCGGCCGCGCCGGGGGATCAGCGCCTAAGTCGGCGGAGGGCGGAGATTAGACTCCCGGCCCCGCCCCCTCCCGCTGCCCGCGCGGGGCCTTGTGCCCGGCCCGCCACGCGCCGGCTTTGCTCAAGTTGCGGCGCGCGCCCTAATTAAGACGTCCGCCGCGAAAGGAGCCCCCAGCGCTGCTCGGCCGCGGCGATCGCCCGGCCACGCCGCGCGGCACGAACGCACCGTTGCCAGCCGCTTGCATGACGACCGGCTGCAGTAGATCGAATGATTCTGGGAGCGTCAACTACTGTGGTCATTAGTCCCGTACGTGTAGTGCGTTGTTTTTGCGTGAGGTGGCGGTGGTCTTCTCCTGCTGGATGGCCAGATCCGGCGCCGACCTACCGTCGGCTAACGGTGTTTTCCACAACCAGGTATCTCCCACCATCGGGGCACCGCAACCTGCCGGGACAAGTTCTAAGCCCGCGATCGGTGGTTGCCCGGCATGTGTGGTGGTTTAGTGCATGCCGTGTATGTTTAAGGGGCGAGGATAGGACAAGGAAGAGGAAGCAAAGATCGCGCGCAGTCTGTTGTCCGTTTGTTAGGATACTGCTCCGGCATTCGCCTGGTGTTGATCAGAATAACCACGGAAAACTACCCATCAGAGCAGCTGACCGCAAGATTTTCTTCTCCAGACAGCGACTGAATTCGACATAGCTGAAAAGCTAGTGACGAAAATCCTGCCGCCGGCAGGACTCGAACCTAGGACCTCCCGGTCATAGGCGCTGCAGTGGCATCAGTTGATGTACTGAGTCACCGCTCCCGGTAGCTGCAGTTGATCTGCGTCCCACTGGCCCTGATCGGCCGGGAGGTCGCCTAGGTGACTGTATCAGAAGAATACGTCTGATACAATAAATACAATTATTCCTCACCGTAAACCTAAGTTGACAACATATGTATGTATTCCTTGATATGTTTCTTCTCGTGTAATATTTCGTCATCATTGAATTATAGTAAATAGGGTAATTAGAATTCCGGAAATAATAATAAATTTATATTGATGGAATATGGTAATTAAATCTGCTGCTATTGTTAAAGCACCTATGGCTCCTGTAATAACTCATGGGCTAATATTTACTAAATGAAATGGATGATTTTGGTGTGTTGACATTAATTTACTTCTCTTGAATATAATGTAGTTAAGACAGCAAATACATATGATTGAATAATGGAAACTGCTAAGTCAAGAATTAATAAAATAATTTGTGATAAAATAATAACTTGAATTAGAATAGTTAAATTAATAATTGGGCGAATAATATTTCTGATTGTTTTAATACAAACTATAAAAGGTATTATAATAGGAGGTGTTCCTTGAGGAACTAAATGTGCAAATAATTGTTGAGTATTATTATGGGAGGTCCTAGAGTGCGAGTCCAGGCGGAGCGGATTTTTGGCTCTACTTTCAAATTTATTATTTCGTGTTTCCGGGTGCGTTAAGTGCGATAATCATTAGTCCTGTAACTGTAGTGTATGTTTTAATCACGGAAGAAGGCGATATTCTTCCCCAGCTGGATGGCGAGTCACGGCGCCGACCTATACGTCGGCTTGCGGGGTTTTCTTTGACCAGGTATCTCCCAACAACCGCCGCAGACGGGAAAAGCTCTAAGCTTCTAAACGGTTTCCCTGCATGTGTAGTGCGTGTAAGTAAAAGTGTATGTAAGTAAGGGGTGATCATAGGACAAAGAAGAGGAAGGAAAGATAGTGCGAGGCCCATGGCCCGTTTGTAAGGGTACTGCATGGGCATTCGCCTAGTGTTGATCGAAGACATCACGAAAAACTACCGATCAGAGCAAACGGCGAGTAGAATTTTCCTTCCCACACGGGCTGAATTCGACTTAACTAAATAGGATTAAAAATTCTGCCACCGTCGGGACTCGAACTCTAGGAATTCATGGTCTGATAACCTGCAGTGACATCATTTGATGCCTTGAGCCAAGTCACTCAGTCATCTTGAGACCTGGTTCGAATTGAAAACTGTAGTAGAATTCTAGCAACCGGCTGGCTGCCCCGATCGGTAGTTTTCTGTGATTTCTCCGATCAATACTTGCCGAATAACAGAGCAGTACCCTAACAGACTGGTCATGGACCGCACAAGATTTTTCTTTTCCCATAACTGTCTCCTCCTTGTCCCTCATACACGTAAAGGCAGACTAGCGCCTTCACGCTCTACACTATTCCACTTGTCGGGAGACAGGTCGGGAGGTTAGGTTTTGTCCTAACTTAAGTGTTGCCTGGAGGTGGCGGAAAAAATCTCGTAAGCCCGAGTTTTGGTCATCGTCGGACTTTTTGTTCCAGTAAGGAAGAAACACTGCCATCTTTAGGAAATACATTCACTACACATTCCAGACAAATCAATAGCACTACGTTGTAAACTGCGGAAAGATAAAGTTTTCAGCGACCGGGTGAGGAAGAAATATTGCAATGATCTCTGTGAATTGATGAATAGTGTGGCCATTTCTTACAGAAAATATAAATAATCGAGTTGTAATATCCAGTCCGCGATACAGAATCATTAAGTGATAGGTTAGAACGGAATAATAGAGACACGGAGACAGTAACTGGTATGTAATACAGAACAGAATTGTTGGGGGGGGGGGGAATATATTAAAGATCATTCACTTTGAAGGTTGAGTTTGGAGAGAAATAAAAACGTACAGAAGAAACAATCGGGTGAATTACGTAAGTTATTTTGTTTTGTTTTTAATTTATAGCACCCGAGCAGTGGGTAAACCACTTTTCAGGTCTGAAATTAGATACAAACACTAAGCAAATAATACAATATTAACTGAAAAGCACCGAGGTACTTGCAAATTAAACCAACGTAACCCAAAAATTACGTAAGTGAGACCAAGAAGAAGCTTGGGAAAGTAGATAAAGTCCATAAGGGAAAGACGCCGAAATGCAACGTGAGTGTGATGAATTGCAAATCGACCGTGGAGTTTGTTTAGGCTCGATTGAACGAGATAATTAGAGACGTGGTATGGTGATTACAACCCTCTCAATCCTCCTTGGGTGACGGGATACAAATCTTCGTTAATCTTCATCGAATTCATGATGAGCAAAATGGTTTTGCGGTAGGTTTTCTCAAGTCCCTTCCGTTTTCTCCGCTTCACATTCCGCTCTCGCTCTACAATCATTCATACAATTACATCATATTCATCGTCATTAAAATCATTCGTACACTCCACATGTGTAACAATAATTACGTTTCTAACCATATTGAAGATCATGTGGTTATTTAATTACATAGCAGATTTTCACGGAGTATATTTCACTATTTATCAGATTTTTGAACTTTAAAGAATAATCAAATAATATTTGGTGTGTAGTGCAGAGTCATTCAAAAAGAATTTTCCTCATGCAAGAAAAACATCAAAGCATTCTTCACAGGTTGTAATTCTCCAGCAAGTCTTTGTTTCTCTCTATTATCAACTATTTACATCACAACCTAACTACATCACAACCTAAGGAACGGCTCTCCCACATTTGCTTGTTCTTGGATATAGTGTGCGTCTCTTTCTTAATACAGTTATTTGCAAGCGAGATGCGTACCTGCGCTGCCAAGCGGACTCTTGCTTAAAATGCAGGAAATGCAAATCCTCGACAGTGGCAACGAATCCTCCGCCGCCGAACTCCGAAAGGTCTGCACGTGCCGACGAATCCTCCCTCCCTCTCTTCCTCCCTCCCTCCCTCTCTCCCTCCCTCCCACTCCGCTCAACCGCAGCGAGCTCCGCCATCCCTGCCCTGCCACCGCCCCCGCTACCACCATCCTCTGCGCCGCCAGCCCGCAGAAATACTGCCGGAGGGTCGGCACGGCGCCCGCTCGTCGAGTGTAAATAATCATATTCTTATCGGGAATGAGCCCGACAAGTTCGCCGCCTATTTCGCGCAATGACGTATGTTCCAACGCGTGGATTCTCTTTCGCCCGTTCCTTTTCCGTAGGTCGGTCCACCTCTGTCGCTCTCTTTCTCTTTTCGCCGTAGTCTGTAAATATCTCTCGCCCCGCCCCTCCTCCTCTTCGCCGGCGCCGTATTAATGCGCGCTCATTCTTCAAGTCATTGTTGGGCGGCGACCGGCGCGCGAGTTTGCGCGAGCGCGCACTTCACTTGGTGTGCGCCCCATTTCTCCAGCGTCGCGTGTGCCGCCCGCGGCCTCACCTCAGCCTCCGCCTTCTTTCACATTCATCTAGACTTTGCCCCCGCCCTCCGCTTAGCCCCGACTCCGGTAGTCTCTACCCCGGCGCGGCGTCCGTATCCCTCGTTCCAGCTCTCTTGTACCGCCGCTCGCCGAGGCTGGGCGTCTCCCTCCAGCCCCTGCACGCCCCTTCCTGCCCCCATTCCGTCCCCGCTCCCGTTCCATTCTCGCTCCCATTCCATCCCCGCTCCCATTCCGTTGTCACACCCATTCCGTCGTCACTCCCATTCCGTCCCCGCTCCCATTCTGTCCCCGCTCCCCTTCCGTTCTCGCTCCCATTCCATCCCCGCTCCTATTCCGTCGTCACTCCCATTCCGTCCCCGCTCCCATTCCGTCCCCGCTCCCATTCCGTCCCCGCTCCCATTCCGTCCCCGCTCCCATTCCGTCTCCGCTCCCATTCCGTCCCCGCTCCCATTCCGTCCCCGCTCCATTCCGTCCCCGCTCCCATTCCGTCCCCGCTCATTCCGTCCCGCTCCCATTCCGTCCCCGCTCCCATTACGTCCCCGCTCCCATTACGTCCCCGCTCCCATTCCGTCCCCGCTCCCATTCCGTCCCCGCTCCCATTCCGTCCCCGCTCCCATTCCGTCCCCGCTCCCATTCCGTCTCCGCTCCCATTCCGTCCCCGCTCCCATTCCGTCGTCACTCCCATTGCGTCCTCACGCTATCCCCTGCCTTCATTCTATTCCCACTTCACTCCAGATTCCCCATTCCACCCTTAACATTTCTCTCCACCTCCATTTGCCCACAATTCCTTTGTGCCCCGTATAAATTTGTCCAAACCACCATTTTTCCCCTACCTCTTTTAGTTGCTCTCTCCACATTGTCCCTACTCTATCCCGTCCCCCCATTCCGGCCCTTCTTTCATCCCGACACCCAGCACCATTTCTCCTCCACATCCATTTCGTCCCCCTTTCCATTCTACTCCGCAGGACTCCTTTGCGTCTTTGTCCATTCATTCACCGCTAGATCTGTTCTCTTGTTGTTTCCTTCATTCCTCTTCTTATCCTTCTAAACCTCCTTACTCTTAAACTCCTGCACATACGCCTCAACCTCCTGCATTGCTTCCATCACATCGTCCATCCTGGTTGTATCTCCTATTCCCTCGAACTGCCTTTTAAACATTGCCACTTCCGTCATCAGACAGTTAGTTACTTCTTGTATTCGTATTTAACTGCTCCTTTCATTCTCACCCAAATATCTTGCTTTCATTTCCCCTTTGAGCTCCCTAAAGCTGACTTATTATGTTAGTTATAAGTCTCGTGTTAATGTAAAGAGAAAACTTTTTCTGTACAAAAAATGTAGTCTGCTTGTTTAATTTATATTTTCATTGAATTATTAATTTATTTTATATTTATTAATTATTGATTAGAAACGACCAGGTATGTTGTATATATTTTGATAACAAAACCGTAAAATCGTAACTCGAAAACTGGAGAATTTCAGGGCTTCCTTGAAAAGGAGCACACAAAACTTCTGGGTAAAATTATAATTGCATCGTTTCTAAAATTATTGTATTCTAAATATCTATCTGAAATTATCCGGATTCATTATTCCTTCTCCAAAAAGTTTTAGTGCAGTTTATCATACTTTTATGCCTTATCAGCTCATCTAAATGAAGCTTTCAAATCGGCTTACTGGCCTGTTTGCGGATGATCACCCCAATAAAAACCAGCAAAATTATAAAATCGAAAAGTGATCCATATTAATTAGAATTCATTATGAAACTGACTAACGATGTTCATTACGCTACACTAAACGATTCCTTTAACACCCCATTTAATTTATTCATCAATAACGAAAGACGATAATCACACTGGCACCCCGCGTGAGTGGGGGTGGGTGGGTGCAGATTTACTCTGGAATCCCGTGGTGAAGCGGTGCAGAAGGTGATCGGCGCTGCGAGAGTAGCGGTGACGCCTGGGAAGCTAAATATTGCTTGTGATGTGATGGTGATGGTGATGGCTAGAGTCCGGAAAAATATGTAGAATAAAATGTCAGTGTAATGAAAACAGTAGGAATATGTAATAAATACCTAAATTCGGCAATAATATGTGATATTAAAATGCAAAAATTATAAAACATATTACTGGTAGCGG
The DNA here is from genome assembly GCA_011170035.1 of Teleogryllus occipitalis. Taxonomy (NCBI): domain Eukaryota; kingdom Metazoa; phylum Arthropoda; class Insecta; order Orthoptera; family Gryllidae; genus Teleogryllus; species Teleogryllus occipitalis. The sequence goes on from BLKR01000515.1 coordinate 302,569, forward strand.
TAGCTCAGTGCATCAACTGGTGCCACTGCAGCGCCTCTAACCGGGAGGTCCTAGGTTCGAGTCCTGACGGCGGCAGGATTTTCAACACTAGCTTTTCAGCTAGGTCGAATTCTGCTGCTGTCTGGAGGAGAATTCTAGCGGCCGGCTGCTCTGATCGGTAGTTTTCCGTGGTTTCTCCGATCAACCCCAGGCGAATGCCGGAGCAGTACCCTACCAAACGGGCCACGGACCGCGCGCGATCTGTCCTTCCTCTTCCTTGTCCTATCCTCTCCCCTTACTCACACTTACACTAACATGCACTACACTACCACATATATCGGGAGACCGGTCGGGAGCTTAGAGCTTGTCCCGGCTGGGGCGGTGCCCCGCTGGTGGGAGAGTCCAGGTTAGGGGGAAGCCCCACTAGCCGACGGTAGGTCGGCGCCGGATCTCGCCATCCAGTGGGGGGAAATCACCGCCATCTCCCGAGAAAAACATGCACTACACTAACGGGACTAATGACCGAAGTAGTTGACGCACCCGGAAACACGAAAAAATCAATCAATATAAAACATATTAATCTAATTCGAAATTATATTTATTCAAAATTTCCTAAACAAATTTTAAAAATAATGCAAAGGTTTTAAAATAATTAGGAAAACACAAGTTGATGCACGTTTGTCACTTTACAACTTTCCCGTCAGTAATAAAAGCTTCATCTATTGCCATCCAGTACCGTAATTTAGCAGTCAGACTAGGCGCAATAGAAGCTCTCGTGGCAATACCTACGACCAGCAAACAATCACTACAGCTTGCAGCATTCTCATCAAATTGTTACATGCCAGCGATCGCTAAAGTTTCTCGGAAATTAAGGTTAAAGATCACGAAATGCGATGTTAGTAATACTTTACATCTAAATGAAAATTATCTCAGTCCCGCACTTCCGTCACTGAGATAATTGAAGCAGGAGCACCGGACTGTCAAAACATCCAACCACGTCTTAATGTAGTCGACAGCACTCAGTAATTATGGAGATAAAAATTCTGAATTTCTTAAATACTACTTTTCATTTAAAAAATGTGTAATAAAATTGAAGAAAATTAATAGATTAAAAATATTTTGTGGAAATGGCAAAATATGTAATATAGTACCAAATATGTAAAAATATATAACGAAAATATTGAATATTGTATTAAGATGGGGACGATTCGCCAAGATTTCAGATTTGAGAACGGTAACTAGAAAGATAAAAAATATGTAATTACATGAAAATCAGGTCTCTAGGGATGGCACGTGAGAACATACAAGAGAAAGCTTATCGTGGTATCTAGTATACAAACTCTGCAGGAATTAACATCGCAGAAATAGTACCAAGTTTCCAGACTTCATTCAGTTTGCATCCACTTTGTGAAAAAGATTGAATTTCATTAAAATATCTTTCAAATATATATTTTCCGTTAATTAAAATTAAATCAGAATGTGATAGTTATAACCAGAGCTTGATTTCTGTCGGAACGCGACGGAACGGCGTTCCGGTATCTCGGAAATAATTATTAAATTATATTAAATATTTATAACTATTTCTATTAAACTAATAATTAGTTTGGGGCGCGTTCGGAGATCTGAAAGTTTATAAATTAATCACTGGTTTTAATAAAAAATAATGCGACTAAATCTCGATGTAATAGTAAATCTCTTGGAACTCTATCCGCAGTTCATTACACCAGTATATACAGGACCAAGTACGTCTCAAAACGTTTATTCCTCAAAACCCCTTAGTAAAATATCATTGCGTATAACGCAGTAACAAAACTAGAAATAATATAGAACAACATATCTCTATCGCGCAGCCTTTTCCCGGGGAATAGGGAATTAATTGATCTGGTCCTCTGTCTCCCGGTGCAAGCTCTACTGGGTTCACCCCCATATGACACGAAATTAGACAAAACTTTTCGAGGTATGTTATCCATAGACACGCATTGTAACACACATCCCGTACATGGATGGTAACAGTGAAACTCGGCTCTGTTGAGTATCCTGCCCCTGCAGCCAACTTCACCGCGTGAGTTTACAGTGATTCCGCAGAGAAATGTAAATACAGATATACATACCAAAAAATTCATTAACATTCTACTATGTTCGCCGCTGTGACCTGTTTAGTTCCTGTCTGTGCCATTTGAGGCGGAGGCATCGGTGCAGGAGGTCGCAGACGGCGCGAGGGGAGGCAACGGGGCGTCGCGTTCGTTTCGCGGCGGAGCTCGGCACCCGGCTCGTGCATGTGAAATATGCTCAAATGCGCGCCCCAATCGATCGACAGCGTCGCCGCCTGCCCCCGGGAGGAGCAGGCAATTTCACGCGGCGGCGGCGGCGGAGCCGTCGGAGCGTGGCCCGGGCTGTCCGCGCCGCCCCCGTCGCCGCTCCACCCCCGCGCCGCCCGCCACGGCCCCCGCCGCCCTTGCGATTCAGCCCGCCCCGCTCCAATGGCCCCACCTGCCTGATATCCGACTCAACACGCTTGCGACTGGACCTGCCCTCTACCCGACTCGATCTGCCCTCTACCCGACTCGACCTGCCTCTACCCTACTCGACCTGCCCTCTACCCGACTCGACTTGCCCTCCACCCGACTCGGCCTGTCCTCTACCCGACTCGATCTGCCCTCTACCCGACTCGACCTGCCCTCTACCTGACTCGAACTGCTCTCTACCTGACTCGATCTGCCCTCTACCCGACTCGATCTGCCCTCTACCCGACTCGACCTGCCCTCTACCCTACTCGACCTGCCCTCTACCCAACTCGACCTGCCTGCTACCCTACTTGATCTGCCCGCTACTCAATTCGATCTGCCCGCCATAACCTGCCTGTTCCTCGTCTCGATGTGCCTTTTTCTCGACTCGAGGTGTCCGTTTCCTCACCTATCCTGCTTGCTTCTTGACTCGATCTGCCCGTTCTTCGGGCTCGAACCGTCCGCTTCTAGACTAGACCTGCCCGCTCCTCCCTCAAAATATCCCCAAACATTCCCCCGTCCATTTATGTTCCTTATTATTTCCCCAAAACGAAAAACTCCCCATTTTGGAGAGAAAATTTGCCAATCGGACCGGCGCCGCTCCCCTGGCCCGCGCCGATTTGCTGCAGTCGTCGTTATCGCCTCGCTGCCCGGCCGGCACCCTCACCGAAGCCGCGTCTCTGGCGTGGGGCTTTGCAGCCGCTTCAACGTGTCAGTTTCCCCATTTGGGGCGCTCGAACAACGGGACAAGCGCTGACTTTGGCAAAACTGGTTCGGTTGGATATCAAGATTTAGGTCGCCACTATTGGGTCACAATTTGGTTAAATAGTGCGGGATGCTCCATTTAGTTCAACTATTTTTTTTTGTCTCTATTGTAAGATGGTTATAATTTTTACACCTAAATTCGAACTACATGTAAGGTATGGAGAAAATAGAAAAAATAAAAATGATCTGAATTAAAGCTTATAAAATACAAAATCGAATTTATTTGTTACAAATTTACGTTAAGTAATCTATGATTATAACAAACAAGAGCTGCTATAAGCCGTTTACTAAAACAGAAGATGCACATGAGTTTCGTCGTTTTCACGTTTTTTCTGAATCCGAAATAGTATTACTATCTGTGATGAATGAAAATTATTTTTGTAATATATTGGAGAAGCAATAGTGTTTTTCTTCAGATTGTTGTTAATGAAGAAAAATAGAAAGAAAACTATACCAATCACTGTGTAGGGATTGGTAGCTATCACTGGTGAAGCCAAAAGACTGTGTTTGTCAGTAAATATATTTGTCAAACTATCGGAAAAAGGCATTTAATAAAATGTATTGTTGTAAGAAATAGTGTCAAAAATAGAAAATGAAATTTTGTTTTCGAATTTAGTGAATCATATTACTCCTTTGCAGAACTCAAAAGTCTACGTTAGGCATTTAAATTGAAATCTGATAATAAAACTGGCTACAGAAATAAGACAGAATGAACTCGTACTATAATTTATGTTAATTTTTTATCAATTGAAAATCTTCCAAGATGTAGATAAAGGTAGACATTTTATATTAGAATACATAAACCTATAAATCAGAATATAAAGGTAATTTAATTTTCAATCTTCTCTGTATTGTTTACTGAACATTTCGCGTCCTTCCACTAACTTTGACGTATTGTGCTGGAAGAGTTGATTATAAAGTTTCTTCCCTCTTCGTTTCTCTAAAGACAAACCGCTTTTTCAGAACTTCCTCGTTCTCTACCTGGCATTTTAGTTGTATAGTATTTCTTTGCGATTGCTTAAAGAGTTGATTACTTCCCCCGTTTACTGTAAGGCAGCATTTGAGAAATTACATCTCCGAAGAAACGGTGAACGGGTTTCTTTTAAAACGAAAATTAATAGAAATTTTCGCAGCAATAAACTGTCAGAAACAGTAAATGAATGCTGTCAGGTAGATGACGTCAACGACGCCTGTTTCTGGGAACGGCAAGTCTTACCACCCCACCCCACCCCCAAGCCACCAGGGCGCCGCCGCCGCCGCCGTCACTGGCGTCCCAGATACCTCCGGCCCGCCTCCATCCCGTCACCTTGTTGCCGCCTACGCCACTGCCACCAACATTGAAGCCTGTGAGAGCGTGTTAGTGTTCCAGTCAGTTTTCCCATTTCAAATTTCTAATAGGAAACTCCTGCGATAGAAGACTCGAGCTAAGAGTTAGGAAAGGGGAATACGTGACACAATGTTTGTATCTGCAACAGCAACTTACTTGAAAACTAGAGATGAAAGCTGGGATCAAAGAGACACTACAGAGATAAACTATAAAGTTGATTGTGCAATATAATAAATGGTAGTACATGGTACTTGTGTCTTGCAAGACGCTGAAATAGATCCCGTTTGCAAACTACAACTATGGCATTTTCGATAAGAAATTTTAATCAGCAAGATCCAAATAAGAGAGATCATAGATTATAGAGACAAACTAAATCTAGTTAGCTTTGATTAATAAAATAATAATAATAATAATAATAATAATTTTATGGACACTGCAAAATAATAAATCCTAATCGTCTTACCCAACAAATAGTTGAATTTTATTACAATAGAAGTTAAGCAGCAAATGACACTATAAAATGGATCAACGAAATTAAAAATGACCTTAAATTATCAGGAATAACAGAAGAAGACATTCAAAATAGGAACACATTTAGATATAAAGTGCATTTATGTCGGATTGATTTGGAAGAAGCACCAAAGTGTAGAATAGACAAAGCTTGGACTGAAGAGAGAGAAAAGGCATACCACCAAAGGAGAAAGAAACATGGGCACAAAGAAAGGCTAAGAAACATATCTGAGTACTTTGCGTAGTCCCATTTGGGCTTATTCGCAATAATAATAATAATAATAATAATAATAATAATAATAATAATAATAATAATAATAATAATAATAATAATAATAATAATAATAATAATTCTATTTACTGCGTTACAGTGTTTAAGTAATCAAACAAATCGTTTAGATAGTTTACATTTGAAATTAAATTGTGTATGCTAATGTTGAGTATGCAAGGAGTCAAGAAATCTCTGACTATATCTAATGTGTCGTGAAATTGAGACTAAAAACAATCCGATTATAAACATTGGCTGAGTATGACTGCCGCAGAAGCCGACGAAACGTCTAGAAACAGAATTTCCTATAGACCAAGGCTGTTCAACCCGGATGATAATTTGAATAGTGAAACCAGCCGTGAAAGCCTACATAGCTTTATTTACAAAAATCGCTTATCACGTCTCTTATTTAACAAATAGGAAGTGGATGTCATTATTTGTTCAATATTCTCATGTAATGGAACAATGAAGAATGATATCAACGACTTAAAAATGATTTATAAGTTGAGGAGCCACATTTTTTAATGATTGTACAATTTTCCGGAGATACAAAATTGTCACGATTCTGTTGAATTTGAATAGGTGTTTTCGGTCATGAACCTGCTAATTCATTTTACCTGTGCTTCCTTTAACTTGAATTTTTAAAACAATTTTTTATAAAAGTATTTTACGTGGCTCATGTTAAAATAAAGAAGACATCAACCACAACCCAATATTTTTGTAATTTGTGAAGTTACGTATTCTATTGTAAACCTTACCGCCCCTTTTTGGTCTCTGAATTCCACAGCACATTCAGTGTGAGGACTGTAGCATTGGAAGTTGTGTCGCATACGGAGAAGTTGCTTCTATTCCCGCTGCATGCCATTGAAACTCATTCGTTCTGTGGCCAACATTACACTGACGCAGAAGTTGCCTTTCAACTAAAAGTCGCAAACGTACATTTTCAAAAACGTATGTGAACGGCAGGTTCGCTTCTAGCCTTTCACGTCTGAAACATCGAGCCCGATTTCACTCGTTGTTAACTTAAATTAATTAGAGCTACTTGTGCGTTATTAATTTAATTCTGTGAATGTAGGTTCTGCTCATGTGGTCGCACTGAATTCAATATCCCTTAATTTGGGGTTTCGAGTTCCACTCCACATCTCAAAACGTGCAATTAAGCAAAATATTCAATAAGCTAATACGGCCTTTTAAATCCAATTCGTTACTTGAAGTCAACATATATTCATAAAGTGAAAAATATAAATATTTGAAAAGATATAATAGTAGCAACAATTATTATTGTTTATTGTTCTTTTGCAGTAACGTAAATTGTGGTCAATACATTCACCGTAGCCTCAAGTGTGTTATTGTAAGGTCACATTATAGCCTTTTTTAAGTTATTGCATTTTCAAATATAAATTAAAAGTTTTGAATTATAACATATGAACACTAATTATACGTTCTTTCATACCTAGATTGAAACCCTCACAGTAAATGTAATGTTTTTCTTGGGTTGTCGAATCATGAATGGAGGTAATTTAGCATATTTGTTCTCTGCGTGCAAATGAATCTGTAGCCATTCGTGTTTTTGGCATGTCATTCGATCAAATAATGTTCATGTGCATTCTTTCTCTTTATAGTATTGATGTTAAAATAATCTAAATTTCTGAACGAAATATGTAGGTTAAGTATTCTGATAAGATTTTTGTGCTGATTTTTTCTCTTGAGGTGAGTGAACGGGGAAAGAAGTCGAGATATTTCAGAATAGTATATGATCTAGGACAATGATTTATGACGTTATGGTAAGAGATCAAGTTTCACAACAAAAATAAATGAGGAAATTGCGTGTTCAAGTAGTAAGAGTTAGGATGAAGGCGCTCGTTCTCAGCACCTGTAGCTGAGAAGACAGGTTTCCTTGTCAAGGTGCAGGCAGACGTCAGCAAAGAAGAGAAATCGGAACGATAGAAGATTTTTTCTCATGACTGCCAAGGAATATATTTTGTATTAAACAATTAGATTAAACAACTCTATGTTTATATTAAACAATATCTTAGTGAGTAACGGCAATCTTGTGTGGAATGTAATTCATGATTGATGCAAGTCAATATAGCTGTGCCCTGAAATTAAATGAAGGGCTCAGATCAAAAATCAGGTAATTGATAATGTCATTAAAGGGCGAAAAAGCAACTTAAAGTTAAAATGTGAATATAAAATTAAAGAATAGCTCTTGTGCTTATTAACCTATTACTACTGTGCTATTATTACTTGTGCTTATACATCTAAGGGGTTGTACTAAATATGTCGTACACACTCAAATTCAAATTACTTACCCCATATTTTATTTCAAAATCACTTCAAACGATGTTGATTAATTTAAAGCATATCATTCATCATAACCGCTTGCCAAACTGTCTTCATTAATATTTATTCATGGGTCAGGGTTAATCCAGCTATTTTTGTCATCTTATTTTTGGTATGCATTTTACCATGAAAAAATATTTTCGAAAAAATGTAGTGAACAGGTGAAATATGCTTTTTACGTTTCTGCAAATCTTTATACTTTACCGTTTTGATTATTACTTTTTCTGGATAGTCTTTGAAGATTTACGTTGGATGGTCTATATGCTCCACGTTTAGAAATGTTTATCTATCTGTAAAGCATTTCTTCATTTAGAGTTTCCTTTAATTACATTGAAAAAGGTTTTGGTATAGCAAAGCATATCCACCGTTATGTTCCGCCAAGGAAATGAAGTTCCCTTCTTCATCTTTTGTGATATTTAGCGTTGCTGATTTTGGATCCAGTGAATTCACCGATAAAAAAAGTCATCAGTGATCATTTCTTGTGCAGGGATTTTTTAAAGTTTATTTAATCATTTCTACCTATTTGGAGGCAGCATTTATACTTTCTGGATCACTCATCTACATTTTACAATTAAACGAAACATTTGATCACAATGTATACATGTGTGCCTAGGCTCTATGTATATATGATCAATGGATTCTGCGCTGCATTTTATTGAAATGGCCATCCAATATTTAATTAAATTTTTATTCAGGAATTGATTCCCACAACAATCAGTTTGCAATCACGTGACGTGATGTACTTTTAAGACATTCATAGCATTTTTCAAATAAGGCCCAATCTCTTGAGATCCCCTTGACGTTGTACTTTCCTCTCAAAAACATATTGTTGACTTTCCACTTTTCAACTCTAATTTGTAGTAAAGAAAAAAGTCAAAAAAAGTATCGTAGTCTTCTAGTAGTAGTAGTTTAATTTTCTAAACATAAGAATTGTTTATCATTATCTCGTAAAACACTCTCGTCCTGTTAGTTGAAGGTAAGGCTGCTCACTTGCCTGATATTTGCTCTCAACATCACGAAAATTTTGGGAATACATTTGTAGAATACATACATCACATAGAGGGTAGCACAAATCGTCACGAAAAATTAAAGAACATTAACCGTTGTAATTTGTTTACTAAAGATAAACTTAAAATAATTTTAAAATATTCTCAATTTTAAAAAATTCACGACTTTTTAAAATCTTCTATAACAACTACAGGATCGTCTATTATTTACTTGCACAATGTTCTCCCTGCCTCATAACCCAAACTTCAGTCATTTTTGTAATATACTATGCCGTAATATTTCACTAAAAACGCAATATTCTGGCAAATGAAATCTCCTATCTCGGGAAACACCTTGCAATATTAATACGTTTCGCATGAAGCCCCTCCATAATTTCGAAGTCAATTATGCTATTCCGAGGCGGGAGTTCATATGTGCGCCCTCGAGGCGAAACGAAGGCCTCCACTAGGGCTCCACTAGACGCTCCGCTCCGCGTAGAGAAGGGTCTCCACGCAGCGCTGGCGGCGGAAGTTGCCTGTCAATTGCGAAGCTGCCGGCGCATTACATCTCGAGCACGCGTTCCGCTCTATGGAGTGGAGCCTTATTGCTGAAAGCAGCGTCAAAACGCTCACCGTCTCTGGAAATGAGTATTTGTTGGGGAACAGCTAAAGCGTGTGAATATATGGAATACGTCTGGCAGGAGCGTGTTCCAGTAGAAGTTCTTTAGAAAGATATATAGACAGAAAAATAGAGATAGAGAGATGGATAGATAGAGAGAAATAGAGAAACATGTGGATGGATAGTAGTATAGATGGATGGATAGATGGATAGATTGGTGGAATGATGGATACATCGATAAATAGATAGATACGACTAGATAAATACACATATTAAAGTTCATTTTGAGCTAAGTTCGGTGGCAAATGTAATTAAAATTAAAGCTGATTTCGTTGTAATTAATTTTTAATTATTTTTAAAGTAACATTTTGTCCTTATTTTCCTTTGATTTATTCCTTACCTATATGCATATCCTTATCTCATTATCCCTTAGGTACAGTTACACGGGGGTTGTGCGTAATGATCAGCTCTACATATATTTTGGTGTAATATGCATTTAATATTTTACTTTTGCTGAACTTGAATATGTTTCATTTATTGCGAAGGCCAAAGGCCGGCGATTCGCCGTCAACTTGGAAATGTGCGGGCGAAACGAGTTTATTAGGTTGTATTAAATTAGCTATTCAATTTTTATAAGGTAACTTAACCGAACTACCTTAACACGTGCATTTTGAATAACCACCCATTATATAATTTATTCTACTCTTGTTCCATTTATCCGTTTTCTTTAGTCGTTTGTCAGAAAAAATACACTTTCTGGAACGAGTCGCCCTACCCTTTACATCATTTTGCCTGCACTGGACTCTCTACGATACTTCAAGAACGCAACACGATGACCCGTGCCGCCTAACAATCTTCTCACCTCTCCTACGTACCCACACCTCACTCAATGACCGCCAACTCGCGCAATGATAGCAAAAAAACATCGATGTTTTGAAAACAACCATGTTCTCCACAAGAAACATCGATGTATTAACATCGATATTTTGCTTTCGATGCATCGACAATTTTCGATCACATCGACATTATGCTGCAAAAACATCGATGATTTTTAAAATTTTTAAATGAAGGGTTTAGGCACGTTGTGAGTAGCAGCAATTCACAGCAATATCGTTGTATTGCGTAGTCCTGTTTATCACGCTGAACATTTTGCCTGTGCAATCTGAGGGAAATTTAGATGGTTTTACCTCGATGGTGTATGAATGGAAGTGACTAAAGGGTAAAGTAGCAAAACACGATGTTCTTTATTGTTAATTTTATACTTTACATTCGATAATAATTTTTATTAATATAATACTGCCATGCTGGTAACATATCCATTTGATGTAATTGAAAATGGATAGGAAAATAGCAGGCTTATTAGTCTACAATTAAAACATGGATGTTTTTGTCGATGTTTTCATCGACATCGAAAACCCTTGAGCTATGAATCAAAACATCGATGTTTTGGAAAAATTTGCCATCACTACCGCCAACCCGACGAGCAACGCCCATCTTCTGCAGCAAACACATCCCGCGGCACAGCTCCACGCCCTTCCATACCGTTCACTGCCTCCCAACGTCGTTTTATTTGTCTACGCGATGCATTTCTACATATTTCAGTAGGTGGAATACATACAAATGTTTTTAAGCATCCTGATATAACCAGACAGTACATTTCCAATGCTAGCATTCCACTACAACTTCCTGATACGGATATTTTTTTTATAATCGTTATTGCTGGGCCTGCTATGATCATTCAATATTAGTATAGGCACTACAAAAAACTTATTTTTGAGTCTAACGTTGCATGTCAACATCACGGGCAAACGAAATATCTACGTACACGCACGCACGCGCGAGCACTGTTCCACTCAGGGGTGGATTAATGAGATAGCAAAGAACGTGCTAGTGCACCCGGTGGGGAGCGGATGCCAAGCCCCGCGTCACTCCACACAGCGCTGCCATCGCTCCTCCGCTCGCGCCTGCTGGGCCAATGCGACGCAGTCGCGCGCGCACAAGTTCCGGCAGCCCCGTCTCGAGGAGTTCTCCAACGCCAGAACAGGCCGCCGCGGCGCCCTTGCTTCCCAAGTCGCAATGCGGAATACACAATTAAGTTACCGCCCGACCCCTCGTCCTTCGTCGCTCCGCCGCGTCGTCCGCCCCGCTCCCCGCTACGCGCACCCCCGCTCCGCCACGCTCGATTCTGCTCCGCTCAGCCCCCCGCCTCCCGTCTCCCTTCGCTCGGCCTCTGCCTTGCCCCGCCTCGCTTCTACCGGGTTCCCTCAGATCAGCCCCTCCCCGCTCCACCATTCTCGGCTCCGTCCCGCGCCGTTCCGCGCTGTCCCGCGCCGTCCCGCGCCGTCCCGCGCCGTCCCGCGCCGTCCCGCGCCGTCCCGCGCCGTCCCGCGCCGTCCCGCGCCGTCCCGCGCCGTCCCGCGCCGTCCCGCGCCGTCCCGCGCCGTCCCGCGCCGTCCCGCGCCGTCTCGCGCCGTCCCGCGCCTTCCCGCTCGGTCCTGCTCCGTCCCGCTCCGTCCCACTCCGTCCCACACCGTTTTCCTCTTTCCCCTCTGACCCGCTCCGTCTGGTGCCGTCCCGTTCCGTCCCGCTTCATCTTGTTCCGTCCCGCTCCATTTCGCTCCGTTCCGCTCCGTTCTGCTCCGTTTTCCTTCGCCCGCTCCGTCCCGTTCACTCTTGCTCCATTCCGCTCCGTTCCTTTCCGTCCCACTCCATTCCGCTGCGTTCCGCTCCGTCCCCCTCCGTCTCGCTCGGTCCAGCGCTGTCCCGCTCCGTCCCGTTCCTTCCATCCCGCCCCACCCCACCCCGCACTTCCTTGTCTCGCCTCGCCCCACCCCGTTTCTCCCTGCCCCACCCCACTCTATCCACCCCCACTCCGCCGCCCCCTCTGGCCGCCGAGGCGCTCTATGTTCTCAGGCCGCCCCCTCCCCCGCTCTTCTTCCAGCTGTTGACTTGGGCGCCCATCGCTAAGCGCTGCGCACAACGATCCTGTTCCACTTATCCCGTCGCTGTGCTACTCCTCATTGGTCCAACAGCCACTGCCTCTGGGTCCTTCTGCCTGCCGAGTTTCTCTCCGTCCCAGTACTTCTCTTCCTCCTCATTCACCTCTGCCTTCTCTGTCGCATTATTCCTTCCCAATCTCGTTCTCCCCCACTGTTGTAATAGGTTCCTCTAATAATCCTACTACCATTAACCCACCTCCCTTCCCTTTTCTTATTTTCCTCTTCTGTGTCTTATCTCTTTCTCTGCTTTCTCTATCCTCGTTCCCTACCAAACTTCTGTCATCTGTCTTCCTTTCTTTTCTTCTTCTTCTTCTTCTTCTTCTTACCCTACTCTTCTCCGTAAATCAATCGCTCTTCTCCATACTGCTACCAATATAGACTCGTGCACTTCTTTATTCCGCTCTCCTTTCCACTCACACCACCGCCCCATCCCCGCCCGCCCCTTCCTGCGGGATTCCCCTCCACTGCCGCCCGGGGGTTCGGGCGCTCCGCAAGGACAGGAGTGGAGTGGGGACCGCTTTCCCGCAGACTGCCTAACTCGAACGACGGGCGGGCGAGCGGACGCAAAAGAATGACAAACACGCATTGCAGAAGTCAAGTTTTTTGAAGTTTATTATAACTTTACAGAATCTCGACAACATAACGGGGCTGGAGGGGGGCGGGACCGGGTGCGGCGTCTACCTCCACACAAGCGGTACGCCTTCCAGTCGGAATCCAACAGCCTCTCAAACCACTCGCCTCCACGCGCCGGGTCCCGCACTTCTCTCCCCCTCCCCGCACTCCCCCCCCCGTCCCGCAGTCGAATTTCTCTCATCACTTCGTCAACCTCGCCGTCGACGGCGTAGTCTTCTTGGTCTTCTGCTTCTTCTCTAGCGCCTCCGCTTCCCGCTTGCTTACGTACGTACAAGTTTTTCGTAGTACGGGACTTCGGAATTTCGTTAAGTACCTTAGAGGCGAAACGGCTGTATTACGAGAAGTGTGTGGCGCGGCTTCTCCTCGTTGGGAACTTGTGAGGGCGGGGGGAGGGGGAGGCGCGGCGGAGAGGGGGGACGAACGGAGAGGGAGAGCCGCGTCCTCTTTAGGAACGGATGAGAGGTGTAAAGTTGCAAAATAAACGAATGGCAATTCAGAGGCACGAAAGATCTGGAGCGGGCGTTAAATAGAAACAACAAACACGTTCCTCGTAAGCCTGGTGTGCCCTGCAGTAATTTAAATGGGAGTTTCGCGAGATGACTTCCCGCACTTCAACACTAACTCGATAGATGTCGCTTAAATGCTTCATGAAGATGATATTTGGAACGGCTGTCTTACAAATTAGTGACTACGTGTCCGTGGAATAATTGTGTTGTTGGTTCTGCGTTACTAAATTATGTGGTTGGGTAAAATATTTCTTGCGGTGATATATCAGTGGGTGTATTACAATGTTTTTACTGGATTATCGACTGTTCGCCATTAATAATAATAATAATAATAATAATAATAATAATAATAATAATATAAAAGAGTCAAATCCAAATCTCTGCTAATTAAGGGTATCGCGTAGATTACCACAGAAGTACTCAGATTCTTTCATATGCTGGCTGATCTCATGAAACGAGTTTGATTTAAATTTCAAACCATTAGTTAACGAAGCACACTCTAGCTTTCTAAAGCTCAGTGAAATATTATTCACTAATGTATAACAAATCATTTTTTTAAATTAATACCGTACAAAACTCATTGCCACCTGCTTGTCGTAATTCAGAGTGAACATAATGTTGCGTGAATGTATTACTTGACATTACGATAGATGATAAAATCACATTTGTAATTAGTTTTATAAAAATATGATCTGATCCCGTATCAGACGACGTTGATTTGCTTCTCTGTGGATGTTTCATTGTTGATTTTGTAAGAGTCCTACTACAAATTAATGATGTAATAAATATTAAATGAAGCGGTTCATTACAGTTCACAAAACTGAATGTGAGACGTTGTATTTTACGAATATTCCAAGCGCGTTATTAATTGGCTGGTGTTGGAAACGTCTGTTTGAAACCAGCCACCACAAGGTGTCTTTGAGACGAGCGAGAAGAAAGTCGCCTGCTCTCAGAAAGACTTTTGCCTCCACGAACATCCCCGCTGCAGATTCGACAAGGCGCTTCGGACAGTCTTCCTCTTCCAACTCCTTTCCAAGACGTTTGCCTTCATTGTACGTCTCTCGGCTCTGCCCCGCGTAGACTGAGCTCCAGCCACGCCCCCATCCCCGCTAATGAATAACTAAGAGCACAAATAATGTCACAATTCCCACTCATTGTGAGGCACGGGAGAGAGAATTTCGTTTCGAATTCACGCCGGTCCTTGTGCTCCTCTTATTTGCGCTTTGTGTAAAGAAAGATAACGTTTTGTGTATCGCTGAAAGCCACATTGAAATGGAAATGTCGTTATTGATCAGCCATCTCCATGGAAACACCACATTTTAATAGCGGGCGTCGGCAGACGAGGCCGGCACTCTTATTGTCTGCGCCAGCGTCTCTCATCCCGGTGGAGGGTGGGGGGAGGGGGAGACGGCCGGGGAACGGCAGGGACGGACGAGATGAGGCGGGGCGTCGAGACTAAGCTGTGACGATACGCGCCGCCGCTGCCTACCCCGTTGTTCTCGCGGCAATTATTTGTTCCTGCTATCCTCGATGGACCTCCGCCGCGATAAATACGGCAGCCGGGCGGAACCGCGCGGAGAGCAGTTGCAGGCAGTGAGAGCGAGAAAGAGAGAGAGCGAGAGAGACGAGATCGGGTTCAGAGACGAAGAGCGCGCTTCTCCGAGGAAGAAAGGGACAATGTAGAGTTCCGTGGCGTTCAGGAGGAGTAACTCTGCCGGGCTGGATGACCCGGAGTCGGTGCTGCATCGTCGTGACGAAGTGCGGCGGCGGTTCCGCGGACCCGTTCTTGGCGATTCGGTCGCCCTTAATCCGAGAGGCCTGTGCTCCGCCGGCCCCGCTGGCCCCGCCGCCTCCCTCGCCCTCGGTCCGTGGCCTCGTCCCGTCGACCGCCGTCTCCGGGCGGCCCAATCTCTGTGCAAATCACCGAGGGATCTCCATATGGTAATGGCGCGTGGTCCATACGCGGACGCTCCCCGCCGGGGGGATGTGAGGTGACGGGAACGGCGAGGGTGGACGGGGGAGCGGCGCGGGTGACGGGGTGGCGTGAACGGAGTGGACATTGGCGGTGGCGAGGGCAGCAGGGATCGGCGTGGGCGGTGTGGTGGCGGGGGTGGCGAGGGTAATGGGGACGGCATATCTGCGGCGATAGCGAAGACGGAATGGGTGACGAGGGTGGATTTTGCGTCGGGCATGGCGAGACCACCAGGGGGCGGCGGGGGCCGTGTGGGCGGCGTGGTCGTTGGAAAGGGCGTGGGCTGATCGGGTGGCGGGGGCGGTGTGGACATAATGGCATGCGAGAACGGCGCGGGCGTATCGTGGCGAGGGTGTTGGGGGCGGCGAGTAGAACCGGGGGTCGACGGTAGCAGAGTGGGCGGCGAGGGCAATGGGGGTCGGCGGGAGTGGTGTAGGCGGCGAGGGTGGATGGGGCAGCGGGGGTCGGTGGGGTGTCGTGTGTGACGGGAGAGGAATCGGAGACGAGGTCGTTGAAGCCGGCGAGAGCAGCAGGGACGGCGGAGGCACTGTGGTGAGGGCAGCGTGGAGCCGTGTGTGTGTGGGGGGGGGGTATGTGGTGTGGGATTTGAAGGCGGCGAGGGCAAAGTGTTCGCCGTATGCGTTGGGGGCAGTGAGGGTGCCGTGAACGGCGTGAGCGTTGGGAGCGGCGAGAGTGTTGGGAGCGGCCAGGGCAACAGGGATCACCGGGAGCTGCGTGGGTGGCGGGGGTGGCGTGGGCGGCGTGGGCGGCGTGGGCGGTGAGGGCGGCGAGGGCGGCGAGGGCGGCGAGGGAGGCGTGGGCGGCGAGGGCGGCGAGGGCGGCGAGGGCGGCGAGGGCGGCGAGGGCGGCGAGGGCGGCGAGGGCGGCGAGGGCGGCGAGGGCGGCGAGGGCGGCAAGGGCGGCGAGGGCGGCAAGGGCGACAAGGGCGGCAAGGGCGGCAAAGGCGGCGTGGGGGGCGTGGGCGGCGGGGGCGGCGGGGGCCGCTGCCAGGCCACGCGTGTGCGCCGTTCTCTTTGCGGCGGCGTGTGTCTCTTGCCTTAACTCGCCTGGCGCTGGGATACATTATGAGGCGGGTCTAGCAAACCGTACGTTTCAACATTTTTATCTACGTGACGCGGAATTACACGGGAAAAAGTGACATCTCTGAGGGAAGAATGTAAAATGCATGTGAAAGATAAAAAGAGAGTAAATCACTTCGTTCTAAAGTTCTATGGTTTAGTGTGGAGTGTTCCACACACCATAAATATACGGCTACGTCCATGAAAAGAAAAGTTGTGTGTGGGCCATTAATTATGCTCGTTTCTAGTCAAGTTACTCTGACGAGAAGAGAATACCTTGTTAATAATTCTTCAGACGTAACTAAACCAATTTTTTGTTAAGTTACATTATTAAAAATCTAATATACTGTTTTCTGAAATGTCACAAAAACTTCGACTTAACGAACAAATTGAAATATATTTTTTGTAGTGTAAAAATATATTTTTGACCATTTAAATTACATTTTGTAGCGAGTTATGTCATCAAAGATTTATCCATGTCACTCTTTGAAACCATCAGTAAATCCAGTTTAAATAAAAATAATATTCTCGAAATCAGGTCGTATCAGCTTAGGCAAATCCTTAGTACACAAGACAAATTGGTGGTATTAGATAAGTGTTTATCTGAAGCTTCCTTGTTGTTCGAGGGAAAACCACAATGTATTTCGTTTAACCTTCTTTATCATTCATAATTTCGCCTCCATTTATGAAATCCATGAATCTTTTTCCTACGTAACTTTAGACCAATTCAAACGACTTGCAGTATTTTCGACGTCATTTAAGTTTATAGGGGACGGTCATATCGAGATGGGCCATCAGCACCTTTATTAACGGAAGGAGGGAAGGTGGGTCCACGTGCAAAAGGTAAAATAGAAAACAGCCAATTTTTATTATTGAGATATTTTTAATACTAAATATTTTTCTAGTAAAATACACACGACAACCGGTGTGTAAAGTAAAACACCGTGACTTTAGCCGTGAAGTAAACGTGTCAACTCAGGATAAAACGTTTTTCCTAGAAAATGACAATTTTCGAGATGTTTTCTCATCCACGTATGCTTCGTTAATGTACATGTTAATGTAAGCAGTGTCAAGAAACAGACTTATATTTCCCGCCAACATCCCCTCAGAGGTATGACGCAAGAAGAAGAAGAAGAAAGAAATTAAGGAGCAAACATTCAAAATGTGACATGTCGACTGCACTCTTTTTCAATAAAAATTAAAAATATAGAACAAATTTTACACTTTTCAACACCGTCTTTAACTCAAGGAATAAAGTACTATTTAATGTGTGTTAATGTTATTTGTGATATGTCGTGTTTGGACTGCATTTGTTGTATTCTGCGCGTTGTGCGCTTGCCATAAGATAAACAAACAAATAAATACTTAATGTATTGTAAGACATCTCACGTTTTGTTCTGGAAATAAAATTTTAGGTAAAAGCTACAGAAGAACTCAATTTCTACCGATGGTCATGTCACCTTTTGAATGTTTGCTCCTCATATAAAGTCTGGTTTGTCGTCTTCGTTTGCTGACTCAGCCAAGACGTGCAAATCCTCGGAGCCGCAAGGCGCGAGTGGTGAGCCGGATGATAACGAGCGTGGGGGCGACGCCGGGCATCGAAGGCGGTGCCTTCGGGCGCAGACGATCTCTGGTGGGGGGTGGAGGGGGATGGAGGGGGAATGGAGGGGGCATGGAGGGGGGTTGGAGGGGGTTGGAGGGGGATGGAGGGGTGGAGAGGGGATGGAGAGGGGATGGAGGGAGAATGGAGGGGGCATGGAGGGGGATGGAGGAGGATGGAGAGGGGAATGTAGGGGATGGAAGGGGCGTCTGGAAGTCCAAGCCGTCCCACCGCACGCAGCCGCCCCGGGCGTCCCATCGCTCATCGGGCGGCGGCGGTGGCGGAGGCGGCGGCGGCGGCGGCGGCGGTGGCGCTGGAGACGGTGACGGCGCGGGCAGCTCAATTCAGAGCGCCCCAAGATGAACGAGCGGCCGAGTGCTTAAGACAGCGAAGACACCGCGGAAGTAAATGACCACAAAGGGAAGAAAAGTGGGGCGAAAAGTAGGAATTCTTTTTACTCGTTTACTCCGCGAGAACTGCTGGGCTCTCCAGCTCCCAATAAGGCTAGGGAGTGTTGGACGGGGTGGAGAAGAGGGTTGGAGGGAACATCTTGGACCGCATACTGGGGCGACCTGGTGGTGATTTCTGTATATTCTACGCTTTGCTGTCTTCTTACCTGTTTCCTCTTCCACTCTCGTCTTGCGTCTCATCTTGTGTATTGGTAGAGGTATCTCAATGCATTAACTGATGCCACTGCAGTGCCTCTGGCCGGGAGGTCCTAAGTTCGAGTACCGACATCGACAGGATTTTCGACACTAGTTTTTAGGCCGAATTCACTAGGCCGAATTCAATCGCTGCCTCGAGGAGAATTCTAGCAGTTGGCTGCTCTCATCCGTCGTTTTCCATGGTTTCTCCGATCAATACCAGGTGAATGCCGGATCAGTACCCTAACAAATGGGCCTTGGACCTTGTGCGATCTTTCCTTCCTCTCTCTTGTCCTATTCTCACCCCTTACACACAAACACGCACTTATACGAACATGCACTACACTACCACACATGCCGGGAGTCCGGTTGGGGCTTAGAGGTTGTCCCGGCTGGGGCGGTGCCCCGCTGGTGGAAGATAGCTGGTTGAGGGAAAAATCCGCTAGTCGGCGCCGGATCTCACCATTCAGCGGCTGACGTAACGCACGTTTTTCACATTATCTGTCTTATTGATTCCCAGCGCATACAACGTAAGACTCAGAATTATGATTCGTTTATATACCGCTCTCATGGCTAAATCGAGCCTCGCAAAATTTCCCGAATCACCCTCTTCTAGGTCAGTTTCATTCATTTATTTCATTCATCCACCACTGTGTATTCCAGGTGATACGAGGATAAATCAGTGGGTAAGGAAATTATAGCGGGCTCTAACCAGGAAAATGAAGCGAAGAAACTATATAAAAGTTAAAACAAGATACTTAGGTATAAGGAAAGGTAGGAAAGTCGTATTAGAAAAGCAATGAGACGGATACATGCTAGAGAAATGGTCAGAAAGTGAAGTGGGGCGATCCAATGTTCTGTTCTTGTGGAACGATATTACTAAAAGAAAATAGATAAAAATGAATTGTTATCCTCTGAAAGTTGAGCAAAAATTGATTTTTGGTTCTGACTAATATTAGCATATTCCGAAAAACGTTAACCACAGGAACATATAATTAGATTTTATTATGGTGTGCAGTTCTATATTTGGTCCGAGCATATGTAATACCCCGTAACGTAGTATTTTGACTAGGGAATGAGGTATAAATCGTAAGGGCCGTAGTGACTGAAGATTTGGTGTAACCATCGGCGGATCACTGAGAACAGTGGCGCATTCACAAAATATTTTAGCGCAGGGAACATTTTTATGTCGATCCCTTTCAATATTTTTTTAATTTTTTGTTATCAATTGTTAACTTGAAATATGTGAAAGTGTTTACAATGAGAATACTCGTTTGGAAAGTGATGCAATCGTTACATGGTAATTGTTTTCAATGATCTGAGTAAAATTATAAAATCACCCTGAATTTTGAATATTGGTAGTTCTGGTGTCCATTCCCTCTTATTCATCGGTTCCGCCACTTACTGAGACGGTCATTCTCCTCTATTGAGGGTATGTGGGTAGAGCAGGCTGCTAAAACTCCGGCAGCTGCTAGAGGGGGTGGCGGGAATGGTTGCGTGTGTGAGAGTTTTCTGTTTCTCTCGGCGCATCAACTATTTTGTCATACGTTCCGTTCATTTTATAACTGAATGGTGGCGATATTCCTCCCTGCTGTAACTTGTGATCTGGCGCCGACTGAACGCGTCTGCTTGCCAGTTTTTCCCCTCCGTGTATTTCCCCCAGCGGCGCACAGCTCCTAGCTGGAACAAGCCCCTAAGCTCCCGACTGGTCCCCGACATGTTTTGCAGTGTAGGGCATGTAGTTGTGTGTAAGGGAGGGGATAGATGGAGACTAAGAAGAGGAAGAAGAATATTAAACGCGGGGCGTGTCCCGTTAGTTTAGATACTGCTCCAGCATTCGCAAGATATTTTTGTCTGATCGAGAATCCATCGGAACAGCTGACCGTCGTAATTCTCCCCTTGACAGTGGTTCAATTCGAACTTAATAGCTAAACAGCTTGTATGGAAAATCCGTCTCCATTTGGACTCGATCAGAAGAGACCTCCCGGTCAGATAGGCTGCAAACGGCAACGGATGTTGTCACTGATCCATCTCAGGCGGTGGTGTGGTTGCGGGTCTAGGGGTGGAGGGAATAGGGGGGGGGGGCATCGTGGCCGGCGCTGTGCGGCAAGCCTGGGGCGTGGCCGTCCGCCGTGTGTCATGCTCTGCCGCGCACAGCACCCGACCCGACGCGGCCCAGCTTTGCTCGGCTCGGCGCCCACCCCGCCCCGCCCCGCCCGCCCAGCCCGCCCCCCCGCCCCGCCCCGCCGCCGCCCGCCCCGCCCGCCCCGCCCGCCCCGCCCGCCCCGCCCGCCCCCCGCCCTGCTCTACCCCTCCCCGCTCTACCCCTCCCAGCTCTACCCCTCCCCGCTCTACCCCTCCCCGCTCTACCCCTCCCCGCTCTGCCCCTCCTCCCCGCCCCGCCCCCGCCCCGCCCCGGTCCCTGTCCCGGGCTGCACGCGTGGGCTTTTACGAATTGCCACTGCTCGTGCCCTGTTACGGCTCAATGGCCACTACTCGCCGCCGAGGTTCATAGCGCACTCTATTCAGTGTCCAAATAGAATGGGGCCGGCCGTGCTAAAGCGTGTGGCGTGCTGCCGCGTCGCCCCGCGCCGGTGAGGCCTGCTTTGTGTGCGGGAGAGTGTTTCACAGCTGCTCCGTACGCAACTGGAGCCGTCTCTTTATTTGGCCCAACTCCAGCAACAAAGTTAGCAATGTTGTTGTTGGAAATAAAGTCCTTGTTAGTAGTTTCACAATCAAAAAATATACTTTTGTTTTAACTCAGGGTAGTGTAATGATCTACAAAGAATATTGCAACAAAGACGCCTTCAGAGTAGAGTGAAAGAAGTTTAGGGGAAACAGTTAATCAGGAAGCATAAAACGAAGAGAGACCACAAATATACATAGATTTTAATAAATGGAAATGCAGATAGAGATTTTTAGTATATGAAAATTTAGTACATGAAAGTAATGTACCATTCAAGGAGCAGAAATGAAGAGTGTAATAAACACTCGAAGACTCAGTGTCCTACCCAAAATAAATAACTTACATACAATAAAATTACTTAATAGAGAAAATAAAATGAAATGAAAACAAGAGGACTATCTTAAAATAATGGCAATTTTCAGGCTACCAGCTTTTGCAATGGAGTATTCTAACTCAGCGAGGAAAATATCCGAACATAAATTGCAAGGACAAACTATGAACTGAAACAGTGTCCGAACTCAGCTCCTGAAAGGGATACATATTATCGTATGATTGATAATAAAGCATTGTCTTGAGCTTTATTATAATTGCAAACCACCTAAAATCTTAAAAAGTAAAATCTACTGAAAAAGGTCAAATGATGTTTTCACTCTCGAGATATTCATGGTTGAATAATGCTAGCTCTTCATGTAAGTGTTTGACGATTTGAGTCCAATGATTTGTCATCCAATTGAATGATCTATTATTTATTCGATTAGTATAAAGGATACATTGTGTAGGAAATGAATATATATATATATATATATATATATATATATATATATATATATATATATATATATATATATATATTACCAGGTTTAAATCCGTGATATAAATTAAACAAAGTAATGGCTAGTTTAGAAATGAACATAGTTTAAATACTAATTCAAATATGTATTCTATAATTCATTTAATAATATATTGAGACCAAAAAAAGCAGACCTTTGTCACTGCTGGTGACATTTAATGCTTGTTATTTGGATAATCTACTAAACCGTTACGTAACCTCCTTAACGACTTGCGTCACCAAAGCACACCACGCGCTACACAGAACTCTTCATTATAGCAAATGGTGTTCCAGGAGAATCTAAGCGGTTTATGGATTTGCTACGCATCCATTTGCCCAGGGAATTCATTTCTCATTGTGTGTTTCATTTGCCACCTGAACGTAATCTCCAGGGTTCAGAATTATTCAGACTCTTATGCATGCTTAAAAGTTAATGAAACATGTATTGGCCCAGAAACTTGGTGTGATGCAGATGTTTTTCCAAAATGAAAATATTCATCCGCCAAAATATTCATATTTTGCTTAATGATGAGTTTCATGTAGGTTTGTTTACATTTTTGCAAATGTAATAATTGTTGTTGTTCTCAGACCACTTTCGTTACAGTAATTATACAAATCAGCCGCAAAGTATATTTCTTCTACTTGCGTATTTCTATGAAAAGAACATGTTTAAGTCCCCCAATCTTTATTTTACTTTAGATGATTTACTAATAAAAATGAGTGTATACTCTTTAGCGAGTCCTGACAGTGGAAGATTTTCGACTTGCTACTGATAGTTGGGCCGAACTCGAACTCTGTCTGGAGGGGAATTCTAGGAGCTGTCAGCTCTCTCTGATCGGTAATTTTCCGTGTTTTCTTCTATCAATGTCAGGTGAAAGCCGGGCAGTACAAATGGATCACAGACCGCGCGCGATCTTTTTTTCCTTCATCCCCTCCATCTTGTCACCTCCTCTCCTTTCATACACCCGCGCGCGCACAGACACACACACACACACACACACACACACACACCACAGACACCACAAATATTTACATACCATTCACTACCACACTTATCGGGAGATCAGTCGAGAGGGTAGAGATAAACCCAACTGGGGCGCAGCCCCGCTGGCGAACAAACCTAGAAAGCCCCGCAAGGCGGCATGTAGGCCGTTTCAGCGGAGGAAAAACACCAACACCTCCATATATATATATATATATATATATATATATATATATATATATATATATATATATATATATATATATATATATACATACATACACATACACATGTATGTATATATATATACATACATACATACACATACACGAGACTACCTCAGTCCTGTACGCCCCCGTAATCAATACTTATTCTTCCTCTCTCACGGAAGCCTCGTCGCCCGAAGACACAATTCCGTGCGTAGTGAGTCTACGAGCGGATATCAGTGTTGGGTAGTAAAATGAATTCGAGTATCACCGAAAGTCCATGTCAGAGGGCAATGGGGGCCAACACGCCAACGACCTCGCGCCAACCACCGCCCCTGCGCGCGCCTACGGCCAGCGCCCGCGTCGGCGCACATCGACCGGCCAAGCGATCCCGTGTAATTGAATAAATCTTGCCGGACGCGAACAGCAATTGACATTCACATAGAATACATTGAATTATCGTCATGTTTGCGCACGTGCCCCCTTCTATTTTTAGGAAAATTTCATTTTGAAATGATACGTCAATCATAATTTTCCGATAGCTCTTTTCCCGATGATCGACCGTTTGACCGGCAACGCGCTGGAGAGCGGGTGAGCGCGAAGGAAGGGGGTGAGCATGGGGGATGGGAGAGAGCATGGAGGGAGGGGGTGAGCTTGGGGGGAGGGAGGGAGAGAGCATGGAAGGAGGGGGTGATCGCAGGGGGAAGGGGGTGAGCGTGGAGGGAGGGAGGAGGCGTGAAGGGAGGAGGTGAGCGTAGAGAGAAGGAGGGAGCATGGAGGGACGGAGAGAGCATAGAGAGAGGGCGTGAGCGTGGGTGGAGAGAGAAAGCATGGAGAGAAGGGGTGGGTGCGGAGGGAGGGTTGAGCGTGGGGGAGGGAGAGAGCGTGGTAGGAGGAGGTGAACGAGGAAGAAGGGGGTGAGCGTGGAGAGACGTGGTGAGCATGGAGGGAGGTGGTGAGCGTGGAGGGAGGGTGTGTGCGTGGAGGGAGGTGGTGAGCGTGAAGGGAAGGGGTGAGCGTAGAGGGAGGTGGTGAGCGTGGAGGGAGGTGGTGAGCGTGGAGGGAGGTGGTGAGCGTGGAGGGAGGTGGTGAGTGTGGAGAGACGTGGTGAGCATGGAGGGAGGTGATGAGTTTGGAGGGAGGGGGGAGAGAGGTGGTGAGCGTGGAGAGACGTGGTGAGCGTGGAGAGAGGGTGTAAGCGTGGAGAGAGGGGGTGAGTGTGGAGGGAGGGGGTGAGCGTGGAGAGAGGGGGTGAGTGTGGAGGGAGGTGGTGAGCGTGGAGGAAAGGGGTAAGCGTGAAGAGAGGGGGTGAGCGTGAAGGGAGGGGGTGAACACGGTGGGAGAGGGTGAACGAGGAGCGCGTGATAGCGAACGCGTGACGCCAAATGGCGGGCGACACGTGCGCCGCGTGTAGATTGCTGACACTAGCAGGGCTCTCCTCTCTTCCGTTAGCCGACGCGCAAATGAAATGGAAGAAAAGGAGGTTGTCTCGTTCGCTGAAAATTGCCGACAAATAATTCTTGTGTACATATTTTTTTGTTTTAGAAGTCAATTCGAAAACTCTTGCGTGTTGACGATGTTTGGAACGTTATAGTTATTCACGAGTTTGTTCGTGGGTAATATGGTTGAACTTCATAGGAAATAATATACTTGTATTTCCTGTGCGATTGAATCTGTTTTGAGAATATGCAAAACTATTTTAAATATAATTAACAATCAATATTTTAAGTATTCTTTTTCAAATTAACTGTGAAATATATCAAACTTGTTTACCATAAAATTTATGAACTCTCTTCTCTTTCTTTCTAAAACACGATCCTTTTTCCGTTATGTTGAGGCAGAAAAAACTGCAAAAGAAAGGAAAATGAGCTTCAAATGTCATTAAAAATAGTTTCCCAGAACATGTTGTTTTCATGTGATCTCTATGGAAAGGCGAACTCTGATTTTCCATGTTTATTTTACATTATCTGACCCTAGATATGGCATATACTTTGTTTTATTTATAGTTAACACGAACATAAGCGACAACCATATAATACATATAGCAGAATATTAATATATCTCATTATGCCAGAAAACTCCTATAAAATGAATTGTAGCATCGTGAAATACAGTATAGTACAATTATTACACATCAAGTAGATGATTAAAACAATTGTTTTCAAAAACATTAGTATTTTTATTCAAATTTTACATTTCATTTAAGAGGTTGATTTCTATAAAAATGTAATTACATTAGCTGTAGAGTTTGATATGGGGTAAAATAGGCAGAATGCTGGATAATGCATACCTTTTGGCATACATGTGTGTAAATGGGAGAGAACGCAAATGGTATGTAGAAGGATGGTTTACAATGATCAGAATTTTCCATTTCTTTTGTTAAAAAATATTCATTCACAATTTCGTATACAATGACTG
The DNA here is from genome assembly GCA_011170035.1 of Teleogryllus occipitalis. NCBI lineage: Eukaryota > Metazoa > Arthropoda > Insecta > Orthoptera > Gryllidae > Teleogryllus > Teleogryllus occipitalis. Next base: position 328,424 of record BLKR01000515.1, read on the forward strand.
CTAATTTTGTTTCCAATTAACATTTCCTTCTTATTAAAATGAAAATACATATGATTTCGTATTGTTATGCGGAGTGACTGTCGAGCGCATAATCCCGCGATTAACCTAAATCAGGAATCAATGTCTGCATTAGCGGCGCGGCGCGGGCCGATAATAATGCGCGTGGGCGGGCGGGCGAGTGGAGGGGGGTCGTCCCTTGGCCTGGCAGTGGCTTGTGCCTGGCGCCCGCCCGCGCAGTAATCGCAAATGAGGCCGAGGTGCCGGGCGGCCGCAAATGCCTCGACCGCATTGCGCGCGCGATTGATCCCCGTTACGAGCTCTGGAATGATCGACAAGAGATGGAGTCGATCCGCTGGTGCTGGAATCGGCTCAATGGCGGCGGCGGAATTTGCGCATTGGTCTTGACGACCTCGCTCAACTGGAAGGGAAACCCCGTGACGTCTCCGAGTTTTTAGAGTGATATGATATGAAGTGGTACGTTTTTTTTTTGTACGCTCACTTGTTAAAGTAGCGTTTTCCGTTCTGTTAATCGTCCGTTAAAATGAAGTTTTCTGGACTAGTCCGGTAAATGTTTTTTGTTCTAGATCGTTAAAATTTTTTATCGGATTAGTTCGGTAATGTAATATTCTGTTACACGCTCGGATTAAAAACAGCAAACCATCAACTGGTCACTGATTTACATGACAGCAATTGTTAAGCGGTCTACCAAGGTTTACATTTCGTATACAAAATAAATTGTACGTGCGTCGGTAGAAAGAAAGTTTGATATTCAGTTTATTACAGGACAGAGATGACTAAATTAAGTGATAAGTGTACACAAAAACGTAGCATGCACCTCGACCAAAGTGTCGATGATTTGGTATTCGGTTAGTAAACGCCGCGTTCAAAAGTATTAATATGCGGCTTCCAAGCATTTATGCTAAATTATATTCATTTGGTTTGCTGGGAATGCAATCCATGCAACAACCCTAGAAAATCCATGCCTTACGGGGAATTCGAACCCACAGCTCGGTTGTAAGGGGAACTTGAGTGTAAATGTTTCTAATCCCTGCTCCACCTCTGCCGGGCAGGATCGGAAGACAGGTTGGAAGGGTGGTTGTAGTATTGTTGTGTGTAAAGAAAGATTACAATTTTAATTGTTTTATTTCGAAGTCTCTTCAGAAGTCATTGCATATTTTGCGACGAGTTAGAATGAAATAACCCCCCTCCCTAATCGAGGCATCGAGTGAAGGCAGTAAATGCACCTTCTCTGAGGACATGTATTGTAGATGAGATTAGCTGCACCTGAAATGTTGTGGCATGGTATATCCTCGGATAGCATCAGGCTTCAATAAAGACCCTTAGCCCGTGAGATGATTGTAGTTGGTAACGCATGTTCAAATGTATCCTCATTCATCATAACAGTGATAATGAAGCTTGTGTTTGGTTTAGCCAAGTCCAGGACAACCCCACTGTGTACTACATCTGTCCTCTCTCCTCCACGCGACCATGCTGCTTGCGAATACAGAGCAAATAACCAAAGGTAATAACTATAACAGAGGTTTATAACGGTAGGAGTTCCTTATTTGTGACACTGGGCATGTGTCGTTCAATAATTTTGTAACAACTACTCGTACTATCCTACAATCAAAATTCTTATTAAACAAAAATACGTTTCTTTTGAATAGGTGTAGGTTCACTCATAATCCATATTTTGACTCATCTTATTCATTTCGACAGTTTTAACGGACATCGGCGCGCGGCAAAAATTGTTAACGGAGGGCGGTCGTTAAAATTACCTTCTTCGAGAGAGAAATACAATTACAACAATGTACTGTATAAACCTGTCTGTACTGTAAAAACCTGTCTAAGCCGGAATCGTCTGAGTTCATTTTCTTCCTTCTTGTACAGGCTTTCGTATTATTTAGGTTTGCAATAAAAATTCTCAATTCAGAAAACGCCATCGTACAAAGATGGAATTGGTTGAATGAATAGTTTATCTCACCTAAAAACCACATTTCGAAGAAAAACTATAGATATTCCGGAAGAGAAAGAAAATGACATACAGAATCACAACACGAAGTCTAGTGAAACAAAAAACTTTATAAAAAGTAAAATAAATATTATTTTCTTCAATAATCTTAGAAACATGAATTCATCTGATGATTAAGGCTTCGGCTATTCGCCTAGGTTCTCGAGAATGTTAAGGCAGTCAGTAACTATTTTAACTACTCATATTTCATTTTATGTTTGTTGTTAAGGTGTTGAGTATTCCCGACTTTAAATTTCCCTATCAAAACCTCAACAGAAGTGTTGCTTGGTTCGTGTTATTCAATTAGTTTAATTTTCTAACCAAGAGTTAACGTTTTCAATTTGCCGCCTGACATAAACACTTGATTAACACACCTACAACGCGTCGAACTGAACCAGAATAAACCCAACCACTGAACCCATTATAACCACTCAACCCAAAGCATGCATTATAAGAACTCTGCAACGGACTTCCAACGGACGTGTGTAGTTCAGTGCTATTACAAATAAACTGGTTTTCACCCGTGTAGCGTGGAAGATATGACTTCTGGACGAGAGTTGATCTAAATGACTCGTGGTACGATGTCGCCTCACTTACAAGTCAATGTTTAATTTTGAAACTATTTGTTTTACGTCTTATCCAGAATTTTTTACATTGTCATAATTATTTTCCGTTTTCGCGTTAGATAGATTTCGGGCTTATCCAGCGTACTTCGCATTGGAAAATAGTCCGTTCTGACATTTTTCCTGTGAAGGCAGGTTTCCCCCTTATACAGGTTCCGCCTGAAGTAGGTTTTATTGTTTTACGATCATCTTATTATCGCGCATGGTTTTATGATATTAGCACCTCTGAATGTCTTCGGCTTCACCCTTCATCAGTAGTCCTCCCGCTGGGCCATTCGGCCGTACGCGGGAATCTGCGTGTTGGTAGGGGGCGGGGCGGAGTGAAGCGAGGTGAGGCGAGGAAGGGCAGAGCAAGGCGTAGCAGGTGCTTGGTATCTCGGGCGTAGCTCCGTGGTGACAGCCCGCCGGTGACAGGCGGCGAGATGCGGCTGACGAGGAGAGATCCGGTGACGCGGCTCGCGCTGCGTTTACGAACTCCCGTCCAACGCCGCCGCCATCGCTATGATTTCCGTCGCATTGTCGACGTGAGCGCGTGGTGATCCTTCGCGATTTCAATCTAGGTAAGGAAAAGACGCGAGACTTTGGTAACAAATGTCTCCGGAAGTTTCAACTGGGAGAGACAGGCTGATATGAGGTCTCGGGAACAATGGGTGTGGAGGGAATGAATGTAGCGGGGAGCGGCGGCAGCTGATGAGAGGCAAGATACCCGGGTTGACGCGGTCGCGATTGATATGATTAATGGCGCAGGAGGTATGTCAACATGCGATGTTCGCACGCGTCATGGAGATGGGTATCTGTGGGAGAAATGCGGCCACTAAACCGACAAAGGTGAAGTCAGTGATATTCATCTAGTTCGCGAAAGTGTTTTATGTTCATGAAACGTAAAAAATACACTACCCAGGAAAAATTTATGAAACGAATGGTGATAAATAAAATTCTATTTTCACTCTGTGTCGGTATCTTCAGTTTGGTGTAATAAAACGATTCAAAATCACGTATTTGTTTGACCTCCAGTTTGTTGTTTTATCCAGTAACATGAAAGATTGAGTTTTTAAATTATGTTTTCACAAAAACAAATGTGTACTGACAATTCTAATTCTGATTCTCGGACTTAACTCGTCAAATAAATATTGTTTCATTTAGAGTCTCATTTTTACTAAATACTTATTTCTGTTAGGTAACCTTTGCTGTTCAATAGAATGAAATGAGCCTTTCTGCAATTCTCGGTAGCTACTGCCGTAATTCACGTTGGTTGAATGCAGTCGATAATATATTTTCATTCATATTCACTCATATTTTTTTGAGTTCTGTATTAAAGACGTTTCTGGATAACAATTTTGTTTCTAAGAATGCAAAGAACAACTTGTTTGTATAATTAAATGAAACACCAGAACTCTCTGAAGCAACGATTCATGTTGTGAGATCAGAAAAAGGGAACTACGCAAAAATTTAATTTTATTTCCAATTGACATGAGGACTACTTCTACGATGAAAACTCTAAAAATAATGATGATTCAACATTACAGAATTATGGTCAAAGGATAAATTCTGAATAATTTGAGGCAAAATTAAAAATGCAATGTCTGGAATATTTGACATTTGACATATGAAATCTGAGTAGAGGCGCTGCCAACTAGTCAATAATCGACGAATCTGGCAACGACATTGTTTTAGTCATGAACTAGATGGTACATTGGCCCATCAAAGTCGATCCACTTAATTATCCCATAAATGGATGATTACTCAGAGACAGACCCAAACCTCTCGTAAAGTGAATTCCTTGCAGCTGATGACACTCTGTATATATGGATATAGAGGGCACTACCTTCGAAACAAGATCAGTCTGATGGCATCACAGCACTGGACGGAGCTGACAGCGTGCTCGCGCTCATCGATTCTCAGAGTCGAGACTCAGCAGACACTAAAGTACCCCCCCCCCTCAGTCTCCATCACAGCCGCGACAACCTGTGCTATCGCATCCAGCTTCCTCACACCCTCATATTTACATCACTGCCATCAGCATTGGTGCTATCACCTTGTTGCTGCTGTTTCTACCAACATTACCACCACCACCTCTACCAAGTCTACCTTCCTTCCAAAGGTAGGTCAGGGCATCAACTGATGTCACTGTAGTGCTTCTGATCGGAAGGTTCTAGGGTTCCAGTTCAGACAGTGGATCCAGGATTTTCGACACTAGCTAGATACGAATCTAGATTCGAATCACTAGCTAGATACATGCTAGGACGAATTCATCCACTGTCTTGAGGAGCATCTAACGCTGCTCTGATCAGTAGTTTTCCGTGGAAGACACAGACACACTAACATGCACTACACTACCACATATTCCGGGAGGCCGGTCGAGAGCTTAGAGCTTGTCTCGGCTGGGGCGGTGTCCCGCTGGTGGGAGAGTCCTGGTTAGGGGGAAACCCCGCTAGCCGACGGTAGGTCGGCGCCGGATCTCGCCATCCAGCTGGGAAAGAACACCGCCATCTCCCGAGAAAAAAGCACTACACTTACGGGACTGATGACCAAAGCCGTTGACGCGCTCGGAAACACGAAAAATCAATCAATCAATCAATATATTTTGGACTCCATTTGTTTTTGTTTTTTCTGATCATTATTTTCACTTTAAATTGATTGTAAATTTTTTATTCAATATTTATGTACTGTTATTTACATTAGATTGATAATTAGTTAAAAGGCTATGTTTAAACTTACATTTATTGAAAACTTTACAAAAGTTCACAAACAGTAATGCACTTGTTAGTTTTAGCACGGGTAGATAACTGTTTTGTTGGAATTCGTACAGCACAGACAATTTTTACATACACATCATTTATTATTTCAACGTAATCGCTGTTGAAAATAATAATCTTGCAAAAACAATCAATAGAACACAATATGTTATAATAATGTATTCAGTTAGCACATTAGTGTAAAGCCACGATAATAACCCCGGAACAATGTAACAGCAATACCTATGTGATATATTGGAAAACAACGCAACTACAAATGATGACAAGTAAATTTAAACCGCTCTCTTAAGGATTCGTGCAGAAAAATGTTAGAATGATTGACTTCTACATATGACACGGAGTACTAATGGGATGCATTTTGGATTTATGTATTTCCAGAAAAAAATAATTATTGAATTTTTCTCTACTGCGCATTATCGATACATTAGGGAACATATTCAGCTATAAAAAACCTGTCTTGGAGATAGTAACACTAACAGAAATAAATGACAAAAACATGTCCTGGGGTACAAAATGTACCCCCTTAGACCTCCTAGGGTTGATGTACAGGTATATTGCAATTTATTTTTTTAAATGTAGAAATGAATAAATAATATAAAATAGTCTATTGATATAATTTGTTCACAATTATATGTTAAGGTCCTTCTTATTCCTATTAATAATATCACCACCGCCACCACTATCCCCGCCGCACCCATCGTCATCCCCACCAGACACATACTGCCGGCGCGGTCGCCTATCCACTCTCCCTCACTGACACCAACCACCAACTGCTCCAGCCAACACCGCCACCAGCACCATTGCCGCCTCCCCCGCCCCTCCGCCCCCAAGTGGCGTTCGTCGAAGCGCCTCAGCCGCGCCCCTAACGCTGATTCTGTGTACGCGGCCGTGTTCATTAGTCGCGCGGGCGCCGGCGCGGGCGCGGGAGGCGGCTGGGGAAGATGGCGGCGGCGGCATCTCTCACCGGTCGATGGGGCGCCGCGTAGAGCGCGCTGGCTGCTCGCAGCGGCCGAGCGACCCACGGCGCCCGCACCACCTACGCTCCAGACGTGCAGTCAATCAGTGCAGCCCCGCCCCCTCAACGCTCCGCCCCGCTCCGAGCTTGCCCGCCCTGCCTCACCCTACCTCACCCTGCACCGCCCCGCCCTGCCCCGCCCCGCTGCGCCCTGCCACGCTCCACCCCGCCATGCCACGCCCCGCCCCGCCCCGCCACCCCCCGCCACGCCACCCCCCACCACGCCACCCCCCGCCACGCCACCCTCCGCCACGCCACCCCACGCCACGCCACCCCCGCCACGCTACCCCCCGTCACGCCCCGCCACGCCACGACCCACCACGTCCCGCCAAGCCCCGCCATGCCACGCCACGTCCCGCGAGCCCCGCCACGCCACGCCCCGCTCCGCCACGCCTCTCTCCTTTCCCCTCCCCGCCATTCCCCTCCCTTCCCCACCCCGCCTCGCAACGCCCCCGGCCCGCCCCACCCCGCCCCACTCCACCTCACTCCACCTCACACCACCTCACTCCACCTCTCTTCCCCCCGCCCCACCCCGCCCCACCCCGCCCCACCCCACCCCGCCCCACGCTGCCCCCTGCCACGACACGCTCCTCCCCCCACACACCATCCCACTCCGTCCCGCTCAGCCCCGCACCGCTGCGCCCGGACCGCTTCGCCCCGCCTCGCGACGCACCGCCACCCACCGCCACCCACCGCCACCCACCACCACGTTCGTTACCGCTTCTCTGGCATTCAGCTGGTGGGGGTAATGAAAACAAGGCGCATGGGGGGGTAAAGTAAGAGAGCAACAGTAGAGGGGAAAAATGAAGAGTGGATTTCTGAGATGATACGTGGATTACACAGGTCACCAAGGGTTTTCCTTTTTTTGATTTTGACACTTGTTTTATACGTAAGTTGATCACCTGAATTCAATAATGCCCTTTCTTTTGTTCTATCACTACACAGTTTTTAATAATTTCAGAAATTGTGATCAAAATATATTAAAAATGTACACATTACCTTCAATGAGTTAGCAACGCAAATATATATATATATATATATATATATATATATATATATATATATATATATATATATATATATATAATGTTATTCGTGATAGTTGATTATGTCTGTTCATTTGGCTTGATTTTGCAACAGAACACAGCCAGATGGCAGCAAGTTACAGTTATTCATGGACCTATAAATACACGTATTAATAGCTCCATGCTCATAATAACAGACACTATACAAAAGTTAAATAAACCAGAGTTGACTAAGATATTCGTATACATATCAAGAAGAGTATTTCGAAGAACTAGTTCGTTTATTGAAATATTTGTTGTGCTGCAACCATACAAAAAGGAAAGTGTGACCCCTAATATATTTTTTGCGTTGATTGCGTATGATTGCAAAACAGATACAGAATATAACCTTATTTATTAGAAGGGTTTATAACGCTTATTTTGGAATGAAACTGGGGGATCAGGATAAGCTGAGAACTCTGCGTAAAGTGTGCAGTGTGCAGTGTTTGCAGAGTTAAGAAACTGGTCGAAGGGGAAGAGGAAGGCACTGAGTTTTGGAGTTCCTATGGTGTATTGCGAGCCAAATCTAGACGATTGTTACTTTTTACTTGCAAAGTAAAAGGATTCCCTACAAAGAACAGACACGGAGTGGTTTATCCTAATTTGGAGACTGCTAGAAGGGCTGTACCACATGGCACTGACATTCCTTTAACAGAATCTCCTTCGAGTCCCGAAGTACTACATTCTGATTCAAGTTCAACGCGAGACGTATCAGCGTTTTTGTTAGTATTTCTTTCCCTTTTCTCCAAGACCATCTTTACCTTCTGTTCAATGTTATATGAAATATTACGTTTCTATAATCCTGTCTTCTTATTTGCAATATGAAGTTTATAATGTCTTAAATGCTAAATGTTTTCATCTTTCCTCGATACTCTAGCTCTCGCTCTCTCGTTCTCTCTCGCACTCTCCCACGCCCTCTCTCGCTCTTTCTCTCGCTCTTTCTCTCGCTCTTTCTCTCGCACTCTCTCACGCTCTCTCCCTCGCTCTCTTTTCCTCTGTAATTGTCCCTGTCTGTATCTCTCACTTCCCCCTCACCGCCTCCTTTATCTCCCACCTCCTGTTCTTTCTCCTACCTCTCTCGTATCTCCTCTTCCTTCACCCCGCGTGCCCGCCCTCATCCCTGCTCGCTTGGCTCACGCGTCCGGCGCGGCGCCGCGTCGCCCCTGCGGGCTGCGTCCCGCGCCCTGTTTGACTACCGACAGGAAGCAATTAAGCTGCTGCCGAAGTTTACATATCCTCAGAAGCAGGAAGCGCGCGCTGGGTACACCGGCGGCGCGGACGCGCGAGCCGCGGAGCGCGGTGGGGGCGGCGAGGCGAGGGCAGCGCGACCAATGAAAAAAACAAACTCTACCGTCGTTGCTTTTGCCGCCCACTTACGCGGAAAACTCCACAACCTACGTAGCCTCCCTTGTTCATGCAGACTTATCTCTCGGTCTCTCTTCGCTCTTAAAGAATTGGCCAAAAATCTGCTGTAGGCATTGTCAATGTTACCTCATCCGGCGTCGTCGAACTTTTCGCCTTGTATTTTGTAGTGAGCCGTGTACCCGATACGATTCGTTGTTCCCGTTTTGTCCTGTTGCTTCATGATTCCGACGGGTTCACCCTCATCACCGCTGTCTCTCTTGTCGACACGCCATCACAGAGCACATAAATACGTAGCAGCTCCGGACGCCCCCACGCCCACAAGTTCCCATGACCTTACGCCCCACGCTTCGAACGCCCCCACGCCACCACGTCCCCAAGCTTCACGTCCCACACCCCACGCCCACAGTCCCAAACCTCACGCCCCCTACATCCCACGCCTCTCATGTCCCATCTCCCCCACAGCCCCACCCCCACAACTCCAACGCCCCTACCGCTCCCACGTTCCCAACGCCCCCGTCCACACCACCTACGCCTCCAACGTCCCCACGCCCCCAAGTCCCCACGCCCCCAAGTCCCCACGCCCCCAAGTCCCCACGCCCCCAAGTCCCCACGCCCCCAAGTCCCCACGCCCCCAAGTCCCCAAGTCCCCACGCCCCAAGTCCCCACGCCCCCAAGTCCCCACGCCCCCAAGTCCCCACGCCCCCAAGTCCCCACGCCCCCAAGTTCCCACGCCCCCAAGTTCCCACGGCCCCACGGCCCCACGGCCCACGTCTCCAACGCCCCCACGGCCCTAGGCCTCCAACGCTCCCACGTCCCACGCCCCTGTCCCCAACGCTCCCACGCCAGCATGCACCCTCGCCTCCAACGTCTCCCGTCTAAATCTCCCGACGCCCCTGACCCACCAGACGACCCCGTCATCCTCGACGTCCCCGACGCCCCCAACATCCCCAACGCCCTCGACGTCAATTCCACGGACTCTCTCGACGTCGCGGACGACCCTGACATACCCGATGCCTCCGATGTCCTCGGCGTCCCCGTTGCCACAAAGAAGCCCCCGACGCCCCTCCCCCTCCAACGCCCCCGTCAGCCCAAACGCCTCCGACACACCCGATGACCCGGCCGACCTCGACGACCCCTACTCCCCCTACTCCCCCGACGCTCCCGGCATTCCCAACGTGTCCGACCGCCCCGTCACCCCCCAAACGCCCCCGGCGCTCCTGAATACTCAGACGACCCTGTCGCCCCGACGACTCTGTTGCCCCAGTCCTCCATTGCTCCGTCGCGACGCCTATGTCGCCCTGTCGCCCCTACTTCGACGCCTCCGACATCCTCGATCCTCTCCCTGACACCCTCATCACGTACGCTGCACTTCGCCCTTCCCCTGGACGCGTGCCTCTCGGCGAAGAGCACCTGCGCAACCGCCAGCTCCCTCCCACAGCGATGAGCGTGTTTGCGATTTTTAATGAGTTAATGACCGTGTTTGTACCAAATAGGAGAAGATAACGGTGCTCTCTCGCTTGCAAAAATAAAGCGCGTAATTCGCCGTGTTTGCTTTGCAACTGTGAAATTGATTCAGTGGCGGTTAAAACATTACCACGAGCGCTGGCTGGGAACGTTCGCCTATCAGAAAATGCGAGTGTTAATATTTACATATGGCTCATGTGCGAGGTTTCGCGGCGGCGGTGCGGCGACCAGTACGACCCGGCACGCGGGGAGGGCGCAACGAGCGGAAAGAGCAGCGTGGGGAGAGAACGGCGTGGAGAGAGAGAGAGCGTCGTGGGAAGAGAGTTGCGTGGAGAGAGAGAGAGAGAGTGTCGTGGTGAGAGAACGGCGTGAAGAGAGCGGCGTGGTGAGAGAGCGATGCGGCGAGCGAGCGGCCGGCGTGGCGAGAGCGCGGGGTGTGAGCGTCGTGGCGACGCGGAGAGAGAGCGGCGTACGGTGAGAGCTACACAAGAGAAGAGAGCGACGCGGGATATGAGTGCTGCAAGGCGCTGATCGGCAAGAGGGGAAATAGAGGAAAGGGAGAATGCGGCAAGTGGAAGAGAGCAGCAAAGCGAGTGAGAGAGGGGAGAGAGGGACAAGTGGAAGAGAGCAACAAGGGAAGGGAAGGAGAGAGGGAGAGAGAGAAAGGGTGACAATATGAGGAAGCAACAAGGGGTGGGAGAAATCGGGAGAGAGGTAAGGAGAGGGTGCCACAAGGAGCAGGAGAGAGCGGCAAGTGAGAAAGGACAACATTGGGAGAGGGGAGGTAGAGAGAAAGAAAGAGGACGGCAACATGAGGGAGAAGCAAGTGAGTGAGAGAACAAGAGGGAGAGAGCAATAAGGGGAGTGAGGGATAGGGAGACAAAGAGGTAATAGGGATCGGGATAAAGCGGCAAGTGAGAAAGAGCAGCAATAGGTGGGTGAGAGAGAGAAAGAGCGGCAAGTGAGAGAGAGCGGCAAGCGAGAGAGAACAACATTGTGGGAGGGAGAGAGAGAGAGGGAGGGAAGGAGAGGGAGCAATGAGTGAAGGGCGCGTCAAGGTGATCGGTTCTGTGACCGCTTCTCCCACCGACCCTGCTGGCCTCACTGCTTCACTTCCTTACTGCCTCATAGCCTCGCTGTCCCCGGCAACTCGCAGTCCGTAATCTCTCTGTTATAACGTTTCTCTGTCTCTCACACTACTTCATTCCGCTCTCAAAGCGTGTCTAACAACAAAACCTCTAGGGCTAATAACTAATGTTAAAAGAAAGCAAAATAATATGTTTTTAAATAAACGCTTTGAATAGATTAGAGTAAAATATGAGGATACGTTTACTTATGAGTATATTCTTTATGTAGTTTGTGAAATGTTTGCAAACACACACACACACACACACACACACACACACACACTATCACACACACACACACACACACACATATATATATATATATATATATATATATATATATATATATATATATATATATATATATGCACACTTGTCCTTTCGACAACTCACTTTATCTCGTCTCGTGTAAATAATCAATTATCAACATTTCTAATTAAATATGAATTTTCTACCTATTGCAGATAATAATACACCTAAAAACTTCGAGAATGTTTTATAATTGTTTAACATTCGTAGACATTGAATAAAATACCTATTTATATTCTTAGTTAAGTTTCCAAGGACGTTCTCTGTGCAAAGTAAATACAGCTATAAGCATCCAAATTCTTAGTCTAGTCTTAACAATACAAATTGGTCGAGAAGCAATCATAAGGCATGAACATAACCCAAACATCTGAGCAACAATATAAGTTTTCCGTTTCATTCCCAATCCGCCTATGTAACTATTTAAAAGCATAACAAATCAACCAAAAAACGTCGAAGGATAATTTCAACGATCAAATACAATAGGGTTCAAATGTACGTTTTTCTGAATTACATGTTCAGAACAATTTTTAGTTATAAAGTTTGCTGAAATCTATCTTATGTCTAATCTGTTCCAAAAAATGTGATACAAACTTCAACCAACGACGAATTCAATACACATTATTTTATATATCTTACTTTCAGACATGATGCGGTTATTTTCAAGATACGTATATATAATGTAATTCCTCTCTCACATACATTTTTCCTCAACATGAGAACTACACGTTTGTTCTTGTTTCTAGGCGGGAAGTCTTTGATGTTCTTCTGTGTCAATAGAACGGGTATTACATGTCTAGGAAGTGCGAAATTGGCTCGCAAAGTTAGAGTTCACTGACAGATTTTATGGATAACCTTATTTCGGTTTTAAATGCGAGACATCGAAGGGAACAATTGAATGAAAAAATATATTTAAGTAAAATATTTTACAGTGTTTCCTGTACTGGAGTCTATAAATAATCAGAGTTGTGAAAAGTATATTATTCGATCCAATTACGTATTTATAATTTCAACAATGTTAGGCTTCTACAGATTTGTAGACCATTCTGCGACATGACACTTACGGCATGGATATTATAAATTTGCGCTTGAAGTTATTTAGTAGATCGATTCATCTTTTGTCTTTACAATTGAAATTCAAATTTATTTTCAGGTTCCAATAATACTTTTCATTTTTTTAACTCGTAATATTGTGCCAATATTCCACATCATCTGCTTTAATGAAAGTTGAAATGAATGAATATGTATTAGTCCATGCGAAAATATATTAATATATTATAATATTTGCCCTCAATTTTCTAATTAGAAGTTGTGCTTTAGAAGATTCATGGCAGGAATACAACATTGTTCAGAAAACTCGATTTTTCAAATACTTTTGTCTCCAAACGCCTTTATTATGTATGTAGTGTAGACACATTAAAATGTACTAAGCTGAATTTGGTAATGTAAGCAATATATTAATTTATCTGTGTGGAGGTCGTATTGAACGCTCACTCTCAGACGGCTGTCCGCTGTCATTCGAGACGAGAGAACCAGGGATATTAATGCGCACAAATTACCAAACTGAAGCACATTGTGTCAAACAGCGCATTAATAAATTAAAACGGCGGCAGCGCTAGCCGAATTCGTTTACTACGCTCCGTGAAGGTACGAAAGTTAAGCGAATTCGAGACTCGCGGGTTCCTGGTTGAGTGACCGGCCAGGAACCCCGGGATCCAACGGCGTCGAGCCCCTGGCCGAAGGGATAAAAGGCACTGACTGACTGCGACGTGACGTGACTTGACAAACATAGTAATTATTAAGTATGGGAATTACTCAGTAACGAAGAATTACTCCAGAAGAAAGCGCTCACCGCCCAACAAGGGTTAAGAGACGCATTGCATCAACAACGAAGCAACGAATTAAAAAAACAAATGGGAACGTTGATGATACTGAACTTGAAGGCAAATAATTAATTTATGCTTGACGAAAGTGAAAAACTTAATATGAAATAGCACGATTTCTAACTGTTATGGTTTTCAGATTATAAAATGGTTCAACACTTTTAAAAAATCTTTTTTTTTAAAAACTCTAAAAATGCATATTACTTGATCCGTAAAAGTGAATTGTTTTTCAAACAAAGTTACACTAGCAAAGAAATTGAATGTCTTGCGATGACTTTATTATAAGTGTCTACAGGAAATATTTTTAAGAGTACGAGTACAAGTGGCATCGTCCAACTTGGATCGTTAGAAATGAACAGGATCGATTAAGACACTTTAATGAACCCTAATATGCAGGTAAGGGGTTTGCTTGCATTAGGGGTCTGCATGCAGGAGTGTCTTTTTTCAGTGACACCTTGCTAGTAAGAGTGCTAGCACCAAAAATTGTGTTAGAAGCACGAGCTGCAGTTTCTAACAGATGAAAACGTATATTGCGTACTCACCACAATCATAACAGGTGTTAGAAGTGTTGTTCCATGCACTTGTTTCCAAGTGATATGCTTGCTACCAACATGAGTGAAATTTGTAATATGAGGTCCTGACTCGGCTGGGTACGGAGAGATTTTTCTTGTGCACTTTATTTGTTGTATGTTTTCTCGTTTCTATTCTTCCGGGTTCTAAATATTTTCTGTTTAGTCTGAAAGTTTGGAAGCCCCTGCCAATCTTCCATTTACATCTTTGGTGTCATTTCGATCCACGGCGCGACGCGAGGGGGAGTGAGAGGAGAAAGTTGCGGGAGAATGGAAGGGGGCAGCAGTGGGGATTGGCAGCCCTGCGCCGAGCGAGCCCTTTGGCTCCTTTTGGCCTCTTTTCTCTCCCCGTCAAAGTCATTTGCCTGCGGCGCGACTACATACCTTAAAAGGGGCAGCAAATCGGAAAATTGGCAAGCGCTCTGCACTGGCAGCCATTGCTTGGTTACTCTGATCTATCCGCCCCCGGCGCGCCGCGGTGGAAACTCCGCCCTTGCTCTTGCCCTTGCCTCGCCCCCGCCCCGCCCTCGCCCTCACCCTCGCCCTCGCCCTCGCCCTCGCCCTCGCCCTCGCCCTCGCCCTCGCCCTCGCCCTCGACCTCGCCCTCGCCCTCGCCCTCGCCCTCGCCCTCGCCCTCGCCCTCGCCCTCGCCCTCGCCCATGCCCTTGCCCCTCCCGTACCTGCTACCGCCCTCTCCCATGCCCAATCCCCTCCCCCGACAACTCTAGCCTTCTTGCGATTCTGGTCGAGAGGTCCTAGGGTTGGAGTCCAGACGGTGGCAGAGTTTCAACCGCTACAGAGCGAGGACGAATTCAGCCGCTGCCTGGTGAAGAATTTTAGCCAGTTGTTCTGATTTTTCAATGATTTCTTCTTCCAATGCCGATGCAGTACCCCATCAACCACCATTTTTTCTTCTTCCTTGTGCTGTCATATCCCCTTGCACACACTAACGCACGCACACCCACACCATCACACATGTCGAGAAACTAGTTGTGACCTTACAGCGTTTGTTGAGTGCGATGTTGCCCCGTTGGAGAGAGATAGGATTGGAAAAATCTCTCGCAACCCTACTTGTAGATCCGCGGCGGACCTCATCATTTAGCGAGGGAGAAACAACCATCCTGCCGACAACCCACCGACGATGACACACCACTAGGTCTCAGCCCTGCCTCATCCCAGCCTCGACCCCGCCTCTGCACCACCTCTACCCCGCCTCTACCCCGCCTCTGCCCCGCCCCTTCCCCGCCTCTTCCCCGCCTCTGCCCCGCCTCTGCCCTGCCTCTGCCCCGCCTCTGCCCCGCCTCTGCCCCGTCTCTGCCCCGCCTCTGCCCCGCCTCTGCCCCGCGCCTCTTCCCCGCCTCTGCCCCGCCTCTGCCCCGCCTCTGCCCCGCCTCTGCCCCGCCTCTGCCCCGCCTCTGCCCCGTCTCTGCCCCGCCTCTTCCCCGCCTCTGCCCCGCCTCTTCCCCGCCTCTGCCCCGCCTCTGCCGCCTCTGTGCCCCGCCTCTGCCCCGCCTCTGCCCGCCTCTGCCCCGCCTCTGCCCACTCTGCCCCGCCTCTGCCCGCCTCTTCCCCGCCTCTCTGCCCGCCTCTGCCCCGCCTCTGCCCCGCCTCTGCCCCGCCTCTGCCCCGCCTCTGCCCCGCCTCTGCCCCGCCTCTGCCCCGCCTCTGCCCCGCCTCTGCCCCGCCTCTGCCCCGCCTCTGCCCCGCCTCTGCCCCGCCTCTGCCCCGCCTCTGCCCCGCCTCTGCCCCGCCTCTGCCCCGCCTCTGCCCCGCCGCGCTCCGCTGGGTCTCTCGACTTCTCCCGCTTCCATTGAAAGCATTGCTAGAGAGTCGGGCCGAGGGTGCAGCTGTAAGGCGTCCGTCTCGAGCTGGGGATTTCAGAGGGCGCCAAACGCTTTTGCTAAGGGACATTTGAATGAATGACTAGCATGTATAATGTAAATATATTAACGTGTCTTGATCCTTCAAAACTATTTGAAACTTTTAACTGACCCAGGCACATCTAAAATGAGAAATTCAAAAAATATGAATTTCAATTGCGAATTTTAGTTCCCAAAATTATTGTACTGGAAATAAGACTACAAACGAAGAAGGTACATATTGAAATAAATAGTTTGCTATGTAAAGAAAGAATAAAAAAAGCTTTAATCAATTAATTAACAAAACTTTCCTTGCAACGTAGGGCAGATTACACTGATACTGACCGACAAAACTGATTTTGTAGTGTACTTAAAAGATATTTAAAACGACCCTTCCACAATGATTAAATATCTATCGTGAAAATTCTCAAGAGAAGCTTCTTCAATTTTATCAGAAAATTTAACGTACATTCTGTCCAACTCACATGCTGTTCATGAATAGCCTACACACTTTGTACGTTCACATTACAAACATTGTTCGTCGTTGCACTCGGAAGTTAAAGTCCTGCTGTGAAATGCATAAAATAAGACTAAAAGAAGAGCCTCTTGGAGGCCGTCGGGCGTTTCCATGCAACCCCGTGGCGATGTGCTGTTAGCCCCAGGTTGTGTCGATTTTCGCTCCCGTGACCCAGACGGCGTGCGTCGGGCGGGAAAAAACGCCTCGTGAACGCAGCCTTCCGGGAGCGAGTTCCGGGCCGCCCCGCCGCACCTCCGGCGACGGGCTCGTCTTCGGCAGCGCGCAGGAACAAAGGGCCTTTGTTCTTTCCGGCGGCGGCTGTGCTGCTGCTGCTGCAGCGCATCCCAACGCGACCCCCGCCCCGCCCCACCCTGCCCTGCCCCGCCTCGCGTTGCCCCGCTCTATGTCGCCTCGCCCCGCTCCGGTTCACCCCATTCCGCGTCACCCCGCTCCGCCTAACCCCCGTTCCGCCTAACCCCCGCTCCACATCACCCCGCTCCGCGTCACCCCGCTCTGCCTCACCCCGCTCCGCCTCACCCCGCTCTGCCTCGCGCTCCGCCACCGCTCTCACCGCTCCAACTCACCCCGCTCCGCATCACCCGCTCCGCATCCCCGCTCCGCCTCACCCCGCTCCGCCTCACCCCGCTCTGCATCACCCCGCTCCGCCTCTCTCTTCCCCAACCCGTTCAGCTAAGCTACGCGCCGCTCCAACTCACCCCGCCCCCCACCCCATGACGCTCCACTCGACCCCTCCCCGCCCACCCTGCCTGGCGTCTCCACGCCCCGTCCCACCCAACAGGCACAGAAAGGCCCTGCCCCGCTCCATCCCACTCCCCCGCTCCTACTAACTCCTACTCGCTCCTCTCCACTCCACCCTTCTCGACCCACTTCACCACCTGCTGTACTCCACCCCGCACTTCACACACCCTGCCCCCACTCCTTTTCCCGTCTCTCGTAAACCCATCCTGCGACTGGCCCCTTACCTTCCCCGCTACCGCCCTGTCCGCCCACCCTCATTCCCACTCCCTCCCACGTCCCCACTCTCTCCATACCCGCAGCCATCCTCATCCCCGCTCCCATGCAGCCCTTACGCATGCCTGCTTCCCCACTCTCTTCCTCATCACCGCATTACCACCGTACCGTGCCCCTCCTTATCTCATCCCCACGCGATGCGGTGGGGCGGCGCAGCGTCTGGCGGAGCAGGCGCGGCGGGGCAGAGCGGCGGCCGTCTTCCTAAGAAAATTCGGGACGTGTTTGACTCGGGCAGCGAATCCTTTAGAAAATCAGCCCCCCGGCGCGCGCGTGGGGGCGTGGGGCCTCCGTGCTCCGCGCCGCAGCCTTCATTTGTCTTCCCTGGCGCGCAGATCAGCCGCCGCCACCCCACCCCCACCCCCACCACCAACCCCCGCCGCCACACCACACCACGCCGCGCCGTGGCCTCGCTGCGACGGGAGGACGGACCCGAGACAATGCGCGTTTTGGAGTTGCGGCGACCTCGCCCTCGCCTTCGGGCCCGCCCCGCCCCGTTGTACCCCAGCCTGCCCACCCCGCCCCGTCCTACCCCGTCCAGCCGCCCCCGGCCCGCCCCTCCCTGCCCCACGCCGCCCTCCCCCGCGCCTCCTCAACCCCACCACTCCCCGATCCTCCCCTCCCCTTCCCGCCTCTCCCCTCCCCTTCCCACCTCTCCCCTCCCCTCCCCGCCCCGCCCCGCCCCGCCCTGCCGACCAGCCCAACTTCGGTCAGTAATGTGGGCTCCGGGCGTATTCTATATGTGGTGAAGCGACTTCGCCATTCATTCACTAGCTCCGTCACCGCCTGGGGATATAGGATGGCAAACGACCAATTTTAAAGGATTCGTTTCTCATTGTTAGTAAAATATCTATTTGTTAATTTTTATTTAATACGCAAGTATTGCACATAAATTGCATAACTTGATTCTACGTGGCTAGGCAGAAGCCCTTTAAGTCATTACGATGCCTACACCCTAATGTGTTTTAACCGGTTAAATTTTCGTGTACACACCAGATTCTCTATCGCAGCACAGTCGAGGAGAAGAAACCGTATGGTAAAGAAAAATATAAGAGGACGTGTAACTTACATTCCATATCTCTGTGGTTACAATATGAACGAGTGAAGGGTTTAGAACATCTAGTTTATGCTGAAGCTGTTATTATTGTTGTTATTTTTGTTCAAGTTTCAAATTTTCGGAGTCTGATCCTTGAAAATGATCAATTTTCAAGAGCGTTTACTAGTCTGACTGTGAATTACAACTCTTTTTATTATTTCTCCACAATGGTTTTTAAAATTCACATTAACATCATCTGTAAATGAGAATATAAATTATTATGTAATTATCTTCCAGCTATCTCACTACTAGTGAGGAATTGAGAGAGGCTAGATATTCTTCTCCCAGTTTGTAATAATCAGCTTTTCAACCGTTAGGAGGCTGATTTTCTACTCAACTTGCAGCGAATATTGGGGTGTCAGTTTGCTCTTTGCCTACTCAGTTTAAGAGAAGATAATTCGATCTCTCTGGGGGTACTGGATTAAATTACAACAAAATCTCTGGTGAAGCTAGATCTTCCAACCGGGAATGATCTGGAGGTTCATCCGAGAGTCAAACGGTGTAGGATAATCTTTTTAAAAGCGGAAACAATATCTACTTATATTTTATCTACAAATTAATAATAATTATCATTGTTATCTACAAATTAATAATGATTATGCTTATTTCTTTATGAAAGAGTGTATTTCACGTATTACATACGACGACTATATTCTATTTCATTTTTAATTTACATTAATGAATTACATTATCCATAAAAATTAATGTACTGGTTATAACAGCGATGTTTTTTGCGTGACATTAAATTCTCTTTTCTCGTGATTGAATTTTAGTGTCTTGTAAAGAATTAGTTAAAGCATGTGCCATAAAATGTAGTTTTAAAAGTATTCGCACGCGTAACTCAACTCCACCTTATACAGTAATAAAAGCTTTATATATATATATATATATATATATATATATATATATATATATATATATATATATATATATATATATATAACCCGCATATATTATCAAGTCAACAAGATTTAACGCCACGAGGACGTTTTTACGAAAAGTTCGTAAAAAAATCCAAAAAATAATAATTAAAATTTAAAATTTCTAACTTTTATAATTTTTCAAGAAAAACTAATTTATTTCAATCTTCTATGTTGTCTCTTATAAATACAAATGAAATTTGAGATGCAAGAAATGAAATGTCATGGAAATACCTCATTTTATTAAAAAGACATAATAATCGTAAATGTTATAAATTCGTAGTCAAGAAGATTCCGTGTTTTTAAATAAACTTTTTGTAGATGTGGCTCACTGTGCGTATGAATTAATGTCGTTTTCGCAATTCAAGTTGTTTAATAAATAATGCTAAAATACCTCAACTTCCTCGTGGAGAAAAAAGTAACGCTTTATTTTTAAAGTTCCTTCGCGCAGCTATTCCAATTTGTCTAGAACATTAAATTACAACTTTTAGAAGCTTTCATATATTTACACAGTACCCCCCATTTACCTTAGTTTCAGACGCACCATTATAAAGTCTACGTATATTAACGCATGAAGGAAACATCAGAATTTGAAAAAACTAACATCTACAACCAATATACGCCGTGCAAGTTTTGCACCTCTGGCCTGCTTAAATTATGTAATACTTTTGCATATTTCCACCGCGTTCTTCTCTCCGGTCGCAGATCACACCCGCAGACGCCCTGCCCGTCGCCTCACAGCCTCCCTGCTGCCCTCCCTGTCCTTCCTCATCCCTTTCTCTCCATCATCCCCTCCCTTCCCCTCCCCGCGCCATCACCGTGCGCGGGCGAGCGCGTTTCCCCTCCGTAAAACAAAAGCACTTCCTTCTTGGGCGATCTCCGGCAAAGCAAACGACCGCCCCCACCCCGCCACCCGCGCCCCGCCGGCGCACCCCTCCCCGACCGCCTCCCCCTCCTCCATCCCCTCCGCGCGCGCGCGTCGGCGCCGAGTTTTCACACGAAAGCTCATATTAATGACTTGTCCAGCGGTTGCGGTCGGGCTTTGTTGGATCCAAAGCTACGGGCGCGCGAGACTGCCCCCGCCCCCGCCCCCACGCCCGACGAGGCCACCGCCGCCACCGCCCCCGGCGAGGGAGCGCGCTCCGCGCTTCTTTTTTTTCGTCGCAAGCGCGTTGAATAAAACGCACGCGGGCGGAGGAGGACGAGGACGCGGTCCGGTATGGCTGGGACCGATGGGGGCGGGGCGGGACGGGCGTGGAGGAGAAGCGGCGAAAGGCAGTAATGTACACAAGAGTCCATTGAAACGTAACACCGCTACCCGCCGCCGCCGCCGCCGCCGCCGCCGCCGCCGCCGCCGCCGCCACGCGCGCGTCCCGTGACGCCGCCGCGTTTCCCAAGCGGCCTCGAACAATGGCCGCCCACTGTACAATAATTCGCCAGGCGCCGCGTCTCGCCGCCGCTACCCGTGCCGCGCGCACGCGCGCCCGCGCTCTGATGACGCGCACTGCAAACAGCGGCCTGCAAACAAATGAGCGACGGTTTCCGCGACGGGTGGCCGTCGGTGGCGGTGACGACGACGACGATGCCCGCGCGACTTCAACGACGACATTGGTGCGACGAGGATGATAGCGGCGATGAGGATTGCGATGGCAGTGGCGATGGCGATGACATGAACGATGGCGACGACGACCACGACGACGATAGCGACGACTATGGCGACGATGTTGGCTACAATGATGATGACGATGATGACGATGGCGACGGCAATGGCGACGGCGATGGCGTCGCCGATAGCGACAACGATGACTACGGCGGCGGTAGTGTGATGTCGACGGAGCTTCCGACTTCTGTGCTTCCAGCACGATGAACGCTGCGAGAAACCGTTCCCCCTAGAGAGACCTTCGTACATTCACCGCACTCCAGCCATAGAAGCGCCAGTGTTTCCATCTGCAAATGGTGGATTTACTGTGGCGCTAGAGACTGTGCCTGTGAAATACATGAAATTAGATGTGGGGCTAGAGAAGTAAACGGAAGGTTCTTGGCGCCGGTCTTGTAGTGCTGTGCAATATCTCTTGAAAACGGTGTACTGCTTCGGTTCGTTCTTCTTTGTAGTGAGCGGGCATTAAAAGTCATGGCTCCTGAATTTATGTTCTACGTTTCATCTCCTCATTTGCTTTTAGGAATTTTACAAGAGTTACTGTATTGAAAGGGTCATTTTAAGTATAAAAGTAGAGCAACATAATTTATTCCGATTCCATATAGAGTACATTTTCCGGGAAAATTTTTACAACCTAGGACAATAATTAACTCGGTTGCGGTCCTCGTGTGATGAAAGAAGATTGAGAAGTCTATTTTGGGTAACTTTTGTGAAAACAATGATTCGTATAATTTGAATTTATTGTAAATGTTCATGGGATTAAGTAAATATCCATTGCCTTATCTCTAAATATATAAACAATATTTTACTAAGTTCTAAAAATGTCAACGAAATTTTAATATTTTTACAGTTGTAATTAAAAACACATAATTTCGAAAAAAACTTATCACTGTTACTATAGATTTGATAAAAATATTCTTACTGTATGCGAGTTTCAAAGTGATATAACGTAACATGATATCCTAAACAAGGTAGAGAAAGCCACCGAGGTTCAGCGTCGCAGCGAGAACGGTGAAATGAACGCCAAAGATTGGCTGTTATCTCTTTGCCTGGGCCAAACACATCTGGACTCGTTCTGGCTTATCGAGTGGGACGACTTTGCCTCTCTTTTCCTCGCCGCCGGGCGGGACCCCATCGCCCGGGGCCACACGCCGCGAATTTCATTTTCGGCCGGGGCCTTCGGTCGCCACCCCGCCCCAGCCACCCGCGCCGCACAGTAGGGCGAAAGGGCCGGAAAAACGTGCTTAGCAAGTGTCGTGGGCGTGCATCGATTAGCAAAAAATATTTTAAAACAGATAAACGTGCATGAATTAAAACAAATCACACTGGGAGATGTGGCTCAGTGCATTAATTGATGTCACTGCAGCGCCTCTGACCGGGTGGTCCTAGGTTCGAGTCCCCTAAGTGGTAAGTTTTTCGACACTAATGACCTGAGTAGTTGACGTGCGTGGAATCACTAACAACCAACCAAAATAAAACATGAAACTATTATTACGGGTGATTTAGCGCTTGTAGTTCCAAGCGTGCTGTTTTGGGGAAGTCATGAGTTCGAGTTCAGTTGATGGCAGAGTTGGAGACCGGTTAAATATTTGTAGCTTGACAGGACGATGCCACTGTCGGTACTGTCTTCTTTCTAATTTTACAATTTTGCTAATTTGTGTGCGTCAAGTCGAGGTTCCTATTCAGTTACAGCCTCAAAGTAAGAACAGTATATTTTATCTCCGTAAATAGCTCATTGTGAAGTTGGAGGTGGATAGCTTAGAAAAAACCTTGACCTGAGTATGCACTATTATTTTGATACACGTTGCGCCCCGTCCATTACCATCTACTACTCCCCAGTGTCTTTTTCCTTGGACATTTCATATGATGCCACCACGCGTTCGATATCGGCGACAGCTGCATTACACGCATAGGACGCCTATCACGTGACATCAGTCTACGGTTGCGGAGACCCGAGATGCTACGTTCGGAGATATTCCTAGATTCTTAGAACAAGGCTGCTCAATTGCTTCCCTGGGCCAACAACCGGTATGATCCGCGGTTTGTTGAGTCTGTCCGACGGGCCAGAGGAGGGTTCTTGGGCGAGATCGGCTCAAGTCTAGTGAACTGCGAGTGGCACGCGGACCACTGCAGCGGGCCACCGCATGGAGTGTAGCACCAATTCTTCAGCCCTAGCTTAGAGAATATATGTTACTTAACACCTCTGAAGGCACGTTCCGCCGTGAAAGGCGTTTACTACGTAGTGCATCCACTCGTACAGTTTCCTCCGTCCTCAGTGTTTTATTTTGCTGCGCTCGCGCGCGCGGGCGTTTTCGCTCGTTTTGGACCAGTGTGCTCAGCCGCCTCCGACCCACGCAGGGCCCGGCTGCGCGCTTGTGGTGAGATTTTGATTCGCGGCCTCGGTTCGCAAGCGGGTTATATTTGATTGGAATATTAAGTTTCATAACGTGGCCTCGCGCAAATTGAGATTCTCATCCCTACCCTACCTCGTCCTGCCTCGCTTGCCCGGCCTGCCCCCCCCCTCCCCGCCCCCCCCCCCCCCCCCCCCCCCCCCCCCCCCCCCCCCCCCCCCCCCCCCCTGCCTGCTCCCTCCCCATCCTGCAGGTGTGTGCCGCCTGGCCTCGCCCTGTCTCGTCCCGCTCCTTTCGTTCCGCCCTGCCCATCCTGGGCTCTGCCTAGCCCCAATCTCGTCCCCCACCCGCCCATCCCGTCCCCCCGCCCCATCCCACGCCGCTTTAACCTGCCGCACCTCACCCAGCCCCCTCGCCCTTCCTCACTGTCCTCGTTTCACCACTACTGGTACCCGCGTCCTCCACCGAGAAATTGTGTTGGGCTTGACCCGGGAGAAATGATGGCCTCTCTGGTTCCACCAATGTCACACGCGCGTTCTCTTTAGCCAGGCCCCTCGGGTGCGGTGGCTCAGGGCATCAACTGACGCCAGTGTAGTGGCTCTTACCGGAAGGTTCTACGGTTCGAGTACCTATTGGGGTTGCCAACCGTACTTCATTTGAGACGACAGTCCTCCATTGATCTCAATTGTTCTCTCACCCCCTTTGCATTTTAAATGCTCTTCTTTTAGTAAATTTTTAACATTTGTGGTCATTTATTTTATTACATGACTAACATCTGCTACGTTGTATCGTTTATTGTTTAATTTAGAATAGAAAATGTGTATATCCTTTTCTTGATTGCTGGCACACGCATGCATGATAGTGTCTCTGTCTAGCGACTAAAAAAACGAGACAATCAGACCATCTTCATCTGCATTTTCTGAACAAATCTTTTCACTTGAATCGCAAATGAGCTGATGTTAGTCTAAATTAAATATTTATATAAAGAAATGTGTTGATGGTTTTTTTGTTTTTTCTTCTCGAGTGCCCTCCTTTTACATATGTTGTAGTTTGTTTTTGCTTGTTTTCCTTATCCAGTGTTCTGCCTTTTACATGAACATTGTTGGCAACCCTAGTCCCTACGGTGGCAGAATTTTCGACACTAGGCTAGGTTGAATGCAGCCACTGTCTGAAGGAGAATTCTAGCAGCCAGCTGCTCTGATCGGTAGTTTCCCGTGTTTCTTCGACCAATTCCAGGCGAATGCCGGGGAAGTACCCGAAGTAATGGGTCACGTACCGCGCGCTTTCTTTCCTTCCTCTTCATTCTCTTAACATCCAGAGAGAGAGAGAGAGAGAGAGAGAGAGAGAGAGAGAGATAAAACAAACGAATGTGCTAAATGCAAAAAAACTGGCACCTAGATAAGCTTTCAAGACACGAGGTCTGGGACCTAAAGCATACAATTGGCAATACTGCTTAATTGGAGAGAGAGCGGGGTGGGGCGGAGACGTCGGTTGTGGAAACGCCGCAGGTGGCGCCGCTAGATGGGGCTCGCTTCGTCCTTGTCACCACCCCCGCCGCACACACGGCACCGGCCGGAGCGAAGAGGCTGGAGGAAGAGGGGCAACGGACGTATGACGCCGACGGCTCGCTCCGCAGATGCATTTCTCAGACCCCCCATCGCCCTCCCTAGTGTGCCCGACACCGCTCCGCCTCCCCCACCCCGGCTACGCCATTGCTTGCCCGGTCCCGCCATGTCCGGCATTGCCACACGCGGCCGGCAAAGCTCTGCGCCGCCCGGCCCCGCCCGGCCCCGCCCGGCCCCGCCCGGTTCCGCCCGGCTCCGCCCGGCCCCGCCCGGCCCCGCCCGGCCCCGCCCGGCCCCGCCCGGCCCCGCCCGGCCCCGCCCGGCGCCGCCCGGCCCCGCCCGGCCCCGCCCGGCCCCGCCCGGCCCCGCCCGGCCCCGCCCGGCCCCGCCCGGCCCCGCCCGGCCCCGCCCGGCCCCGCCCGGCCCCGCCCGGCCCCGCCCGGCCGCCGTGCCCGGCCCCGCCCGGCATGGCCCGCCCGGCCCCGCCCGGCCCCGCCCGGCCCGCCCGGCCGCCCGGCCCGCCCTTTCCTGCCCCCTCCCGCCCCCTCCTGCCCCCTCCCGCCCCCTCCTGCTCCCTCACCACCCCCTCCTGCCCCCTCCTGCCCCCTCCTGCCCCCTCCTTCCCCCTCCTGCCCCCTCCTGCCCCCTCCTGCCCCCTCCCCCTCCCGCCCGCACTCGCCCGTACCCGCCCCCTCCAGCCCCGCCCCCTCCAGCCCGTACCCGCCCGTCTCCGCCTGCCCCGCCACGCCCCCTCCTATTCCCTCCGTGTATGCCAGCCGTCTTGCGCGCTCTGACGGCATTAATCAGAGGCGCGGCGCGGAGCCTCCGAGGTGTCGAAACAAGGCTGCGCCTCGCGAAGTGGAAGTGCGAGGGCGATATGGAAAGGGGGAGGGAAGAGATGAAGCACGGATGCGGAGGCTGGGGAAGGAGATATGAGGGTATCCTGTTACCACTTCAGTGTTTCTGACCGGGTTCTCCTCTGGTTCGGGTCCCAACAGTGGCAGATTTTTGACAGTAGATACGTCAAGTGATGCTCGAAAGGGCCCGATTCAGAAAAAGAAATCTAGTATCTCTCCTATTCTAAATGTTTTTTGGGGTGGCCAATTGAAATTTGTGATTTTCCCCTATGAGAATTGTCGGTTGCACAGAGAATAATGCATTTTAACTTTTTGCAATTGCAAAAGCGCATACTTTCAGCTTTTCGCTTATATTTAAA
This sequence comes from Teleogryllus occipitalis, assembly GCA_011170035.1. NCBI lineage: Eukaryota > Metazoa > Arthropoda > Insecta > Orthoptera > Gryllidae > Teleogryllus > Teleogryllus occipitalis. The sequence goes on from BLKR01000515.1 coordinate 354,817, forward strand.
AAACTTAATAGAAAATACCAATATATACAAAACTAAAGTAAACATTTTGTTCTATAAACGCATAACTTTTTACTTTTAATTTGTTATAATCGATTCAGGAGCTACCCTGAAACGCCTAAAGAAAGTTTTCGCTCTCTGGACAAAATGTGAGTACTGCCCTCCCTATTATATTGGTCTTCAGACTTTAACATTCCACGGTCCGTACTAGGCCTTCCCTTCCTCATCCTTGTCCTTTTCCCCTTCTCTCTCCACACACACACACACACACACACACACACACACACACACACACACACACACACACACACACATTTAAATGCGCTGCTTTACCACACATATCTTAAGTCCAGTCAAGAGCTTTCAGATTATCCCGACTGGTGTAATATCGCTTTGGGTAATATCCGGAGGAAAATCACTACCACTTTTACACTGACATGTAGGTCAACGCCGGATCTCATGTGTTATAACACCTTCACCTCCCAGTATATAACATTCACTATACTTTCAGGACTAGTGATCTCAATATTTGAGGCTCCCGGAATCAATGTTCACTCTCACTCACATATTTACAAATAAGAAGGCGAGGAAAGGAGACTAGACAATTACTTTTTCCTGAGCTTATTCCTTAAAGATGTCTCTACTACACTTCCGTGAACGTATAGTCTCCCGACATTTCTCTCGCCACTCTCGGTTATTCTAGAGAATGGTTGCGCTGGAAGCGTCCCGCTTCTTTGCTGTTATCTACTCGTAGTATATTAATTGCCAGATGCTAGTGATGAATGTTGAGTCTCTTCTCATATTTTTAATAAAGAAGGTGATTTTTTTCTATTATTGTTTTAGATCCTTCTGAAGAGAACAGTTATCCATGTAACTGCATGACGGAGTTAATTCTCATGCGAAAGATTAATACTTCGCGATGCGAACTTTGCTAGTGTTATTCGGCGCATGACAGTTTTGTGACGTGTACTCCACAGTTCAGCTCCACTCGTCAAACATCACGTCGCACAGATCGTATCTCACGCTCTACAACACAGTCTACACCTTTTACTTGAGTAGACCACGCAGTCCACACCACACATCACATCATACAGTCCACTCCACCCCACATTTTTCACGCAGTCCACTCCACTCCACACCTCTCCACAGTCCAGTACAATCCACACCACACCACTCCACACGTTCCACTCCGCACACACCTCACGTCCCTCACCTCATACCTCACACTTAAACCGTTATATCCCACACTCCGCATTTCACATTCCACGCCTCATCCACCACATCCCACTCGTTCCTCAAACAGTTTTCCCACAGACAATGCGAGCCCTCACACCGCAATGCTTCTCATCTACACTCCGATTTAACCTTAACTGCACTTTAAGGTCACGATTTGGAAGGAGAGGAGAACATTGTTATCCAATCGGGAGCTCCAATACCAAAAATGTCAGTTCTAACGAAGCTCCCGATTGGATGACTGTTCGCTCGCCTTCCAGCTCGTGACCTTGAGGTGCAGCTATGTTTAAATCGAATTATACACTTTTACACCCTTTCAACAGACCACACTAACTTCTTCGCTCCCATGCCTACTACCGGGAGCGGTAGGTCAGTGCATCAACTGATGTCACTGCAGCGCCTCTGACCGGGAGGTCTTAGGTTCGAGTCCTGACGGCGGCAGGATTTTCGACACTAGCTTTTCAGCTAGGTCGAATTCAGCTGCTGTCTGGAGGAGAATTCTACCGGCCGGCTGCTCTGATCGGTAGTTTTCCGTGGTTTCTCCGATCAACACCAGGCGAATGCCGGAGCACTACCCTAACAAACGGGCCACGGACCGCGCGCGATCTGTCCTTCCTCTTCCTTGTCCTATCCTCTCCCCTTACACACACACTTAAACTAACATGCACTACACTACCACATATTCCGGGAGACCGGTCGGGAGCTTAGAGCTTGTCCCGACTGGGGCGGTGCCCCGCTGGTGGGAGAGTCTTGGTCAGGGGGAAACCCCACTAGCCGACGGTAGGTCGGTGCCGGATCTTGCCATCCAGCGGGGGAAGATCACCGCCATCTCCCGAGAAAAAACATGCACTACACTAACGGGACGAATGACCACAGTAGTTGACGCGCCCGGAAACACGAAAAAATCAGTCAATCAAACCCATGCCTATTGCCCCGTGCCTAGCATTGCCAGTTCTCCTCGTGCGAGCCGTTCGCCGGCCCGCGCCCGTCGTCTCCTCAGCGCGCCCGGACCGCCGCTGCTTCGCCAGGTCCCAGCGGCCGCATTCACTCCCAGCTGGCTTTCAATTCCATCAGTGTCACGTTTGAGCGCGTCGCAGGGGGAGGGGCAGGGGAGGAGGAGGGGAGGGCGGAGGCAGCGCCTGCGCTTGCGTCACCCGACGCCTGTCGGTTCCGAGACACCGGTAAACCCGGCTTAACGCCGCGCCGTGCCGCGTCGCGCCGCCCCGCGCCTCCGCTCGACCGGGCCCTAGGTGGTGGTGGATGGGGATGGAGGGGGAGAGGCGGGAGCGAGGGGGCAATGGTCCGGGCCGCGTGGGGTGCGCAGCTGAGACGCGGAGGGCGTGGCTGTCTAGGGGGGGAGTGAGGGGACTGGAGGGTGGAGCACATGTGGGTAAAAAGGAGAGGCGAAGGTGTAACGTGACAAAGATCTGTTCGTTACCTTTTCAGGTCGACTGCCACCGCCAACCTTTTACCAACAAGCAATCCTTTTTTTAGAACGAAGCAAAATATTTATTTACAGTCATTACTTTTCACAAAGTATTCATAGCTCTATGTTCTTTATTTACAAGGGTACGTGGACATCTAATATAAATCCATATGGGTCTGAAAACAAATTATTCATCCGATTTGTATTCCTTCACACGAGTCTTAGTCGGTCCGTCTGTTATTTTAGAACAACGGTTCCTATCGCATTGTGCTAGGCGTTGAGTCAAAAATAGCAGATGTCAAATGATTATGAAATAAAGAGATTGATCAAATGCAAATGCAATGAACAGAGGATGTTGTGAGCAAAACTTAAAAGCTTCGGGCAAGCATTGAACCGTGGAGTACTGAGAGAGAAATACGAAAAAAATAACCACCCTACATGACATGTAAGTACTTAAATGAATGTAAAGAATGTAGGGATGAAATGTACTTGTGGTTGTTAGCGTATGGTCTGTGTGTATTTACCTCTGAATTTTATCGGACTGCACGGTCCGGCAACGTATTTGCATCTCCAAACGCGTATTTACGTCGGAGAATTGTAGAGCATCTTTTCTACGTATGTATTTCGCCCAGCATAATGAAGCCATTAACCAGTTATATAATGTAAATGGAAAATAAAGTACGTCTAAAACTGTCAAGGGAAATTACTCTCTGTTCGCACGTCATCTAGCATAGTTTTTTTGACTTTGTAACCTTCCAGAACGAAACAAAATTAAAAAATATTATACATTTATTTTTAATACCGTAGTACCACTCGGCGCAGTAAGTAGGGCGAAAAAGTAATGCAAGTCCACGCACGAGTGAAGTTTCTAGAAGGGACCGGAAATAGCATGGAACGTCTAGAATTGTGACAAACAAAATTGGACACGATGGAATGACGGGAAATGGAAGGAAATCGTGTCTGCGAAACAAGTCTGCGGTCGTGATTGTGAGAGATAATAAAGGACTAGAGGTAGATTGTGAGTGACAAGCAGACGCGAACTCAGAAAAGATTTGAAGGCAAGCAGAGAAGGAAGAGGATTGTATCGAACACGGATGAACGAGGCGACAGCGGTCGACAACCCATTTGGACTCCCAAGAGATGCGGTATGGGATACGATTCATTGCATTTTGGTCGCATCAAAATAAATTCAATATATAATTAATAAATGCAATTGTTTGTTGTAAGGAACAAACAAATTATATTATTTGTACAGAATGCATTATTTTAATGTGATAATCGTATTTTATTTACTATTATCACATTAAAAAAATAAAGCATTATATACAAACAATAAATATTTAAGAGAGTGGACATTTGATGAATATTTTCTTTGGAAGTGTAAACAATACACTTCCGTATTTTTGAATTGAATAATGTTTTATCATCTAAAAAAAGTAAATTAAAATTAGTGTAATAAAATAAATATTGCCTTGAATGTGAATGAGTTCAGTGATAATTATTTGCTTATTAAATTAATGATTGATGATTTTTTTTCAAAATTATCTTTTGTGATGATGATATCTGAAAGTATAGAGGATTAGTCACGTAACTTTAGCACCTTCTGCAGTTTTTGAACGGTTGAAGTATTGCAATGCAGTTTTCACGGAAGCGCATGAAAAAATGCGGCTAATTGATACATGTATTCATTTCTATTTTATCACTTGTATTTTACGAGATATTGAGGTAACTTTGTTTTTTTACGAGCGTTTTTTCCCTTTGAGGTTTGGGTGTAAATCTTTCACAAACGTAACAGAAATTATCGGGTTGATACGCACACTTTCGATGTGAAATGACGATTTACACTTTAGCGAACCGATTCTACAGATCATGTGGAGAATTTCACTTTATAAATACCACAGGACGATAATGTATTATTGTATTTGAGGCACACGCAAACCAGACACGAACTTTATGCGCACTGCGGGTACACTTCCTTATGACACCGATTGACACAGCATCTGCCGCCCCAACTGTTGGATACTTGTAAACTGGCGATGAGGTAAGGGGCTAAAATACTTCCTTTCAATGAGTGATGCGCAGTAGGAAATATGAGGGTGCATGTTACTTGTTTTCAAACCATCCACTAAGACCTACTCATAATTGAGCGCGACTACCAGACGCGAGAATAAATACGGCAATCTTCGAATACAGTAGGTAAAAAAACAACTACGAAATACTAACTTTGTTGATATCTCATGAGAGGGGCATAGTTGAACTGAACAAATATTTTATTTTTAAATAGATTTTATGCTGTTTATTTTACATATCTTACAGGTGCATTTTAAATGTATTTGCATTAATAGCAAAATGCGGTATATTTAAAAACACGTGTCGTGATATGACGTTTTATTGTGATATTCGTAAGCTACATATAAAATTGAGTATGATGCGAACTCTACCTTTCTGGAGGTAAAAAATCTTGTCCCCTAGTGTTATAAACGAGGGACTTTACGTCAGCCCGACGGCTTTTCCAACCCCTGGAGCGGGGCGCGCGCCCTGTGTGCGTCCAACCAACAGCGCGGGGCGCGTGGGCGGTGGCGAGGGCGAAGGGGCGGTGCCGAAGGGGCGGGGCCAAAGGGGCGGGGCCAAAGGGGCGGGGCCGCGGGTGGGCGCTCCTCTGTCGCAGTCGTTGCTTTGGGCGCTGAAATATTGATTGACGCGGCGCGCCGGACTCGTGTTCCCGCCGCAGATTAAAGAATCTGCTTACCTCCGCTGCTGCGGCGAGTGGAAAACAGAGGGAACCGACTGAGGAGGTTCGGAGCATCAACTCATGCCACTGCAATGCCTCTGGCCGGGTGGTTTCAGGGTTGGAGACCCAGCGATGGCAGGATTTTCGACAATGGCTAGATAGCGAGATCGAATTCAGCCGCTGTCTGGAGGAGAATCCTCCCGGCTGGCGGTACTTTTACGTGTTTTCTCCGAAAAACACCAGGGGAATGCAGAAGCAGAACCGTAACAAACGGGCTTCGGACCGCGCGCGATCTTTCCTCCCTCTTCCTTGCCGTATTCCCTTACATTTTACACTTACATACTTCACACTACCATACATGTCGATAAATCAGTCGCGAGCTTAAGCTTGTTCCGATTGTTGGTTGGTTATTGAGTGATTCAACAGTTTAGGTCATTAGTCCTGTAAGTGTAGAGCATGTTTTTTCTCGGGAGATGGCGATTATCTTCCCCCACTGGATGGTGAGATCCGGCGCCGACCAACTGTTGGCTAACGGGGTTCTCCCTAACCAGGGCTTGTCCCGGTGGGGTGGTGAACCGTTGGTGGTCGACACCAGGATGAGAAAAACCTCGCAAGTCGACATGTCGGCAGATCTCACCTTCTCGCGCCTGAAGAACACCGGCACCTCCTGCATAAAACAGGCATTATATTTACGGGATTAATTACCGCAGCAGTTGAACCGTCCAGAAATCTGAAATAATCAATCACAAAAAAATGGAAAGGGGAGTTGACACAGGCTACAACATTCACTGACCTGGCGTCAGTAGCCAGTCTGCTAAAAGGTTGTAATTCGAAAAAAAAAATCAAGTTTAGATGAGGTTTTAAGAAATTGAAACCAAATATTTCTGAAAGTAAAATACATGCGTGAAAATCAAATTGAACGCAACGGAAGAGGAATTTCAGAGACGTTTCTGTAATGTGAGAAAAACAGATAAGGTCACAAATGAAAAGGACAAGAATAAGAATATCATGATAAATTCGAGATACCTTTCATGTTTGGCTTTCGAATTGGTACTGGCATCTGAGAAGAATGTCTACAATGAGGTGAACTTCCAAAATGGGATTCTGGAAATCTCATCTTCGTTGTGCTGATGGAGTTAAACATACAATGCAGGATAGGAACATGCGAGATGACGAGAGGCATGATGTTTGTAGCTTATGCGAGATAATCATAGAATTGGAATGCTCCACTCTTTCTACTAATGTTACACAGTTTTTGTAAGCAAAAGAGAGTTTTGAAATAGAATGTATGATGTAATTCGCTAAACAAATGTTTTAGCGTATATGTTATATCCAGCTTTGTTAATTTGGTGTGTTTATAATACACTGATTTGTTTTTTACGTATATTATAAAATTCAATATACTGTTACTTTCCATTAATCCTACACGCGCTGGCCAGATGCACATCAAATTACTGAGACTTCATTGTAACCAAGTTGACTGTTTTAGTGGAGTGCAGCGTATACAAGCTTTTACTTTCACGTATGCACCTCATTTGTTTGATCACTGGATTTAGGAACAAGAGTTGTGTTCACAGCAATGAGTAACCAATGTTATTGTGTAGCTCAAATGCACTCCCTTCCCTGTCATTTTTTCTCCATCTGTGGTGTCGACAAACGTACCAGTTATTTCCGGCGTGTGTAGGAGGAATTATCAATGCATTTGAAATGCAAACCAACCAGAAGCAACTATGTTTATTTCTACTACTCTCTTAATATCATTGCACAAGACTGATTAATTAGCTTCTACGTACTGCCATGGGTCAAGGGTCATGGTAATTGCGTAATATTGTGCAACACAGGGATTTTCTTGTCTTAGATATCACAGTCGCATGGGAAAAACATCAATAAATTATTTTAACCTGCGTTTTTTACCATCTTACATGAATGCTCTCAACTCCATCGCATCGTATAAGAAAATATTTGTGGTCATGCGTGAAAACTAGTACTTCCTTTCTTTGTTTGGAAAGGTTTTACTTTGCTTTGGTTTTACTTTACAGTAAGTACGAAAGTAGTATTTGCAGGTCGAGCACTTCACATGGTAAATAAAACACTGGATGTAACCAGTTAAACAAAATACTGCGGGCGATATGAATTAACATTGTTACCGTCTAGCATATAAATTATTCTAAGAATATATTTGAAAGTTTCCTTGTATTCATATGAAAAATAATGTACGTATCTCATACCAAAATATATTTGTTATATTCATTTCAATATGGCAACATTCATTTCTTCTCCGAAGACTAACTTTCTGTACGAGTTACGCAAATAAGTGTTAAAGAGTACTTTGCATATAAAACAAACACGAGAATAAATATTTGACTAAATGAAATTCTAAATCAACCACTTTCCCACATAAAATTGCTCATCATTCGTATTCATTGCATTACCTACGTATTCCATTTACACTGAGGAATGCAACATGAATCATAGCACAAGGAAAACCGGCGCCACCCTCTTTTTCTTGTTTTTCCGACGTGAACGATCCGTATCGTGTTACAAGTGGCATTTGCCCTGCTCGAAGCGGGAGTTCGCGTTTTTATATCGGCACCTCTCCGCCGCCCCCGTCGCCTCCGCCGCAGCACGAGACAAAATCGCGCCGTTCCCGCCGGAGCCCGACCTCCGTAAATATTGTGTAGGGTCCCAAGGCGCGTGTAGCACGATTGATGAGAAACGGTGTCTCCGCCTCTTCCGAAAACCGATAGAAGCAGCCTCTGAGGAGAACGAGCTGCTGCGAAAGCGACAGCACGCACTGGCCCGAAATTGATCAAAAGGCGCGCGCTGTTTCAAAAATAGAAAAATTACAAAATGAAATATTTCAATGAAAAAAAACATTATACCAACACATTGAGCTTTATAATAACGTTATATTTAGGATTCTAATCCGTACTTTGAATGAAATACGTATTTTATATTTTCAATGTTTTCTGCTAATATCAATGTTAATGGATGTCTTTATTATGTATGTAAATGGAACGTGTTGGCAGATATAATGTTCTCACATTTCATTAAAATAATTCAAAAATAAGCAGTAACTCCGACAAGCGTTATTCAGGTGCATATGTGTTTTCTTTCAGGTCTGTATCCCCAATGAAAAATAGGCAACAAAAATCTACGGTTCACATCAAATTACTTTCACTTAGGTGAAAATAAATCCATGAATATTACAATTTTTTGATGTTATTTTCCCTTTTCGGTGTTATGTATTTTTTGATTTAACTGTACTGCTGATTTAACTGTACTGTTGATTTAACTGTACTGCTTGGTTGAGTAAGCTTTGATTTTCAATAGACTGACAGATTGTTCATTTAGTTTTAATGACATTACGATTAAAATTTACACCTACCTTGGTAGTTTTCTCTGAACCAAGACTCCCAAGTCTTTTAGTAATCATACTTTTGTAATTCATACATTTTTGCACTGCATTTATTTTACATGCACTTTCCATAAAACTTCCCGTTTCGTCTCTCTAATAACTTCTCTTCTCTCATGTGTATGAGGGCCTATCTGCTTCAAACACGCCACGCGCTTTTGGATTTCTCACCCAGTTGGCCTACTGTGCGGTGCGGTCCGCGACCACGCCCCCGAGCACGGCGACGGCGGCGGCACGGCCGAAGAGGGCGGTTAGTCCCGGAAAGACCGGCGTTTGCAGTCGCAAAAAGACAGCACCCCTCCTCTCCCCTTTCTCCTCTCCCCCGTCCTCCTCCTCCTCGTCCTTTCTTCTCCCGCCTTCTCCTTTTTCGGGTTGAACGGTTGCCTCGGCCGTCGCGACGCCGACGACGACGACGACGACGACGAGGAGGAGGCGAGCGTCGAGGTTTCCCCGCTAGTTTCTTTTATCGTTTTATTAGATCCGAAAAGGCAACGTCGTGCGGCCCCGCATGACGCATAAAACACGCGAAATTTGTATATATGTATATTTGCGCCTGTCTCGGGGAAATGTTATTACGTAACGGGCTAGCGTAGCGAGCGTGTGTAAGCGCGGTGGTGTAGCCGTGGGAGATTTAAAAGTCCCTGATTTAATACGAGGCCTCCCACCAATATCAGGCGGCCGCGGGAGGTTAAAAAAAGCGAATTTTTTGCTTGAAATGTTCATCATTTTGAGAGTGTTTTTCAGCGTTTTGTGCGTTATTTCATTTGGATTTTCTCCCGTTCCTGCCGCCTCCGTTTTGTTTTATTTATTCGGACCGGTGCTGGCGTCTTTGTTTTTGCGTCGCAAGACGGCATTGGGATTCCCCAACGGGTAAGGAAAGGCCATCCGTTTCTGAAAGGAGTAAGACACGGAGCATGTTGAGTATTTACGTCAATGGGGCGTGTTAAGTTTGCCGATTCATAGATCGAGGTAGCTACCATCCAAAGCTTTGATTGAAAGTGTGTGTTTATGTCATAAGTTTGGAACCACAATTTCGGTCGAAGTTAAATCATATAACATTATTAACTATATATTGGTGTTATATTTAACAGCAGTGTATTCTTAAAATCATTTCAACAATTTCTTCAAACAAGTGATTCAAGGTAAATACAACGAAATATTTTAAAGAAAAGGTTTATAGCGAAAGGATATGTGACGCACTTCAGCTGAGAGACTATTTCGTACTATAGTCTGTCCCGTAAATGCCAAATTCGAGAAGTTAACAAACAATGCAGAGGGACAGTGTCAGATTCATCTTCAAAGAAATGCACTTCGCATTCATTTGTTTTACTTTATTGACAATTTTGTCTGGTGTGACTATTCCCGCACAACGTTGGAGGTAATGTAATAAATTATTATTATTATTATTATTATTATTATTATTATTATTATTATTATTATTATTATTATTATTATTATTATTATTATTATCGCATACATTATCGCACTTATAATTCTACTTAAAAGAATTTGATCGTAAATCTTCATTCACACGCGATTTTTAGGACAGATATTCCGTTTAAAATGTTTTAACACGTCCTCCAGTAATACAATTCAATTAACAAAAATACCTATCTTTATTAAAGTGTTATATACAAGCATTGCCCCATTATGCCTGAAAAAAAAAACATTTAAGAACACTTACGCTATAACATTCATGCATTGTTCTCGGAATCTTTTACTGCATGGCAAGATTCCGGTTGAGAAGCGAAAGCGCCGAGCCTCGAAGCTCCAGCAGCGCGCAGCGAATCTCGAGGCGAGCGAAGAGCAGGATCGCGGGGCGGCTAAGAAAGAAAGTAGCGAAGGCCTCGAGCCACGGCGTCCGGAGGAGGGGGCGGGGCAGCGGAGAGACAGCGGCGGGGAAGCGGAAGTCGTCTTGGGAGAGCGGGAGCCCGAGGGCTGCGATAAATGTCTGTCACATATTTCACGGGCCGGCAGGTGGGCGGGGCGCGCAGGGAGGAGCGAGCCGGCGAGGGGAAGCTGCGGGGCGGGGCAGTAGGCAGAGCCGCGTGGTAAGTGGGCGACTCGGCGAGTGGACTGGCTGGCGCGTGAGAGAACAAGCTGGCCGGCTGGCTGCGTGGCAGATGGGCGGGCAAGTGTGGACACGTCGAGGGTGCAGGTTGTGTGGGTGGATGAGGGGAAAATGAGGTAAAGGGGATGACCGGGGAGGGAGGGAGAAAGTGATTGGACAAGAAGAGACGGAGTTAATTTATGGATCGAGCAGCCGATTCAGCAGACGAGAGAGCAGATGAGTCAGTGGGTGACAGAAGCAAGGAAATGTGGGATGTGGTGATCAGGTGAATGGATATCTGTGTCTGTAAAAACATTAAATGTCAACAGATGCTTATTGAAATGGATGACCACGCGTGCTATTTTGGCAGTTGATAGACTGAGGAACAATGTCATTGGTACGGGTTCCTCTTGTCTGCGTTGGTGAGGAGTCAACGGAACAGTCACGGAGGTCATATTGGGACGAACGGGTGACGAGGGAGAGAGGCAAGTTTGCTTTTTGCAAAAACGTGGCGACGCCATCTACCGTCTTCCCCTTCTCCTCTATCCTCACGCCCCATCCTGCAATTTGCCCAGCCGCTTCTTCCCTTTTACCTCTTCCTTCTTACTACTTGCTTCCCCCCTCTTCCTTCCAACTACTTCCCTCCCCCTTTTCATTCCACCCTCTTCCGTCTTGCCTCTTTCCTCTTCCACCTTTCCTCTTCTCTGCTACCCCTCCCTCTTCCCTAGTGTCTTTCTTTCTCTTTTCTCCCTCCTCCCTCCTCTCTGCTCCCTCTTCCCTCTTACCTCCTCTTTCATTCTCCCTCCCTCTTTTCCTCCTACTTTTTCCCTTCTTCCTCTGCCTCCTTCTCCCTCCTCCCTCTTCCCTACTCCATCTTTCCTTCTCTTCTCCCTACCTTCCACTGTCCTTTCGTACTTGCCCTGTTCTATTTCCCCCTCCTTTTCTCAACCTCTTGTCTCCGACGTTTCCTCTCTCTACCATTTCACTTTTCTTTAAATTTCCTATCCAATCCTCTTCAAAAGGAGTTTCCCTCATCGTGTATTTTCCCTTTACTGCGTTTCTCGCCGTGTCGCGTTTCTCACAGACTCACTTTGCCTCGCCCCGCCCCGCCGCAGCGCTCGGCATCGCCGCCAATCCCTGCTATTCTGGGCGAAATCGCGTTTTGAGTGACGCTTCTTCCAGCTTCTTGCGAGGCAGCGATGTTCTGCCTCGGAGAGACAATCATTTTCGGATTTGCTCTGTCGCAGATGCCGCATTCTAGTTCTTTGAGTTAAAGTGGGATTAATGAAACCCTGAGACTGAATTTGTTTCAGCATCTTGTTTTATTTTTCTATGTCTAGTCACTAGACATGTTATTTGCGCTACCTCAATTCAATAAAATCGCGTTCAAAGAAAATACTTATTTGGGTTATGTTTGGTTGAGTTTCAAAGGTCTTGTGCGTAAGCGATTGAATCATTGTAATAACGCATCGATGTTTTCTTGTAACGCAAGACATTTTAAAGTCAGTCACAAAATAATCTGAGTCGTGCGGAAATATTCGACTAGGGTTAATCAAATCACGTACATAATGACTTATACACTCCTTAATTCCTTATGTATGCATAACAATTTCTTTTAACATTGCGTATTTTATTTCTTTCATATTATTTTATAGATCCTTCTTATACGAAATATACTTTTTGCGGTTTGTATGTTCTAGAATCATTGCAACACTAAACGGTTCTGTATACACAGTTGTCTCTGAATTTATTCATGTTCTCTCAAGTGATAAAAGGAAGAGTGCGCTTTTCATCTAATAGCAAAAACTTACATTATTTCAACTTGATTGGATGTTATTTTTCTGTAATATAATAGACTATACCACAAATATACAGTTGTAAATAACTCAGCCAATTTTTAGGAAAACGTTTATCAAAATTGTGTCAAAATATTTTAAAAGTTTTGAATATCACTGATACAAACCTAATAGCCCATAAACATTTGCATTTTGGGATTACAAATGTGAATAGTAATAGTAATTTCATAATAATTCTGTGAACACAGGTAACTCGTTTTGAGCATGAGGCTCTATCTGTTCCAAATTCGTTAAACCGTTACCATTCTAAACTTGGAACATGTTCAGATGCACTTGCAATTCTAGAATTGGAATATATCAGGATGCAGCTGCAATCCTGGAAATGAACGTACCAAACAGCTACTGCATTTCCGGAGTTGGAACATGTCAAACGGCAACTGCAATTCTGGGAGTGGAACACGTCAAGCTGCAACTGCAATTATTCTAAACATGTCGAAGCGCATCTACATTTTCTCGAATGCGCTTGAGGGTACGAGTCGGTCAGGGAATGATGAGGAATGGCGCGGAGCGACTGCAGCCGCCCTCGGCCGGCGGCGCGGCGTATGCAGATGCGGTGCATAAATCAAGCGGCTGCAGCGGCGGCGGCAGCGGCGGCGGCGGTGACGACGGCTCCCTCTCTTCATTTTCCTCTTCCGCGCCAAAAATAATAAACAAAGTAGCGTCGTTAAACATCTCGAGGTTAATTTTCTTCGCGTTGTAAGACAAGCTCAGCAATTTGAACGTGAATTATGGGACGAGCGGTTCTTACGACGGCAACGGCCGCGCCGTCGCCGTTACCGCCAGCGGCAACGCTTTCTCAGCGCCACCACCACCGCTACCGCCAACGCCACCGCCACTTTCACCGCCACCGCCACCGCCACTGCCACTGCCACCGCCACCGCCACCGCCACCGCCACCGCCACCGCCACCGCCACCGCCACCGCCACCGCCACCGCCACCGCCACCGCCACCGCCACCGCCACCGCCACCCACCGCCACCGCCACCGCCACCGCCACCGCCACCGCCACCGCCACCGCCACCGCCACTGCTACCGCCACTTCCACCGCCACCGCCACCGCCACCGCTACCGCCACCGCGACGGCCACCGCCACCGTCACCACCGCCACTGTCACAGCCACCGCCGCCGTACCCTCCGGCAACAACCCGCGCCACCGTCGCCACCACCCCTACCGCCTCTGATGCCGCATCCACCGCCTCCCCCGCCTGCCACCACCATCACCACCCGCCACCGCCGCCACCACCGCCATCGCCCTCGCCACCACCATCACCACGACCACCTCGCCGCCGCCCCTATCCTGCACTCATCAACCAGGAACTTAACCGGCGGCGCGTCGACGGACCGAGGAGATGTGAGGAGCGGCGGGGAGGGGGGTTGGGAACGAAAAAACGCGGCCTGGGGAAGCAGCAACAAGAAGCGCTGCGGCGCGCCGCCAGGTAGCGTTGCTGGTGCTACCCTGTTGCTCTGCGAGGGGGAGAGGCGAGAGCCCTTCCCGGCCGGTGTGGAGGCGCAGGGAGATGGCGGGGAGCATGAGAGCCCGTGTCGTAAAAAGCGCGTGAGAGCTTCGCTTGCTTCCACAAAGGCGCCCGCCTCCCTCGCTCCCACCTCCGCCGCGCCCCGCCCCGCCCCGTTTCCCTCCGTAACCGCCCACGGCCCTCTTCTTGCTGGAAGGCGAGTAATACCGCCTTGTGCTCTTCTAGATTGATAAAGTCGCCAAACACAGTATGTCGCACTTTTGCAAGAAAGCTTCAGTAGGGGGGTAGAACGACGAGGAAATAACGTTGAGATCTCCGAGGATCATGTTGGATCCGCTTTTTATCAAAGTTGTGAACGCGGAAGCTTCTTAACTGCAATGCCGGGTGCAGCTGTAAAATCTGGAGAGGAAACTTTGCTCAAAACCTGATTTGAATTATTTATTTATTCATTCATTCATTGTGTTATTATATTGTCTTTTATCTCTACGACTTGAACATTACGGTATAACAAAGAAACTTTGCAATAACCTTTTCTCCTTTTTTGGCAAGATGGTGAGTTATATTCCAGATTTCTTTACATTTTATTTATGTCAAAAATTGTGTCAAGAAATGTGGTATCATCTACTGAAGTGTCCAAATGCTGAATACACCTTTTCTATGGCTAAAGCGGTCTAAAAATACACTTTTCTGAAGAAACAATGAACGAATCATGTGAGTATAATCTCACTTTCAGTTACACTTGTTACTTCACTACAATTCTGATTCGGGAAGTTTCTTTTATCTTTCAGTTAGAAAACCGTGACCTTGTAGAACGAGTTCTTGGCCATTCTTTGCGTGAGCAGGGAAATTATCAATAATGAAATACAATGTAACTTTTCTTCAGATTTCATTATTATTATTATTATTATTATTATTATTATTATTATTATTATTATTATTATTATTATTATTGCCTGAATCACTCATTCGTGGAAAAGTTAAGAGACTCAAACAGCATTTATTCAGTTCCAGTGCAGTTAAGTTTCATGCCTGAAAAATAATCTTTGGTTGAAGGTGGTTCATTAGTTGGTTAATATTAAAACTCTCCAACAGAATTAGCCTGAAAGTTTGGTTACAAAAACAATTAGGTTAATTATTATTGATGTTTCTAATCTAGAAAAGCTGTGAGATGCATCAAAGGTCACTGAAGTCATAATATTGAGCGAGAAAAGTGTGTGAAATATACGTATACTTTTTATGTATTTTTAAAATAACGCAGTTACGTATTCCCTTGTCGTGACGTTACTAAAACGTGTACTTTGCATGTCTGCAACAATGATTAGCGTGTCCAGAAAGAACCCCTAACAGTTGAACGGAGATGTTGAATGCAACCCGCACAACCTAGCTGTTTTGCGGGCAAGCATAAGAAGAGTGATGTCCGATGAAACAGCTCGGTATGAAGTGTTCTGTTCATATTTCATGCAAACGTGCATTGCTTTTTCTCACGATATCCCGCAATATCCATTATGTATATGCATCAGTACACAAGCAAGAATGATATATGAAACCTGCGGAGATTTCGTCAGCACATGACTCTCCTAGTGACTGATGAAATCTTGTAGTATTGAAGTGTTCTCTAGATTTGTATTCAGAAAGCTTTTATGGAATGTATGTTATCCACATAATAAATTAAGCCTTTGCAAAAATAATTTAAATAATCAAGTAGTAGGTCGGAGATACTGAAGTTATTGAAATAAAACCGTCTATGACGTAAATCTCTGTCCGATCTATGCCTCATCTAACATTTGCCCTGCGGTTATGTTCGTAGTGTTGCATTCGAGGTTCGTATTGCCGTACTAGTGATATCAAAGACAGGGAAAATAAAACTCTCCGAATAACATCCAAGCCCAA
This sequence comes from Teleogryllus occipitalis, assembly GCA_011170035.1. Lineage (NCBI taxonomy): Eukaryota > Metazoa > Arthropoda > Insecta > Orthoptera > Gryllidae > Teleogryllus > Teleogryllus occipitalis. The sequence continues at coordinate 370,889 of BLKR01000515.1, forward strand.
ATGAAAATTAAAAGTACTGACAATATTAATAACTTCCATGCGACCCTCTGTTATCATTACTTTGTTAGTCCAAAAAAGTATTCCGAAATACCCACTACGTTTCAATTTTTCACTCATTCAAAATACACGAGACATACTCTTTTGTTTTTTCCTTCCGAAATGATTTCGCGCGATTTCTGTACATAATTTTTTATCATGATTTACTACGTGTATATTTATTAAAACACGGTGCAAGCGAATTACGATGAAAACGAATGAAGGGAGATTTTCAATTCCATGTACGCGGTTTGGTCGGCGCATACAAGAGAGGCATTACACAGACATAATCTTCCCAAACGAATGAAAGATCAATTAATTAACAAGCGCAAGCGGATACAGCGTGAATACGCGACGCAACAGCGGTGACAGGGCGGGGGCGGAATGAGAGTGGAGAGGCTGCCGAATCGCAGAGAGCGATAGGCAGCAACGGACGAATGAGCATGATGGTGAGAGGCAAATTTGGAGAGAAAGGATATGAGAGAGTAGGAAGTATTCGGAAGGGCGGGTCGGAAAGAGGATGGAAGAGGCCCAGAATATATTGGGAAAATCTGGAGGGGATGGCAGAGAGGGCCGGCGTCATGCATGACGCTCACACAATGAGAGAGAGGGGGAGATGCGTTCTCATTAAAAGCGAAAGAAAATATTTGGATCTGACAAAAGTGGGACAGGTTCGTCCGTAGCTGGCATACGATTGTATTTAAAAGTATATCTAAAATCTTTGTTCCGATATTTGTGGTTGAAGAATAATTTGAAATATTTAATAAAGAGAGACATGTATGTTTGGAGGGCTTTAGAAACCTAATTAGGCAATATCTAACAGGCAAAAGGCTGAGGAAATTAATACGTTGAGATTACCTATACATTTCAGCTTTTTAAAGGAATAGTCGTTGACTGATATTTTGATTAAAAAACGCGAGAGATATAAGACTATATTATTATATATCATCTCAAATTAATAACATTTCTGAATTTAATAATAACAAATACAACGTTTGAGGAACTGAAAAAGGTCTACAGAACTATTTCTTTCGCACAAATAGTTATTGAGTTGTATTGTGAATGAATATCACTTATCCATGCATAATCCAGAGTTTCGCACACGAAGCCATCATTATATCTATTGTCGCACAGTCCCGTGTCGATGTCACTAAAGCAGGCTTAACAGTCATTCTTCAGAGCGTTTCTGTCAGACTAATACCACTATGCCAAAACGTCAGCTGCAATGACATCCACAGCCCCACCCCCAAGCACTCGAGGGTATCAATAGCTATGAGCACACATAGGATAATAAATGCGACGTTTGAACCACTTGCCATTAGCCATTCAAAATATCAGCTCTTGTACGTTTTAAATTAGGCTAGAAATTTACGAAAGATGTAACGTGGTTTGTACGAAGATATATTTTCTGACGTTTATTCGATAAAAATTCTTATTTTTAAATGTATGTTGCGCTGCAGATGATTTTGCAAAACTCTTTTTCGCATATAAGCATTTATTGCGTCATGTTATCATGTTGATTTTAAAGATTTAAATATTTATCTAAAATATTCTTCAACGTTTAGCCAAATACTGGTTCTTTCCTATTTAGTAAAAAATGAGGTATGTCATAACCTTGATTCCGTCGTGTTGTACATAACACACAATTTCAGGAAAGATGAGGAACTTAAAGACTGCAATACTCTCGCAAATCAACAATATTGGCAGATCATTTTGTTCGTCGGGCAGAATGAGAAACGTATCGGTGAATGTTCAAGAAAGGAGGTTCAAGTTACGCTGTGTTTTGGCCGGGCATTAGGCCGCCAGTCGTTCTCGTCATCCGTCCCTTTATCCCGTTTCCCGATGCCCCGCTGGTGTAATATACCTGGTTGAGGGAAACCCTAATAGCCGACGGTAGGTCGGCGCCGGATCTGGACATCCAGCGAGGGAAGAATACCGCCACCTCCCGATGAAAAACATGCACTACACTTACTAGATACTGACTTCAGTAGTTGAAGTGTCCGGATTCACTAATAACCAACCAACTAATGTATCCCACTTCCATTGATTCCCCCGATTCCCCTACTTCTCCGACATCACCCCCTCCTCCTCCTCTGCCGACGCCGCCCCCACCCCAGACGTCGTTCGTTGCCCTTCCTCCTACCCCCTTCGAATGTCGTCTTGGCGGCTTGAATTAAAGTGCGGTCGCGAATGACCAACTGATTCTGCCGACCGGTTGTGTTCACACGGCATTCGGCTGCCCCAGACACCCGCCTTGAACATAATACGACACATGTAATGGAAATAAAAACAATACTACTGCCCATGGTGAGTGTTATTTGATGTGAAATAGATTTGTTATGTTGTGAAAAAATACTTGAAAAAGTTGATATTTCTATTGTATTAGTGAGAATAAGTCATGTTAGAACGAAACACTTAGAAAAACGTTTCACTCATTTCTTTTAAAATGTCCGCCACGCCCTCGTCCCAGCCCGCTGACTTTCCACCCCTCATCCCGACTGCCGTCTACTTGTCCTCACTATTCCCTTCCCCCCGCTATCTCCCTGCCACCAGCATCTCTTGCCGTCTGCTTGCCCTCACCGCCGTCTGATTGCCCCACCGTCCACTTGCCCTCACCATTCCCCTTGCTATCTCCATGCCCCCATCGTCTCTTACTGTCTGCGTGCCCCACCATCTACTTGTCCTTACCATCCCCCACTATCATCCTGCACCACCGTCTCTTGCAGTCTGCTTGCCCTCACCGCTATCTACTTCCCCTCATCAGCCCCCTCCCCGCTATCTCCCTGCCCCCATCGTCTCTTGCTGCCCCCCCCCTCGCCGACCATAACCCTCCTAATTTCATTACCCTCACTACCTCCCCCACCACACCCGCCGTGTATTTACCTTCGCCTTCTTCCCCCACCACCACAACCAACACTACCGGTATCCCCCGGCCCTCTCCCTCTTCTCGCGTTGTATTTCTCCAGCTTTTACTGAAGCTCCGCCCTCCGCGTCCTTTTGCGCGAAAAGGAGACCCGAATGTCATATTCGCGTGTTTCCTCCCGGGGAGGTAAGCGATGCGAAAGAACGCGCTACACAGGTAAAGCGCGCTGCGGCGCGTCCCGGGCGTTATTAAATTCTCTTTCTCGCGCGCGATTCGCTGCGGCAGTGGTTGCTCTTCCGTTCGCACAGCGAGCGCGAGCTCATTTTGTTCACGGCTGTCCTTTGTGTAAATGGTACGAATAGGTTGGCGAAGCAAATGCTGATTCGCACATATATTAGAAGTTATGTTAATCTCCTCAGCAAACATCTTTCATTCTTTTGTTCTTAGTTACTAGCTCGCATATTCTCCAGATAAAGGTCAGCTAGGTCGAATTCAGTCGCTGTATTGAGAAGAATCCTAGCGACCGGCTGCTCTGATCGGTAGTTTTTCGTAGTTTCTCCGATCAACACCAGGCGACTGCTGGAGTAGTGCCCTAACGAACGGGCCACGGAATGTGCGCGATCATTCCTTCCTCTTCCTTCTCCTATCCTCTCCCCTTTCACGCGTACACTAACATGCACTACCCTACCACACATGCCGGGACGTCTCGTCCCCCCGACGTCTCCTCCCAACGACGTCTTTCAGCAACGTCTCCTCCCGAACGTGACGTCTCCCCGCCACGACTTCTCTCCGCCTTAACACTTCGTTCCCTTAATCCTCTCCTCGCTGCCAATCTTCCGCCAGCCCGCAACAATCTTCCCGCTATTAGTTGCTTCCGGGAAGCAATAGTCGCCGCTTTTCCGTCACCTGTCCGCCATTCTTCCTAACCCCTTCAATGAACCTTTTTTCCGAGACCCTTCCTTCGCGGCCATTGCGGTCATCGCCCTGCCTATGCCTCCCCCTCCCTCCATCCCAGCTCCAACCTTTTGCTGCCTCGCCTCCAGCTTCGGTCCACGTGCAAATTAAATCAGCCCGGAGTCCGAAATGCCCAGGGCAGGCGTCGCCGGTTAATATCTAATACTACTGTGTGCTCCTTAATCCAATGAATATTTGATGTGTTTTCTTTCTTTCCGCTCTCCTCCCTTTTTACCTTTCCCGACAAGGAACCTTCCGCAGCCATCCCTCTCTTCACCCCGCGGCCACGCCCATTCTTGTTGTTGCGCCGCCACTCTGACTTCTATTATTTTTGTCGTGTTAAACCCTGGGAGAGATGTAATTATAAAAAGGGAATAGACAGGAAACATTTTAATGACGTAATAGAGAGAAGAAAATTTTATCAGGTAACCAAGTTATAAAAAAACTGTTGGAAACGAAATGAAAACGAATGAATCGCAGAGAACGAGCTAGTCGGGGATGAACTGCGTGACGGGTGAGCGTGGAACCAGAAACGGAAAGCGACTGTGAATATTCCCGAAGAGGGCACAGGATGGGGGAAGAGGAGGGTGTGAGAATCTTCTGGGGTGGCCTCTCAGTGGTGGAAAAGGCTGAAGGAGGGGATTTTGGAGAAACGAAATCGAGGCGCTACGTGTGATTAAGGATTGCTGGGGAGCGGGGATTGCGGAGGGGGGGGCGAGAGAAGGATGAAGGTAGCGAGGAGGCGAAGAGGCTGGCGGGTAGGGCGCGAGACGTCATGCAAACAGTGTGTTCCGAGGCGATAATTGCGGCGTTAATTGTGAGCTGAACGCCAACAGGACGGCGCGCGGCGCGACGGGTCGACTGGCGCGGAGCGAGTAATTGCGTTTTTTATCTCGCTCTGAACATAAATTATCGACTTCCCAGACGCGCACTGAGTCCGGTTTGCGAATAAGGAAGCGCTGCTTCTTTTTGTACGGAATTTGCGTTAATAAACCAGCACCTGCAATTGAAACGCTTGCGTCGACTTGTAAGCAGTGGGAAACTAGAAGATAAGAATAATTTGGCATTCAGATACTTTTTGCAACAGGAATATTTGACCCGAGAAAGTTCATACATCATTTAATCTTTTTCAAAGGTTTCTCCAGTTCCCTTTCATTGAATTAAGAAATACATGTTCCAATAAAGGTACAGTATTTATTTAATCTCACTAAACAGATTACAAAGGTATTCTGTACTCTTTTGTAATATAGCATATCAAGATTAAATCTAAGGTACTTGTGCGTTTTCCAACGAATATTACAAATGATTTTCATTACGAAAGCCAACCTGACCCTGTTTGGGAATACGGTATCAAACCAAGAGCTCATCGACCTCTATCACCATTTCTTCTGCTTAAAATTAAATTGGAAATACGATTTTACTTCACTTGATTCTGAAGAACCATTTGATTGAAGTCTCACTTTATACTCTGATTATTTAGATTAATTTCCAGAAGATTAAATTCTTTCCTAAAGGACGCAATTTCGATTATGGTACGCGTTAGAAAGAAAAGTGCGCTCTTTTCTTAGGATAATTTGGCTTAGTTTTCCCAAAACCTCAAAAATGATTTCATTAAACGTAACGATTCAGTAGCGGCTACATAGAGGGCGGTGTGGCGGCGCTCCCTCGCTTGATCAAGTGTTCACAATTTGAGCTGAAATTCGTCGTAAATAAGGAAGCGCCGCTATTATTTATGCTGGGCGTAGACGAAGAGTTAGCAGCGGTCTCGAAGATGAGCGGGCGGTAAGGTCGGAGAAACTTCCGGGAGGGGGAGGGAGGCCGGAAGAGACGGCAAATAAGTGTGGAGGGGGAGGGCAGGCGTTGGAAACGAGGAGGAAGCGGCGCTGGCGACGGAGAGGGAGGGCAACGCTGGAAGGCGTCACTGTGGCAACAGGGCATTGGTGGGTGTGGCAAAAGCGATTAGGAAAGTGAGGGTTGCGGGGCGGTCAGGGAGGGGACGAGTGCTGGGGAGAGAACGGGGCTGAAATAGGGACAGGTGCGGGGGCACAAGGAAGGCAGGAGCGGGGGTGGAGGCGAGAGCGGGGGCGGGAGAGGGGGCGGGAGAGGGATCGAGAGAGGAGGCGGGAGCGTGGGAGAGGGCGTAGGTGGGAGCGGGGGTGGGAGCGGGGGCAGGCGCAGTAGAGGAGGCGGGAGCGGGGGGGCGAGAGTGGGGGCGGGGGCGGGAGTGGGAACTGTAGCGGGGACGGGATCGGAAGTGCGGCGGGGGCTGGGGGCGAGGGTGAGAACGGTGTCGGTCGCGGGATGGGCGCAGGGGCGCTTGCGGAGACAGGCGCGGGGGCGGGACAGGGGCGAGAGCGGGCGCGGAGTCTGTAGACGATGGCGGTGGCGGAGCGGGGCGGAGGCGGCGGCTGCGTCTTCAAGGAGGAAAAGAAAGTTCAGAAAACCTTAATCAACTCCGCATTCTTTTCCGCTGAACTGCCTCCTCCGGCCGTGTACCCACTTCCCAGCATCTCCGCCCCCTCCCCGTTCTCACAAGCATCTTCCTTAACTCGCGCTATCGTCCTTGCGCTATCGGAAGAATCCCTCTCGCCTAAATTACGTGCTGTTTTGCTTCGCCTCTTCTCCTGTTCCTCTTGCTCGCCGAGCGCTGCTTGTTGGCGAGGCTTCTTGCTCGATGCAAGCTGCCTTCTGCTGCTCTGCTAGAGACGGGATACTAGCGGATACACGTAGGTGGGAAGGAAATGACAGCGGTAAAGCTCAGATGACTGACAGAAGTGGTGGAGAAAGACCTGGAAGAAGTGATCTATGGCGGAAGCTGGAATGTGACGGGAAAGAAAATCAAGTTAAATGTGTAGTAAGAAATAAATCCGAAGAATATGTTAGTATTATAGGCGCCAAAAATGAGTGAGAAGAAGTATGCTCAGACGTGAAAAAAACTGCAAAACAAGAATGCAGTACTGACGAGAAGGACATGGATGTCGAAGCGACAGAGACTATTATTGTAAAATTATAACGAAGACACGTTATATGGTATAAACGTTGTAGATAATGGTGTGGGGGTTATCGGTAAGTGAATATGGAAGTTACGAAAACCCAGGAAAGGTGTTGGAGGTAGAGAGGAAAATTGGGTTCGGTCGAAAGATTCCGTGTGGAAAATTGGAGAAGGTTGAATATGATTGAGGTGAGATACAACAATGTGCTGATAGCCACACGTTGTACATTTTGTAAATAATGTAGGAAAAGGATGGCAGGATGTAGGTGAACGCCAAGGAGGGTCGAGAATGCGGAAGCATGGAGCAGGCATGCAGCAAGAGGTAGGTCTGGCGAAAGCATGAATGGCGGTAAGAAGTAGGGGTGAGGAAAGCATGGATGGCGGTAAGAGCTAGGGGTGACGAAAGTATGGATGACGGTAAGAGGTAGGGGTGACGAAAGCATGGATGACGGTAAGGCTGGAACGACAGTGATGCACGACGCTAAACCGAGGCTGCTGGTGGTTCTAATCAGTGTGGACTCTTGCGGTAGCTCGTGAATTTAAAAGTAAATGGTTCAGTAAATGAAGACAAAGTGGTTCGAAGAAAATATTTGCGGGATAGCCCTGCTGACTCTAACGAACTCAACTATATAGCGGATCTATACTCTCTGCTACATATAATTTTAAGAGCAGTCAAAAACTCCCCGCGAGATAACAGGATGCGCTTCCCTTCGCGAAGAACATAAAACATTTTTCTTATTTCGTAAGATGAACAACAAATAACTTTAGATGATAGTTTTTAGTTTAAAAGTAATTTGACCTTTAAACGTTTTTGACGTACAAACGCGTTGCTGCACCCAATTTACAATTTTCTCATTCTTCCCATTCGCTGTCTGGAGGAGAATTCTAACAACCGTCTTTTCTGATCGGTAGTTTTTCGTGGTTTTTGCAATAAATACCTGATGAATGCCGGAGTACTACCCTAATAAACGGTCCACGGACCACACGCGACCTTTCTTTCTTCTTCCTCGTTCTATCCTCACTCCTCACATACACACCTTTACACGTACATGCACAGCACTACTCGAAATACCAGAAGACCTTTTGAGAGCTCAGAACTTGTCACGGCTGGGGCGGTGCCCCGCTGGTGCGAGATAAATGGTTGAGGAAAAAACCAACGGGTAAGTCGGCGCCGAATGTCACCATCCAACGGAGAAAGACCACCGCCTTCTCCCGCGTTAAGGACATGCAATAAACCTAGGGGACTTATGTCCTTAGGGCAGTTGACGCGCCCGAAATCACTAAAAAAATAATTAACGAAGCGAGGAGAAAGGGGAGAAAGACTGAGGAGAAGGAGATCGTAGAATCTGGGCAAGCGAGCCCAACTTGGTCTGACTCGTTCATCACCCGCCCGGTGCTCGCTGTACGTACCTTCCCCCCCCCCCGGGCGTATATTTAGCGCCCTCTGTACGTGCGGAGCGTTCACTCGCAGGCACCGCTGCGCTGCGCCTGCAAGAAGGCACCTTCAACGGCCGCGCGGGAGCACAACTTCCCGGCGCCCGAGTCGTTGGGCCGACGATATGAAACTCCTAAGAAATAGTGCGCAGCACATGCAAGAGATGGACTTGCACTTAATGGGAGCGTAAAGGCGGTACATTAATATTCGCAACGCAGAACTTGATTAGGGCCAACTGATGCTCTCCGAAACGTGGATAAGAATGCACTTTAGACTTTGTTTCTTAGTTTCAATCTTGACGAGCAGACAGTTTGGAATGTCAGGTATGATATGAAAAATGTGTTTCTTTTTCTTGTCTCAAGGCATAACCTTGATTAATGATGATATGAATTTTTGCTTCGTTGATATTTTACACAAAAGTATATTTTATAACATTGTCTTTATAAAATATCATATTACTGGGAGACTTGCAATGAAAATTTTTTTAGCATTTTATTATACATTTAAGAACATATTGAAAGTGATATTGACATTCCTTGTTTTTTTTGCGAATGGGCGTCAAATAGAAATATGAGGGATATTTCGAGACAGTTGACGAGAAAACATATTTAATGGATCACTGAAAAATATGTGCGTTTTAAATAATTATTTCGTAAGTGTATGATGTAAAATGTATTACTAAACAGTTGTATCCTATCTCATTTGATAACCCTCCTTCTGAGTTCTTTAATTATTTATTTATTCTTTGGGTTTAGAGACCCTTTAACTGTTGAGATCATTGAAGCATGTGATATCTAATGAGTAGTGATCATTATAATGAGGTAAGTGATAATGTAGAAAATGGTGGAGTAAGTGACTGAATAGGAGACACTCGAGATAGCGTGCTGTGAGCTGGCATTGTCTACCACAACAGATTCGTCATGGCTTCGCCAAACATTAGACTCGGGGTCCTATGGTGGACCATTACGTCACGCTGAATGTACAAATTATTACTATTATTATTATTATTATTATTATTATTATTATTATTATTATTATTATTATTATTATTATTATTATTATTATTATTATTATTATTTATTATATTTTATTATTATTATTATTATTATTATTATTATCATTATCGTCTCCGATATTATTCCAGTAGTATATATAACTTTTCCGACTCTCAAACGCCACCATTCTTTATTAATGAGGTCTCTGGAGAAAGATAATTTGATGGAGACGTAACGAATTTCACTTCGACTTAAAAAATATGAAGTATTTGTTTTTAAAAAAATGCAGTCAATGGCCAAGGGAGTATATTTGGTGACTTGGGTTGTTCTTTGCCTCATACAAGGGATGTGGTAGGTTCTCATTTCCACCTAATTACAGTTCAGGAGTACAGATCGGTAGTCTTTAGCGCAAATAACACATTTTGTCACTTTGTATTTAGTGTAGCTCGTTTGTCATTGGATACATTCACATTTAGCACTTTCTGAGATACAAATAGATACAGTTCATTCATAGAGGAAGAATATTGTTAAAGAAAGTCGTTCTGTCGTGGCTACATCGCAGGAACAAATCTGGCGGCGAGTGATTGAATGCCTGCGGGAGTGATGAAGCTCTGCGACCTGCCTGCGAACTTCAAAGCGATATCTCTGCGTGTCGTACGTAGCGGTGTATCCGCTCTCCCTGATAGAGTGCGTCTGCCGCGGCAACAATTCGCGACGCTTTGCAGCTGTCGTCCCACATCCGGACGGAGTCACAGGCGGTGCAGGAGGCGTGGGTGGAAAGGAAAGGCGCGTGAGGGTGGGGAGGGCATTTCCGGCATGCTATTTCCGGCGCCGCGCACCGCAGAGTTGGTCTCCAGCGCTGCATCCACCTCATGCGCCACGCCGTGCGAGCCTTGATAGAAGTCGGTCTGCCGCTCTCGAGTTTGTGTCAGCACCGAAACACAGCTTTCGCCGCCACTGCCCTTACCCCGCCTTCACATCTGACACCGCCCCAGCATCGCATCCTTTCCCGCCCCGCCGCCGCTTCGCCGCCGCCGCCGCCACCGCCACCGCCACCACCACCATCACCACCACCACCACCATCACCATCACCACCACCACCACCACCACCACCACCACCACCACCTCCACCTCCACCTCCAACACCGCCGCCAATGCCACCACCACCACCACCACCTACACCACCAACACCAACACCACCACCGCTACCATCACCATTACAATCACCATCAACACCACGCCTCCGCCCCCGCCCCACCACCAGCCAAGCCCCCGCCCCTGCCTCCGCTTCTCCCACCGCCACCACCATCACCACCACCACCACCACCATCGCCACTACCCCCACCACCCCTTCGGGCTCCTGTCACCAACCCCTGCCACCATCCCCGCCTCCGCCCCCGGCCCTTCTCCCGACTCCGCTCCCTCCCCGGGACCGCCACCGCCACCAACACTACCACCGCCGCCACCGCCGCCGCCGTCATAGCGCGCTCACCCCAACGGCGACCGGTTCTGAAGTGGCACCCTACGTCGCGAGGAAATAACCGACTTTTGCAAAGAGGAAGAAAGAAGCAGAGGAAGGAGAAGAGGAGAGGAAAACTAAAAAGCGGGAAAATCTTTAATTGACTTTTCCCTTTCTTCTCAGGGGAAAGCACAAAAAAAGGGCAGGTAGATACATTGATAAAGCGAAGTGGTTTCCCGCAGAGAAACTCTTGCAGGGTTGTGTTGTGTTGGGTGATGAAGAAATCTGCACTGGATTTTGCTGAGTTGTTCTCTCAAATAGAACTGAACTTTGATTACGACTAACAGAAAGAAGTGAAGAATAACTCACTTAAACAAGTTTTATACAAAATAAATATTCCATTGCAAGTATTTTAGCAAGGTTTTTGTTGAGCTTCAAGTGAATTCAGATTTCAATTCATTTCATCACATATTCTACCAAATAGAAAGAATAATATTAATGAATTCTCTGACATTAGCGTTTCGCAGCAAAGTCAAAAGCTGTTGCATTTCGACTTCGAAACACGTTATCCATCTCATTTATTCAAAAGAACAATCGCAGCGAAGGTTTTTGATCGTCACTTTTACCTGCAGCGATATTACACACTCATTTTCATTCCACAAGCAATCAACACTAAAAGGGAGGATGTAAAAGAGCCATGCGCGACATGTGGTATTTCAGATGAAGTGCGTGTGAATGTCAACCGAAGTTGTCGATCGTGCGAGTGGAGAATGAACTGGACGCACGAGGGAGAGTTGGCGCGGCTGGCAGGAGTCCGACGTGCGAATGGGTGCTATTGAGTCCTTTTCAAGAACAGAACACGGTTTTTACACTGGGCGTTCACGGTGTACATACGCGCGAGCCATCCACGCGTCCGTCACCGGTCGTCCAAAGCTATCGATCTGCACGTCGATTCTCACGCCGCACCCCGCCATACCCCTCCATCTCTCCGTCACTGCCCGTCCCTCTCAACCCCGCCCCGCCCCGCCCCTCCCCACCCGGCTGGCCGGCCGTGCGGCTTCCGTGCTAATCTGCCGCTGTGGTGGACGCGCAGGGCAGCGGGGGCCGGAGAGGGGACGCGGCAGGGCGGAGCGGGGCGGGGAGGGGCGGAGCGGGGTGGGAAACGCGCCCCCGCCGTGGCCGGGGCTCCCGTTTCAATTACCCCCGAGGAGACTCGTGTCGTTGTACAGTCCGTCTCGGGCGATGTGGACCCTCTGCAGGCTGCCGCGCTGAAGGGCGCTGATGGGAAAAGAGAAATGAAGGCGCGCCCGGGAAGAAGCTGCGGATTAAAATCGGGGAATTATTGGTTAATTATTTTGTGTTTCCGGATGCGTCAACTGCTCAAGTCATTAGTCCCACTAGGGTAGTGCGTGTTGTTTTTTCTTGAAGTGACGGTGATCTTCCTCCGCTATATGGTGAGATATGTCTATATGTAAGATAATTTATCTATATGTTAGTATATATGTATTTTCATTTTAAGTATAAGAATGTAAATGACATCTGCATGTCAAGGTAATGACAAAGGTAATTTGTTTTTTTGTATTGATTTTTTATACATTATTCTTTTATTTGTAATTGTATTTGTAATTGTAACTATACTTTCATATTTCTGCATTCTGCCACCGGGCAACATATGCCCAATTGTAGAATAAAGATTTCTATATATCTATATCTATCTATCGGGCGCCGACCTGTTACACGTTGGCTAGCTGGTTTTTTCTCAACCAGATATCTTCCTCCAGCAGGGCTTTCCCCCAACCGTGACAAACTCTAAGCCCCCCATATATTTGTGGCAGTATAGTGTTTGTAAATGTGTATAAGTAAGGGATGCAGATAGGCCAAGGAAGATGAAGGGAAGATAGTGCGCGGTCCGTGACGCGTTTGTTAGGATACTACTCTCGCTTTCGTCTGGTGTTGATCTGAGAAACTTCGGAAATCTACCGATCAGAGCAGTAAAAATTTTACAATTCTCCTCCAGACAGAAAACTCCATTCGACCTAGGCGAAAATCCTGCCACCGTCGGGACTCGAATCCTGGGATCTCCCAGTCAGAGACACTGCAGTGAAAACATTTGAGGTCTTGAGTCAGCTAAGCCGGTGGGAAGTATTGATCGTGGAATAGGATCTACATTATTTTATTATCATTTACATCCTTCCTTTTAACTTACGATGTGGTATCCCCGTATTTATATATTCTTGGAGAATGATGCACTAAATATCACTGCTTGTAAAAATGGTTAATACGTGCGGTGATTTTATAAAAATCCCATAAAACATACAAAATTAAATTAAGTGACTAAAATTAAAGTATGCACTTATATGTTTGGGAAATCAGCTTTGATTCCAAAATTAATTTAGTAGACGTAATAATTGCTCTATCTACGTGAGTGCTGAGTGATGCACAAATTCTGTTTTTCAGTTTCTCCTTCGCCTTCAGCGAAGACACTTTTTAATAAAATGATTGATTGATTGATTTTTTCGTGTTTCCGGGCGCGTCAACTTCTTTGATCATTAGTCCCGTAAATATAGCGCATGTTGTTTCACGGGAGATAGCGGTGATCATCCCCCGCTGGATGGCGAGATCCGGCACCGACCTACCGTCGGCTAGTGGGGTTTTCCCCTAATCAGGACTCTCCCACCTGCAGAACACCGCCCCAACCTGAGCAAGCTCTAAGATCCCGACCGGTCTCCCGGAATATGTGGTAGTGTAGTGCATGTTAGTGTAAGTGTGTGTGTAAGGGGAGAGGATAGGACAAGGAAGAGGAAAGAAAGATCCCGGTCAGAGGCGTTGCAGTGACATCAGTTGATGCACTGAGCTACCGCTCCGGGTTTTTTTAATAAAAATAACAATGTGTGCATAGACGTAAAAAATGTACAGTTTTTAAGTTCGGTTGCTTCTAATATCAGAGTATTATTTTTATAGAAAAAAGCAAAAATACATGGAAGGCTAATAAAAACTTCAGTGTCAATAGTTTACATTGTGAGGAAAAGTTGGATATTCATGGTATTCTTTCCACTGAAATATTGTCATTTATAGATTGGTTGTTTTGTTTTCAGTAGCAAATAATTTCCTTACACGTCAAAAACTATTTCCTTGTTCCAAGTTCAGCCGGACGTTCTTTCGTCAAGTAGTGAATACAAATATAAGGTCAAAACAATAATATGTTAATCCTAATAACCTGGATGAGAGGGGATGAAACCCGTGAAATAATTTTAAAATTATATATAATATAATAATAAGAAGAAGAAGAAGAATATATGAAACATCAAATTAACTTCAATATTACAGACAAGAGTAAATAATTTGTGCCAATTAAACGTCAAATTTTACAAATAATGAAGCTACGTTGTATTCTTTCATAATTTCGTTTCAAGTAGACAATTTAGTCAGATCCTTTGTTATCTAATTAAGGGAACATAATCAAAAATAGGCGTGCTCCAAGAAGTCTGAAAGTCACGAAACAAATTCGGGAGATCTGTTCTCGACCGAGCGGCTGAGAAGAAAGTAGGGTCTCCGAAGCGAGAGCTCCAAGCCACCTGACTTTTACGCAACACCTGTTGGCGCCAGGATTTGGCAAGGCGGCGGTTCCTTGACAGAGTGCTATAGGATATGGAGTTCAATGGCGGAGCCTGGATCGTCACGAAGATCTCTACAGAACAAACATCTGCCAGCTCAGAAGAGGATCTCTAAACAATAACCTAAGCAATGAAGGTGACTGGTAGAAATGCGATTCCATCACATCTTTTGACTGAGGTATTTTGTACTCTTTTGGTATCACTTGAATAAATGTTTAGCAATGTAGTTCTCTTAGACAATCTGCAAATAATACGTATGAAGTCTGTGTCTCCGTATGATGAGATATAGGAGTCGAAGCTATGATGTTCCAGTATTTCGCTTCAGTAAATAGACCGGGACACCCCACGTTCATTTCATATAACGCAAAATTAAAATAGCAAAACAAATAATTCTTGCGTTTGTGTTATAGTTCTGACCTCAGCAATTTCATCGGATGAATATTTTACAGTCACTAGTATCTTCATAATAACATCTGAAATGAAATATTTGCCTCGTCTCTTCATCTTTGATGACTATGTCCTTTTACGCAGCATCTATGCGTTGTACATCATTAAAATCGTCTGCTGCTTAAATATCTACAGAGATATGGAGTCTAGAAACTTATATAACGTCTAGATTCCACTGCTCTACGAATCTTCTCTATCACAAACCCAACATCTCCAACGAAAATGGAATTGCCTGAAGCGTTCATATTATTAACCAAGAACTAGCGAGTTTTATTAAAATGGCCCCCTAAGCGGCAAAGGAGGGGGGCTGTTATTGAAGTAAGTGAAGTCTAGAGAAGGCTCCCCCGTGTTTTCATGAAGAAGTGTGCAGCCTGCCTCTGTCGAAATACCTGTTCCGCTCCGTGCCTCCACGCACAAGCCTATTCCAGGCCACAATCATATTACGGCTTCTTCAGGAATGTGCAGGGCCGCAGCGCTGAAAGCGACGTCGCGACGCGCGGAGAAAAGCGAAACCACCACAAAAGGTCGCGGCGACGACGAAGAGGAAGAAAGGCGCTGAGAAAGGCGAGAAGCAAAACGGGAAACCCCCCGCGAGGGAGTGAGGGAGCAAAGAGGAAGGAGGTGCGAGAGAGGGAAAGAGAGAGAGAGAGACGGGAAAAGGGCAGCCAGCCCGCGCGTTCGGAACACAAAGCGGGAACAGGCGGATTTTCAAGAGAGCTTCCTATTTGGCCGGTTTTCAAGCCTGACTCAGCCCTTAAGGCCCGCTCGAAGAGGTCCTAGGAAGGCAGTCGGGAAAGACGCAGGCGATGGCTCAGGCGGCCGGGAGCGCCGTGGAATGGCAGAGGAAATCGCGCCCTGATCCGAAACTGCTCAGGTTGCCAAAAAGAAAGAACAATCATTTCAACGGCCGCAACCTATAATGTTGCACAAATTAATGGATGTTGGTTACAAAACGTTTTGAAGCTGCGTGATGTAGCTTGGCTAAGAAACCATGATGTAGGGGTGTGTAGAAGCTATTATATACAACTATCATCATCATGAATACCCTTTTGTTTCTATTATAATATTACAACAACATTGATAAGATATAAACACACTTTTCGTAATAAAATATTTAAAGTGAAACTAAAGAGAGAAAACACGTACAAGATCTTCACCTCACTCTTTTTTTTATACCACTGGAAACTATAGCACATTATACATTTTGTTCCTCTCAGCATTATCAATGCCCGTTGAAGGTAAACAAAAATGTAAAGCTCGCCCTGTATATCGCCCCGAGATCGCTAAGGCTGAATAGCTGCATTGTGCCTCAAGTATCGCGGGTTCGAATCCCGCCTGGGGGTGGATGTTTGTGTCCGTATACTGTTATCGTTACCCCCAATGTTATTACCGTGATCGTTAAATGGCCTTAGCAGTTGAAAAGCGATCTTAAATAATAATAATATAAAAAGTAAAAATGGAAATCAAAAAATAGTGGAGAAGAGGGGAGTTAAATTTTTTTTCTTCTCAGTTTTGATATTCGGTCGGTTGAATTGCTCTTCTGGAAAGCACGGCAAAATTGTTCACGGGTTTGTGTTGTTTTCACTAAATTATATGTAGCGGATGCCGCAAGACGGCAACGGCTAGGACACGACTAGGGGTGGTGAGGGAGAAAGGGAAATAAGTCACTAGCAGCGGTAGAGAGCCGAAAAACAGCTATTAGTGGCCGTTCTGGCTCTTCGCGAAGCTAGGCCCCGTGAAAATAGTTCACTCGCGCTCGCCACTCGGGGATGCAATTCCCTGGACACCCACACAGGAAAAATTAGCCGGCGCAAGTCATTTCGGGATTATTGAATTATTGTTGGTTAACAGAGGGCAGAGCAATAATGATTCCCCTAGTATTTCGCGTAAGAAAACATTTGTACGTATTAAACCAAATTTTGTGGTAGAGAACTAGTTGCAATGAACTCATGTTTATTGAAGTTTCTAAAAATTGAACAAAGTTCTCATTCTATTGTGGTTTCATGCGTTGTAAATATACAGAGCGCAACGAGCATGAGTTTCATGAAAAATTCGTTTTAAAATATGTTATTGGAATGCAATTCTTTTTATACATACACGTCGCCCAACCTAGGTACTTCGTTTCTAGAAGTAGTAATAATAAGATAAAATAATGTAGCAAATAAGTTTCATAGCAATGCGCATGAAAATGCATGTTGAAAGGAAATAAACATTAGAAAGGGTTTTTAAGAAAAAATCGTTAATACCACCATTTATTTTCTACTTTGTAGAATTTTCTTGATTTGTTTTAAAGCTCCTTAGGAAATCAAGGTAGATTTGTTCATGATTTTGTTTTATTTACATAGGGTGTATGTAGGGAATGGTACTACTGTTCATTTGGACCAGTCTCGAATCTGCCAAGTGTGAACGCTTGGGAGGAGGGCTGCAGTACTAATGAATGTGCTTCTAAATCTTATCGGACCAGTTAATAATACTAATACAAACGATTCTTGGTAATAGTAACTGTTAACTGGGATGACTTCCACTTAGCGAAAGAAGAACTTCGTGTGTTCCAACGCTTTACGCCACGCTGCCCAATTCGGACTATCCGTCAAAACAGTATTGGTTATGACAGCGTACTTCATTAGTCCCGTAAGTATAGTTCTTGTTGGATCCCGGTAAGTGCCACATGTTGACTGGCGAGAAATTTCCCCTTCAAGATATCTCTCTCCAGCGGGGCATAATCCAAGCTTAAAGCCCCGAACTAGTCTCCCAACACGTGTGGTAGTGTGGAGCGTGTAAGCGTGTGTACGTAAAGGCAGAATAGAGGCAAGGTCCAGAAAGGGAAAATGGCGCGTTATTTATCTTTACGTACTATTGAGCCTCTCGTTGTTCAGAGAAACCACTGAAAACTATCGATCAGAGCAGTCGACCGCCAGACTTCTCCATCAGACAGAGGTTAAATTCGACCTAGCTGTGTAGCTAGGATCGAAAATCTTGTCATTGTTGGGACTCGAACCTAGAACCTCCCGGTAATAGGCACTGTAGCGACATCAGTTGATGCCCTGGGCCACCTTTGCCGGTAGGAAGGCGACGCAGCGCGGCCTCTGTCGGCGGGACGGTTGTCTTCCCCGCGGCGATAGTGGTCTCTGGGCGGGCGGGCAGACGCAGGGTTGGCCGCGGGCGACACCCACTGTATTAATTAATATGGCGTCGCGCAGCCGCCGCCACCACTGCCACCCCGTAATCACCCGCCTAATTGCCGGCCGCGTCCTCGCTGCGGCTTTCAGCGGGCTTGCCCATGCCGTAGCCGTCGCTTACACCACAGACTCCGTTGCTACCGTAATTAGGGGCGGAGGCTCGAACTATCGATGGAGTCGATTTGGTCCATAGAATTTTTCGGATTTGCCAACGATTTTAATGGTGTAAAACTATTTTCTGTTTACTGTTCGTAATACGTTATCTATTTAATACAACCACAGGAACGAACGCCCGCCGTCCCGCAGGATTTAACAGTCCGTCGTCCATTAAGGGCAGTATAAAGAAATGAGTTAAACATGGGGTGTTGATATTGATAATATTGATATTTGATTGATATGATATTTGTCTTCGTATGATATTTTCTTAGAAGGTGGTATTGCGAAAAGTATTGAACGACATGCAGCCGACAACACAAATAGTTAGTTTTCTATTCATCTGCCTAATGATGTCAATAAACTACATTAGACACTTGTCAAGTTCCTCATTTTTTACATGTTGGTATCATTATATCATACGTTTCAACGCGTACATTGGATGTGAATTGAAGTCTATGAAGATCCAAAAAATGTCTTATTAAAGTTTAAAAAAATTAAAAAATAATTTTAATATTTTTCTAATGGGCAATTTAAAAATTAAATTTTCCCCCTTAGTTTTTGTCCTAACAACAAACACTGTTTTGAAAGTATCTATTCATTTGTACGATAGAAATCGAAGCATACTTTGTCCTGTAAATTGAATTTTAAGATTAAGGAAAAGAGCCTATAGAACATTTTGGTTGTTGACATTAGCAACTACCGGGGATATCATTTTATTCTCTGTCGGAGAGTAAGAGTGTTGCGTTACTTTCCCATTCTCGATATGAACATGCAATAAGCTTTGCAATACCGTAAACATTCTTACATGTAACTCTTCGGTTTTCGCCACAACGTAGGAGTAGACTGATGGGTGAATATGTAATATATTGCAATGTATCAAAGGGATGCCTTACTTAATGATATCATAGAAAATAATGTGAAAAAACAGAATGTATTGTAACCTCTCCTCAGGTTTTTTTAATTAATTATTCATGGATTCGGGGCTCTTTCAATGAAAAGTTTTGTAAAACAAACACAAATTCATAGTCACAATACATTTATAATTGGACGTTTCCTTTAACATATACCAAAATACAGAAAATCAATCCACAAACAATGAAAAAGAAAAAAACACAAGCATTACACTATAAAAAAAACATATATCCCCAAAACAACACAAACAAGTTTCACTCAATTTTAAACAAAGCTTTGTTTGCTTCTGAAGACAATCATTTGTCCATTTGCTAGTTCTTTTCTAGAATACTGTTCTTTATAACTACAGCAAAAACTGAACACTAGCATCAATCAGATTTCAAAAGAAAGTAAAGAATGATATGATAATAAAGTAATATTCACTCAATATTATCACATACCTAATAACTCTGATGAACTGGTGTATAAGTATAAAAACACTAACTGAATTATTATTTCTTTAGGTGCAGAATTAATTGCAGGTTATCTTTCTGAAATTACTCTTAAAACACATCCCACCTAGAATATCTAAGTGGAACAAGTTAATGTTTCTTCAGAATACTGTTCTGTTTCAATGTTAACACAAAGAATTTTAAATCAGTAAATAAACTTTACATAGACACATGCAATACCCTCTGAAATCAACATCACATTCTTGACTATTCACAAGTGTTAAAATGTTAGACTGAAATACACATAGAAATGTAACCCATTATGACTCTTCTGTTACATTAAACTTTTACATAATCAGTATAACAGGAAAATAGATCTAGTTTTGCACTCTTTAAGAGAATTATACAAGTAAAAAAAATGAAGTATAAATGTGATTGTCTCATTCCCTAATACACTGAAATTTTCTCACTACCTAATTTGCAAAACTTAATAATCACATAGTAAATACAATAACATTCTTTAATACCTATTGCCCAAGTGGAAACAGTTTGTAAATGTTAACCTCTATTTACGAAACTTCTTGCAATCTGTCTTCTTTTAAACGAGTCTATTGAATGTTTATGATACTATTTAACAGAAACTGTAATTTCTACCACAATGCATTCTATAAACCGATGCACTGATTACAATCTCTATTGAAGTAACAAAATGTACAGTACAAATACCTTGCAATACATCTTCTTCATAGAACCTGTCTCTTGAACATTTATGATTCAATTTAACAGAAACTGTATTTTCTAACACAGAACATTCTATAAACTGAAGCACTGATCATGATTTATCTGGTATTAACAAAGTGTAGAGTACAGATACCTTTCTTTCTTAAGATAACCTAATCCTACCTCGTCTCGAATCCAACAAGAACGTTTCAACCCAACCGTCCTGCCTCGTGACGTCTCCCCCTCCGGCTCGAGAAGGGAGAACCCCCTCCCTACCTCCGATACACCCCTCCTTCATGGAATAAACAGGTGTCGTCTTAGCGGCAGCGGCGGCGCCAAATTCGTTTGCTGAACATGCGAATGGTCACAGTATAATGAAATGCTAAAAAATGGTAGACTTGTTTCAAACCCGTAACTTGATCACGGCCTGATCAGTTTCCTAATCGATAGCGGAAAGCAGAAAGGGGGGATGCCATCACTTTGTCCCTTTATCCTTGCTCTGTTCTGTAATGAAGGATAAGAAAAATGCTACTGGAGATAGCTGATTAGCGGAGTCAGTAAGCAAAATTATAAGTAGGGGGTTAGAATGTAAATAGCTTTTACTCAGGACCAGAAGGAAGTTTATCGAAAGTAAAGAGAGAGAGAGGTAAAATGAAGCAAACGCAACACTGGTGTAGAATTCGCTACAAAGATTGAATGGAAAAGAAGAATCGTGGAAGTCCGATTCCGGCGGATGGATGACGCTCCAAGAGTGCTTCAGGTCCCGTGGCCTTGGGGTTGGAATAATTTGTCTTTCACGTACGTCAGTTGCTACAGTCATTAGTCCCGTTATATTAATGTTTTATTCCGTGACGTGGCGGTGTTCCTCCGACACTCGATAGTGAGATAGTGTGCCGACCTGTACGTCGGCTTGCGGGGATTTCTCCCTCCAAGTATCTCTTCCAATTTGTCACCGACCCATCCAGGGCATATTCTAATCTCCTGACATTTCTCCCCATTTGTGTAGTAGTTTAGTGCATTTAAATGTGTGTGTGATGGGAGAGTAGTATTTGACAAGTAAGGGGCAGGGAGAACCATGCGCGGTTCGTAGTCCGTTTGTTATAGTACTGCTCCAGAATTCACCTGACATTGATCGGAGAAATCACGAAAAACTTCCGATCAGGGCAACCGGCTGTTTGAATTTTCCTCCAGACAGCGCGGCTGAATTCGAGCTAGCTACTATCGGACTCGCATTCTAGGACCCAGTCAGAGCCGCTGCAGAGTCAGCTACAATGCTGACCCTGGGCTAAATTCAGGCGGTCCAAGGGACGGGATGGAGAGGGGGGAGGATCGCGTGGGAGTGGGATCTGATCCGGTGCCCGGGGTCAGAGCGGAGGTTGCACAGGAAGGGTATCCCGTCGGGAAGGACTCAGGTAGGAGCAGTGGTCCGGAGGTTTGTTTGTCGGCGCAGGGTTAAACAGGAGGGGAGGGCTGAGTGGGATGGAGCTCCGGTAGTGGGGCAGGGGATCAGAGCCGAGTGGGTCCGCGGTGCGTGGGTGATCCGTCGGGTGATTGTCCGCGGCTTATGCAAACAGCACCGGCAGCAATTAATAGACGCCGGGCGGTGCGCATCCGCCCTCGCTTCCGCCCACCTCCAACAGGTGATCCGTTTGTCTTCGCCGTCTCGTCAGCCCTCGCCTCGCCTCGCCTCGCCCTGCACGCACAGATCAACAAGCAATATGCATGCCCGTGTGAAGGGAAAGCCCCCTCTTAACGACTGAAAGACACTGTTTTGGTCACAGTTTCATATTTTATATGGCCTTGTGAAGTAAGGTGTTTTTGACCTCGTGTGAAGAGAAAGCCTGCTTTTAACGGCCAGAAGACAATGTGTTGGTCATTATTTCATATTTTTACATGGCCTTGTGTAGTAAGTAGGGTTGTTTTTTACCCTCGTCTGGAGGGAAAGCTTGCTCTCAAAGGTCAAAAGACAATGTTTTGGTGATAGTTTCATATTTTTACAGTGTTTATTTACGTTCATATTTTTAGTGAGTTTGTTATCCATGTGTCGTTTGAATCAAACTAAAGGATTTTGGTGATTGGATATTTGAATGTCTTGTTTCTGAGCGGAAATGATATAAGTTACATTTAGTTACCTAACAATTATAACTGCTGCCACTCAGTCCACAATTAACGGGGAGAGGGACTCCGGCCACGTTCTAGTTCCGAATCAGTTCACATTATAATTATTACTTTGAAACTTTTTGTCGAAGAACATACATTTTGGCGTCTAATAATAAAACACATATTTACGTTTCGGCTAAAATTGAAAGGATGTTCTGTTATTGAAACAAACATGTTATCCGCAAGGAAAAGTTGATAAAACTTATTTCCTTCAGTGGCACTTACACAAGCCCTCGCATGTGTTTATTAACGTGCCGTCACACCGTTCCGTGGCTAAAGTCAGGTTAGTTTACTCTTCGCAGGGCGACCTCTCCGCGTGATGGGCTAGTTATCCTACGTTTCAACCATTATTGCCTGGCTTTTTTCAGAGGTGATAGACGCCAGATTGTTGGCGCTTAGATGTATATGCCCTGTATTGCAATCCCCTATCTCTAGCACATGCATTGGCATCAGCAACTTGCACCGCACGTGCGCTAACAACAGTGCGGGGGAGAGGGGAGGGGCGTGAGGGGGTGGGGCACAGTGCGTCGACGGGCGTGCGTCGCCGTCGGTGGCGCATAAGGTCGCGGGCTTTCGCCGGGATAAGAGACGTTTGCGAGGAAATTAAGTTCTTATCTGGGGGAGGGCGGGGCGGAGGGGTGCGG
Organism: Teleogryllus occipitalis; assembly: GCA_011170035.1. Classification (NCBI taxonomy): domain Eukaryota; kingdom Metazoa; phylum Arthropoda; class Insecta; order Orthoptera; family Gryllidae; genus Teleogryllus; species Teleogryllus occipitalis. Next base: position 393,886 of record BLKR01000515.1, read on the forward strand.
GGCGACGCGAGATCTCCACCCACGCGGGAACCTAATTAACGCGCGTGGCGGCGGTGGCGGAGGCGAGGACGGAGGCAGTAAGAACGCGTGGGGTGGCGAGGAGGGAAGGGGCGGTGAGGTTGGGAGGGGTGATGAGGGCGGGAGAGACGGTGAGGAAGGGAGGAGTGATGAGGACGGGTGGGCGACAAAAAAAAGAGGCAATTAAGGTGGGGTGAGAACGGGAGGGGCGGTGAGAACCTGGGAGGGGCGGTGAGAACGGGAGGGGGCGCTGAGGACGGGAGGGAGGCGCTGAGGACAGGAGAGGGGCGGTGAGAACAGGAGGCGCTGAGACGGGAGGGGCGCTGAGGACGGAAGGAGGGCGCTGAGGACGGGAGGGGCGCTGAGGACAGGAGGGGCGCGGGCGGGAGGGCGCTGCTGAGGACGGGAGGGGCGCTGAGACGAGAGGGGGCGCTGAGGACAGGAGGGCGCTGAGGACGGGAGGAGTGCTGAGGCGGGAGGGGCGGTGAGGACTGGAGGGCGGAGAGGACAGGAAGGAGTGGTGAGGACAGGAAGGGCGGTGAGAACGGGAGGGGGTGAGGATTGGAGGGGCGGTGAGAACGGGAGGGGCGCTGGACGGGAGGGCGCTGAGGACGGGAGGGAGCTGAGGACGGAAGGGCGCTGAGGACGGGAGGGGCGCTGAGGACGGGAGGGGCGCTGGGGACGGGAGGGGCGCTGAGACAGGAGGAGGGGCGCTAAGGACAGGAGGAGCGCTGAGGACAGGAGGGGCGCTGAGGACGGGAGGGGCGCTGAGGACGAGAGGGCTGAGACAGGAAGGCGCTGAGGACGGGAGCGCTGAAGACAGGAGGGGCAGTGAGGACTGGAGGGAGGGCAGAGGACAGGAAGAAGGGTGGTGAGGACAGGAAGGGCGAGTGAGAACGGGGAGGGTGAGGATTGGAGGGGCGGGTGAGAACAGGAGGGGCGCTGAGAACAGGAGGGCGCTGAGGACGGGAGGAGCTGAGGACGGGAGGCGCTGAGAACGGGAGGGGCGCTGAGGACGGGAGGGGCGCTGAGAGGACGGGAGGGGCGCTGAGAGGACGGGAGGGGACGCTGAGGACGAAGGGGAGCTGAGGACAGGAGGCGCTGAGGACGGGAGGGCGCTGAGACAGGAGGGGCGCTGAGGACGGGAGGGGCGCTGAGGACGGGAGGAGGGGCGCTGAGGACAGGAGGAGCGCTGAGGACGGGAGGGGCGCTGAAGTTGGGGAGGGCGCTGAGGACAGGAGGGCGCTGAAGGTGGGGAGGGCGCTTTGAGACGGGAGGGGCGCTGAGGACAGGAGGGTCACACTGAGGACAGGAGGAGGGCGCTGAGGACGGGAGGGCGCTGAGGACGGGAGGGGCGCTGAGGACAGGAGGGGCGCTGAGGACAGGAGGGAGCGCTGAGGACGGGAGAGGCGCTGAGACGGGAGGGCGCTGAGGGCGGGAGGGGACGCTGAGGACGGAAGGGGCGCTGGGGACCGGAGGGACGCTGAGGACAGGAGGAGCGCTGAGCGCTGAGGACTGGAGGGGCGGAGAGGACGGGAAGGGTGGTGAGGACGGGAAGGGCGATGAGGACGCGAGGGGCGGTGAGGATGGGAGGGTGGTGAGGACGGAAGGGCAGTGTGGACTGGAGGGGTGGTGAGGACGGGAGGGCGGTGAGGACGGGAGGGGCGGTGAAGACGAGATGGGCAGTGAGGACAGGCGGAGTAGTGAGAACGTGAGGAGTGTCGAGGATGAGAGGAGGGCCAGGACTTGAAGGGCGGCGAGGACAATGAGCTGGTGGTGGGAGCGACTTCGGTGTGGACCGAGGTGGCAGGGGGGGCGCGATGTGGGGGAGGCAGGTCCGGGGGGGGGGTCGAGAGGTGGTGGCGTGGGAAGGGGGGATCGAGCAGGGTGGTTGTGAGTCACCGTCGTTGCACCTGCCGCTGATCTCGCGATAGCTTCCTCAGGTGAATGCTTTTACGATAATCAGTAGCATCAAAATTATAATTGAATGGAATAATTAACTGTAATATGGTAAACAACTTCCATGTCGACTTTGGCGTTTGCATTTAGATTCTATTTTCGACGCCGATAGAAAATGTTCAGGTTCATTCTAGTTTTGATTGCGGACAATAAATATTGTGTTTCTGAGGTATGTCCCATCAAATGCAGGATTCATTTTTTCGGTTTTTGACAAATTAATATGTGAACAAAATTGTTACCACATTCATAAATGTATAACATTTGACATAATTTTCAAGAGAACGGTGATAAATTTACACATCGAATATACATGTACAGTACACCATGTAGGTATTTGAAATTAAATTAGAAAACAAGATTCCTCTTCTTAATGCAAATAATATGCGATACACTGATCGTTTACATATGATCATAGGCGTATTCTACTTAAAACAACAAGGAGGAATTCTATTTTTGGGCCTCTTTTTCCGTTGAACTTTTTGATATTTATATATGATATTTTTCTGGGAAAATATACTACAAAGAGTATATATTAAATTATAACATTCCTGATTGTCATTAACTGATGCAAATGGTATTATGTTAAACCATTCAGAGGACTGCCAGACCTGGAGCCTCTTCCCCATGTGTTCCATAACAAATTCCATGATTTACTGGTTTTAAAAAAATGAATATGAGTTATTGTGTAAAGGTATTGTAATTAATTAATGAATGTATTATAATTTTTTAAATGTTATTACTTATGCGTAAAATATAAATATTCGCTAATGAGGTCAGCTGTTTTTCAAGCATTCTAAATGAAATATTAAAAAATCACTAAATGTCCGTTTAAAAGGGGGAATATAAGGGATTGAAAATATTATTCCCCGTTATAATTCCCTCCATAACAGAATACATATTATTCAACTGTTTTCATACTTCTTTCGAAACCACGAAACGTCAAAACCACGATCCAGTAAGGTATGCAGAGTATTTCGAACTCCGTAACTACGGCAATAACTAGCAATTACGTAATATCCATAAAAAATAAAATATTTTATCACGTACGGCAATGAAAGAATTTGAAAATGTTCAGGGGGATGCACGGCCACGCAGGCTTCCCCCCGTCGCACCCTACATTCCGATTTTAACATAGTGGCACTTCAAGATCCCACTGGACAGAGAGGGAGACACTGTAATCCAATGTGAAGCTTCGTTACGACTTAAATTTTTAATATTGGAGCTCCCGATTGGATGACAACGTCCCCTCTCCTTTCAGGTCGTGACCTTGAAGTGCCACTACTTAAAAATCGGAGAATATGCATCGCATGCCCTTGGTGTGTTCTGGAGCAGTACCTTTTCCGCCGAGCTCTGCTGAGTCTCCTCGCAGTCACGCGACTCGAAGAGTAGCTGCACCTCGGGTTCCTAGGTCTGCAGTCTGACACGCAACGACGTCGCATCTCCTTGCACAAAGAGTTCGGGCGACCGGAGGAAGGGGGTGTGGCTCTGCTACCTGAGAAGTGGCGCTCAAAGAGGGACAAAGCAAGGGTGGAAATGGATTAGGAGAACTCTGAATAGGGACGAGTGAGTGGAGAGAGAAACGAAGTGCAAAAAGAAGTAGTAGCACTGAAACAGCGCGTACTTCCTCGTCCATATTTTCACGCAAAATTACCCGAAAAGTACTCAAATTTTCGAAAAATTGTACGTAACCTTATTTCAAAATCTATCTTTACGGAGCAGATTTCATTACGGGAAAAAATCTACAATATTTTAGTTGTAGGAAGACGCTAGTTGAAAAAAAAAGAGTTGAACTTTTGTCATTTTCGAAAAATTAGAGTTTTCAACGAACATAAGACCTGCACCATTCTCTTAAATTTCATTTACACTATCCAACAACAAAATTTAATCGAAAACGAAGGGACCATTTTTTGAAAATTTTGAAAATGGCCCAAGTGCTTTATGTGATGTATCCACTCCCAATTAAAATCTGTTTCAAATTCAAGGTGCCGCCACATCAGTCAGATCGATTGGGGATTATCAATTTTGGAAAAAATCGGTGAAACGGTTTAGCCGCTAGCGTTGTTCGCAGACAGACGGATGAACTAACAGATAGACGTTTTGCCGTCATTCGGTTTTTCGGTATCAAGGATTCACAAAACATGAATTCTGTCTACACCACGTGATATTTTTTTTTCTAAATTTAACAACTGGATGTATCCACTTTTTCGTTACCAAGGTCCAGTAATAAGAGTTTATCTTCCAAAAATTCGCGCAGCATTACAAACCTTTCTCTCTACTGTATGAGCGGTAGCGAGAAAGTAAAAAAGGAGGAAGTAGCTTGGGATGGAGAAGGGGATTCTAGGAGAGTGGGGCTTATGCTATGCAAACGCCTTGCTCGTTGCCTTGGCGTGGCAACTCAGCGAGCTGACTAGACGCTGAGCTGTTCCCTGGGGGCGACCTTCGCTCCTCGCGGGTGCCTGTGTTGAACTTCACAATTTAACAGTTCAACACGTTGCTGCTTACTACAGCGCCATTCTACGCGCGAGCGCCTGCTCTTCGCGATCTCTCTGTTTGCTTATCGTACCTCAGTCTCCCGTGAGTCGTTTAAAATTCAGCAAAGCCTTGACAAGTCTTATGAATCTCCTAATTTGTCATTTTCTATAAAAAAATCTCTTCATTAAGTTGGTTTGTTAAACTAATGGTGTTTCACTTTGACAGAAGTTAAACTATAATCATCATTATAAAATATATAAAATTAACGATTTTACAATCTCATCTACTCGCTAACGAAGGAAGGTCGATAAATCTCAATCTTAGAAGAAAATACGATAAATATATTTTCGTCGATACGGTAAAAAATATCCCTTTCGTATAGAATTTTGTTGAACTTGTGATTTTAGACGGGCACAACTATGCTATTTGTAAAGTACACCATTTTATCATCTCCTCCACAACACTTTTGTGCAGTGATTTCAAGGGAGTTGACATAATTGAGACTTGGGTCAGAAGACGCACAATGTAATTTCTACCGTGTGCAGTCGTCCGCCTAGCTCCTCTGAAACTTACACGTTAGATAGGATTGCGTTGGAGTTACAAAAATGAATTAGAGAACGTTTGTTATAGTTGTGTTTATTATTATTATTTTCACTTTATATTTTACACTTTATATTATACACATACACTTTTTGGTAGTGTTAAAACAATTTATATCCTTTGAAGAACATGCTGTTGCATGTTTCCACAGCGGAAAACAGAGAGCGTACTAATTGTTTCCTTCCAAAACACAAGTTGAGCTGAAAATCTTGACGCATTGCGCCGTTGGGCGGAGCAGGCTGTTGTCTCCAGTAGACAACCTGGCATCACTTCTCTAGAGACTTATTATGCACTCGAAAGAATTTCGGTTTCAATAGTATAATGTTGTCTGAACTGTCGTAATTTTGTAAATACATTTTTTTATGAATAGTGAGTTTGTATGAGTACTATTTCTTGCTCGCAAACTTTTCTAAATATAACTAAATAGTATATAAAATGTCGAAAATTTACCAATACCTTTTTCTACTAAAACTATTTTTTAAAGAATAACTCGATTGTGGAAATTCTCCAGCAAATTGCATTCTCCGCAACATCATCGCTTGTCCCAACTTCTTCTTGAACTTACCCTTGTCTGGAGAAAGATACTGATCGTATGGTGGATCTATAACACACTTAATATTGCATAAAGTGTCAGGAATTGTTCAATAGTTTATTCTCAACAAAAACTATGTTTTTAAACCATAAATTGATTGCGCAAGTACTCCAGAAAGAGCAATCTCCTCAAGATTGTATAAAGACACGTTTGCCTCAACGTCGTCTTAAACGTATCCTTCTCTGGTGGAAGATTCTAAAGCAGATAATAAGGTTCAGCCATTAGATAAACCAAAAAGTGCACATTTAACGTAGTGTCAAAAATTTTACGATACGTTTATTCTTAAAGAAAACTATTTTAAATGATAACCCGGATATGAAAGTTTGGAGAGACTAAAAAAGGTGTACTCACGTACCGTTCAAGAGTCTATCACCTTGTATAAAAGTGTAAGACTAGAAAAATCAGTGCTAAAGCAATAGGTAAAACCTTTGAGAAAGAATGTATCTTTTAACACGTAGTTAACATTTTTTGCAAATGGTATTTCTTGATGTACGGTGTAGAACCGTCTACTTTCTTTCGGTGCCCCTGGGGTACATCGCTGATCCAGCACTGCTGTCCTGGTGGCAGCAGAGGGATCGCGAAGCGGCAGATGCAGCGGGCGGCCGGAGGGAAGGGGCAGCGGGATCGGAGAAGCAGCGATGCGGGAGGAGATTGCGGCAGTGTAGTCCGCAGGGTTGTGGGCGCCGTCGCTTGGGATAAGAGGCAGTCGGTCGCTGCTGCAACGGGAGCGGCGGAAGCAGAGCTAGGGTGGGGGGCAGTAGGGGACTGGGCTAGCGGTGCGAAAGCAACATTGCCGCGAGAGGGGGAGAAAACCTTTAATGTAGGGATGCGGGACGAGGGAGCGGGGTGGGATCGGCGGAGGGGGAGCGGTTGCTAAGTAATTCCGAGACAAGTGAGCTAAGATCGATAATAACGAGATGGCGGGAGCGCGACCGCTGGGGGAGGGGGTGGTGACAACGGGGGCTGGAGACCGCATCGGGGCGGGAATCTGTGAGGACGGCGCTCGGGGTCGGAGAAGATGGCCGGAGGCAGGAAGTGTTGAACGCAAAGAGCGTTGAACGCAAAGAGCGAGAGGGTGAGAATGACGCCCAGCCGCTGTCTTCGGTCCCCTTCTACAGCGTTGTTTTTGAAAGATAGAATTTAGGGAAACTTCATCTACTACAGTGAATTTCTAATTGTCTAACTTTTGAACAGTTTGTTATAAAACAGACATTCAAATATTATCTGGATTCCGTTTGGTGACACTCGTACTGGTAATACGTGAACAATGGTAGGAATTAAAGCTAGTGTTGAGACGTTGATAATTTGTTCAAAATAATTCCTACAAATTTTTAAAAAGATTTTAGAGCAATACTTGAACTCGAAATTGTTTCTTCTGTTAGCATCCGTGCTATCGCTGCCCATGCTAGTAATAGCGACAGCAAAATGATCGCCTTTGTACCTTTCATCACGAATGTCCGTAAAAGACTCTGGAAATGGCCAAATGTCTGCTTACATCTAGTATCTGCTTACGCAGCGAATATTGCAGTTAAGCTAAGACCCTTGTACAGTGCTTGTGCAAGACGCTACTATCCTGGTCACAAAACATCGATTGAAATATTTCTTTCGGAATATAGAAACCCCTTTGTCAGTAAATTCAAAATTGTGATGTTACATGATTAACAGAAAAACATACTTTCGGTTTGAGGTAAACTTTTTTTTTCTGACAGTTTCACATGTGAGTGAGTGAGCGATCATTTAGTGTTTTCATACGCATCAGCCAATATGACCATTGTCTCCATAGTGCATGTCAAATTTCGGGCAATGGCTGGGCCCTCTGGGTCCTCTTTCCCTGGAACGTCACATCTAGCGTCAATCTACACATGTTCTTACGGGGTTTTCTTCCTCGCAGTTTCACCGCTCAGTTGGGCACTGCCCCACCCCGGACAAACTCTTAAGCTCGCGACTATCGCCCGACCTAAGTGGTAGAAGTAGTGCACATAAATACAGGGAGAATAAATAGAGAGGAGGAGTCAAAGACGAAGAAGGAACGCTGATGAGGAAAACGCTCTCCGTGGCCCAATTATTGCCGTATTACTCCGGCATTCGCCTGGTTTTGATCGGATAAACTACAGAAAACTACCGATGACAGCATCTGGTGACTAGCATTCTCCTCCGGATAGTGGTTGAATTCGTCCCAGCTGTGTAGCTAGAATCAAAATTCCGCAACCGTCAGCACTTAAATCTCTTCGACCCCTCACCCAACGCTGTTGCAGAGGAGGTCGTGTTGCTACCGAACCATCACACTCACGAGCTTCACACATCGTACTCGTCCACTACATACGGATAGTAGGTCAAGTTCCCAGATATTCGGCGGCGTGCGTTTTCTTCCCTCCGTGACTTCTCCGCCTCCGTCTCTCTTTCGACGTCCACCGACGCCATAGAACCTCCTCTCCTGGCCCTCCCTTCCCCGTCCCCACCTCCGCTCCCGGCCCCGCCCCCTCGCCCTCCACCGCCTCGTCACGCTCGACAGAGCGTGAGAGCGAGCAGAGCAGAGCCTCGCGGGTGCTGCCGGCCGACCCGGGGGCGGTGGCGGCGGCGGCGGCGGCGGCGGCGGCGGCGGCGGCGGCGGCGGCGGCGGCGGCGGCGGCGGCGGCGGCGGCGGCGGCGGCGGCCTGGGCGAGGGAGGCGCGGTGGAGGCGGGGGCTGCGTCCCAGTGCGGACGAGATATTTCACCCGCAGAGGTCCGTTCCAGCGGAGAACAATGTGTGTGCTCGTCCGCACCGTATTTACTCCGAAGGGAGTTTTTGGGCGCTGCCAGAGAAAGGATTGGGGGATCCAATAATTCTAATGCCTTAATATATTCTTCGAGAATGCGTGTGATTTTTAAGTAATGGGCTTATGCTGGATGAGTTTTTGGCGTCGTTCTTGGTCACGTTGCGATTGCCGGAGGCCCAGTATTGATTTATTGGGTATGGCTGACTATTAGAGTGCGAGGCTTATAGTAGGGCGATTTGTTAGATCCAATTGTGATGGAAAAGAATAACTACGCTCAACTCTTGAAATATACAAATGTTACATTGGCATTTAAAAAAGTTCTTCAAAAGTATTCTCTTCAATAATTTAAAATTTTAAATAATTTAAAATAATTATATTTTAAACAATTTTATATTTTGAATTATCATTGATACATTTGGATTTACATTATTTTATCGTTTGTTTGTTTTGCAATTGTTTTGTTTTATATTTCATACATTTGTTTAAAAATATACCAACTTTGCAGTTAATTGAAGTGTGTTTGGTGGAAATAACTAATTAGTAAATATTACTTTTTAAATTACTCCAGTTTTTACTATCGAACAAATTTTAAAAAATTAAAAATAAGAACTATTTTGTTGTTGTTTGTTCAAGAAATATAAATTATTTTCTCTCTTAATTGTTTTTTTATTAATTCAATTTTCAAGGTTATTAGTAGGAAATACCAACTAGAAACTTTGTTTATGTAAATTTCAAAGCATCTAATGGTTCTTGAACCACTGAATAATAAAGTATCAATATTTACATCATATTATGTTATTTGTTTACATACTTGGACTCAGTTTCGGGCTCTTGTCTTCTAAAAATAGTAAATACCGGGATAGTTAATAATAATTAAACTAATTAAACAACATAAAATATAACTTCCATGCATGCATAATACTCAGAATATCCCATGTTCCTCAAATAATTATTGATAAGCCTCTTTTCAAACTTTTTAAGCCTATAATATTTTAATTACTTTTAAAAAGCTGTCTCTTAAAGTGATGGGAATGAGATTTGCAAAACAAAAAAATTAAATACGTTTAAATCGCAAAATGCATTTGTTATTTATTTTACCCTCGAGCTACTTATAGCAATTTTCACAGGAATATTATGTATACAAAATACGTAATGCATCATTTTACTGCGATAACCTGATTCACTATTATATTTTTGAGCACTTTGCGATAGTGCTCGTCAACAAACTTTCGATTACAACTCATTAAATATTTTGGTTTGCATTGAGAAAATTAATATTAATTTTATCTAAATATTGATGTATTCACTACACATCCTCACTGGTCGTTGTTCCGAACATGAATTTTTCTTATTCAATCATTCACGAAGATAGGGCTATGTTTGAATAAAACCGTAAAGACAAGCGATGAAAATAACGTATTTCGCATTATATACGTATGTTTGTACGATTGTAGAAACCAACAATTGTAATCGTCGAAAAGAGAAATTTAAATTCTATTCGTTCCATTGCTATGTTCATAACAAATTATTTCATTAATAAACAAACTTTCATCTAAATATTCTCAGCAATTCACGCCACTCTTTACATCACTGCAAAACACTAAAAGAAAATAAGAAGAAGAAATATATCGTATGATATACACCTTATAGATACTTCACATTACATACAGGGAACTCCATACTTTGTTATGGAAAACACCAATCAAAACGACCATGAACACAAAAGTATTAAAAATGTATGACTTCTAAAGACGTTAGAATGTAAAACAATCTAGGCTGCAGCAACATGTCCCTACATTTTCTGTACGTTATTGCAGTGCCTACATATCTATTGTACCCCGGAGCATTGCCGTTTTGTCGCGACACCATTTCCCAGCCAGCAGCCCCCACCCCCACCCCAATTCGTTCGCTCCGCCATTTCCATCGCGTTGAACCCCGCACCGCGTCATCCGCGGCCGGTTAGAAATCATCATGCTCGAAGAGCCGGAACATCGTGTAAATTTAATCCTTCCATCCCCGCTGGTTTCTCTTTTCTCGCGCTCCACTCGTTCTTCACTGCGAATGCCATTTCCGCGCCCCATTGTGGCCCAGAGCGCGCTCTCGTACCAGCCCTAATTCCCTTCCATTCGAAGTCATGATGCCTTAAACGAGGTCGCGCCCAGGCGCTCGCACAGAGAGAAGCTCGCTCGTGGCAGCACGCGGTGCGGGGAGAGGCGAGGAGAGGGGGATTGAAGCAGCAGGTCGAATGGTCCAAGCCGGCGGCTGCTCCGGGCACTTTATGACATCGCGTACTCGCGGCACAGCGATGCGTGATGCCGGGAAAACAACCAGCATCGGCGGTGTAGAGAAGAAGCTGCGATGTCGCGTTCGTGGTAGGCACAGCGGGCTGCATCCGCGGACCGGGAGAGGTGGCTCTGGGCGAGACTGATGTCATTGCAGTACCACTGACTGGGAGGTCGTTGTTTCGAGTCCCGGCGGTGGCAGGATTTTCGATACTTGTCAGTTAGGTCGCATTCAGCCGCTGACTCGAGAAGAATTCTAGCCACCGGCTGCTCTGATCCGTAGTTCTCCGTGGTTCTCCAATCATTGACAGACGAATGCCGGAACAGTACCGTAACAAACGGGCCACGAACCGCGCGCAATATTTCCTTCATCTTCCTTGTGCTATCCTCACTTCTACTTGCATCACTTACTCTTGCATGCATTACACTACCACACATGCTACGAGACCGGTTGGGAGTTTGAAGCTTATCCCGGCTGAGACGGTGCACTGCTGATAGGACATACGTGGTTGGGGAAAACCTGCTAGCCGGCGGTAGGTCGGTGCCATATCTCTCCATCCAGCGGGGGAAGATCACTGCTACCTCCCGAGGAAAGAACATGCACTACACTTACATGAGTAATGCCCTTAGCAGACTCTGGTAGGCGTTCACGTCTTGGGCACAGAAGCGAACGTTTCAGCCGACATGATGCGGCCTTCCTCAGGGCAAATGCAAACGCAGGCCAATTTGTCCTGAGGAAGGTCGCAGTATGACAGCCGAAATGTTGGCATCCGGGCTTTGGACACGACGACTCTCGGAAAGACAAGTAGATTCTAACTCCAGCCGCGGATAGCCTACGCTTTAATTGAGCATGTTGTCTATTGAGAATTTTAGAGGCTGTTAAAGTATAGCAATGGATTTTGGCGTCTGCAAGGAAGACGTGGTGGTCATTATGTACTTTTTCTCTCGGCATTTATGTCTTAAATTACGCTAAAATTCGGATCTCATATGAAAATAAATGCGTAAAGGATGTGTTTGAGCATAGATCAATTTGAAAGCAATACATAATTACCTCCGTGTTAATTAGTTTTTCATTTCATAGTGCTAAATATTTACACTCAAATAAATGTATGTAACAAAATCACAACTTGTTGCACAAAAAATGGTTGATGCAACCTTTCTGCTCTTCCTTCCAACCCAAAAAACCTGCTGAAACCTTCCAACAACAAACTCCCATGGCTCCGCGAAGAACTACGGAGCTATCAGAATTGCGAAACCTGCGACATATTCTGACTCTGGGACTAACTAATAGAACTTTTTCCATTTCAGTCCGTGAAAGGATCGAACAATTTACATTAAATAAAGAAAATGAGTGGTTGAGTGCTCAAAAAAATTAGAAAAACACTACATGTCAATGATTTAAACCTAAATTAATTAGGATTTGGATTGTCGTCGGGCACTGATGATCAGAATCAACGGCGTCATTCACTGTCATCTCGCCAGTAGAAAGAACAGGACCAGTGACGAGTGGCAGTGGCAAGGCTTCGGGGGCCCGTCGGCGGCAGCGGTTCCATCCGCGTCGAGGCGACGCGACGCGACGGGACGGGACGCCGGGGGTCGGGTGAGGACGGAAACGCGAGGCAGCGACGGCCCGAGCCACACATCGGTATGCGGGGCACGCGCATGCTCGCGTCACGTCCCCACGCTAGCGACAGACGCGCTCTCGGCCCTGCTGCTTCTCGCCCCCCCTCTACCCTTCCCTTCCCAGGTCCCCGCCTCACTCCCTTCCGCTCTTCCCCGCCCTGGCCCGTCCACACCATCCCGTCCCGCCGCCCCACCCGCCGCCCCGCCACCCCCTCCACGCCCCCCATCCCCCGCCCCCCTCCACGCCTTCCATCCCCCCTCCACGCCCCCCGTCCCCTCTACGCCCCCTCCACGCCATCCGCCCACCACGCCCCCCGCCCACCTCTCCGTCCTGCCCCGCCTCCCCAAACCACCACGCCTCTCCACCCCGCCACCCCGCCCATCCCCACCCCGTCCCGCCCTGCTCCGCCCCACCCCGCACCGCCACACCGCCGTCACCTGAATTTTTACGTGCCACGCGCCGGCCTGTCACGCTGTCGCCCCGCTCCCAATGAATGGCCTCTATTAATCCAAATGTCACCCTGTTAGCGAAAATTTGTAATTAATTTACTGCGTGCAACGCCGGAACTACGGTAATAAATTCGACAATTGAAGTTTACGTAATTGGGTTTGGAGCGATTTCGGAATTTTTGCGAAAATAAAGTAAGGCTTAACGCTATTTATTTGCGAGAAGACACGCGCGCGAAAGAAAATACGCGATTGGGCGCTGCGTGAATCTGAAAGTCCATTTGCTGTCGCTGGTGTTGCGTGCGCTGCGCGTTTGGGTTAGTCGCTGGCGCGAGAGCGCGTAACTCAAACACAATCGGTTTGCGGCGGGGAATTAAAATTGGATTTATAAGCAAATAATATGGATTCAATTAAAGCACCGGCGCAATTTTTGCTCCGAATGGAAGCAAGGCAAAAAAATTGTCCGTGGAAAATTTCGAACTTTAGTGTCTGCGCGATATTAACACATTATTTGGACGTGCTCGTTCCCTCTTTGTGTGAACGAATGCTTCCAAATGCTGAGCACGACAACGCAATTTCTATTTTAATGTATTCTGTTCAGCCATTTGTCTTCACGGTTCATTTATTATAGACGCGCGTACTAGTCCAGAATGTCGAATGGCTTCATTTCTTTATGATGTTGCATTGTGGACTCTGGAGTCATGAACTTATCCTCTACACAAACCTGAATGGAACAAACGTAAGTATTAATAAGCTACATAAGTGTATTGCTGAGTTTAGAGCCACGTATTGAAACATTAAAAGAAATACAAAGATACAAAGTTAACAATATTGAAAATTAGGCAAGTATTTTTTTGTTTTAATCTCTTCTTTAAATGTAATTTAGAAATAAGTGACTAAAGCGAAAATGAATAAATCTTATTTATCGACATTTGCCTTCGAAATAAAACCCTCTAGGTAAGAGAGTCGTAGAAATCTCAAGAAAGATTGAAAAAAATCTAATATTCTGAATAGACATTTAAGTGGCATGTATTATTATTATTATTATTATTATTATTATTATTATTATTATTATTATTATTATTATCACAAATTCATTGCTTTTCTTTATTCTCGAAACACGTCTGTACACATGTGAGCTCATCTTTCCGTTTTCGCCCACCTTTCACCTCAGTATCGAAAAAACATCGCGCGTATGCAAAAAGAAATCCCAAGTTTCATTTCAACACATTGCCTACTATATGTATTTCGAAGGCATTCCTTTCCTTTCCTTTGCTTTCCGCGTTTGACAGGTACAAGACACTTCAAAGCGGGTGGAAAACCACGTTTCAATATCTTTCATGGAGCCATCTTGCGATGCAATTCCACTCGCACAGACGTAGAAATTCAGCTTGAGTGCCCCTCTGCCCTCCCCTACGCGCCGCGCGGCGGTCGAGCGTCTATGACGTCACGAAATGCTCGGCTCCGCTGCGACATTCGAGAGCTACGCGGAGTTAAAAGCGCCAGCTCGCGCCGCCTTGTCAAAAGCATTACAATTTTTTTTTCACGCGACGCGCTGTTTCAATTTTATCTCGATCAATTCGGCGTAGTGCACGAAGTTGAGTTGGGGGGGGGGGCGGAAGGAATGAAAAGGAAAGGGCCAAAGCGGAGCCGACGGGGGTCAGGGGTCACCAAACCCTGCGGACATTTCTGTGCGTATACGGTTTCTTACGGTGTTGGGATGGCCCAGTCCGCTGGATACCAGAAATCGTTTGAATGTCAGTCGATCAATGTGGAATTAGTGGTGGACAAAGTTGGTTCGTGGTAGGTTTTCACGGGGTTCTCCCGTCTCACCTCAGGTTTATTCCACCACTCATCATTCATATCATGGTACATCACCACCCTCCATTTATCAAACTAAGGGTCGAAAAGCCTTACGTTCTGAAATTAATAATAATAATAATAATAATAATAATAATAATAATAATAATAATAATAATAATAATAATAATAATAATAACCAGAACACAGACTGGATTCGAGAAAACTTAGAGCAAAGTGCTTCTATATCACCTATGTTGGTCACAGGTTTCATGACCGAAGACATACGTAGAAATATTAAGAAGACTAATAACTGGAGGTCGCCAGGACCTGATGAACTTCACAATTTTTGGCTGAAGTATTTCACATCAATCCACGATCCACGAACCATCACAGAAGCATTAAATGACACGAGTAAGATCCCACTTCATCTTACTGAAGGAAACACCTTTTTGCTTCACAAGAAAGATGATGTCTCACAACCACAAAACTACAGACCAATAACGTGTTTGTCTACTATTTACAAATTATTTACATCCTTGATCAATGAAAAATCTATGAGCATTGTGAAAAAATGGAATAATAGCAGAGGAACAAAAAGGATGTATTAGAGGTGCTCTAGGTTGCAAACACCAACTTACAATAGATTATGTAGTTTTAAATCAAGTCCAGAGTAAGCAGAAAAACCTTCACATGTGTTATATAGATTACACAGAAGCGTTTGATTCAGTTTCTCATGATTGGTTGCTAAGAATCTACAGGATTTATTCAAATATCATAAACACACTGCAGTCATTGATGCTTACGTGCGGGGTAAATCTGCATGCTAATAAGGAGAAAATATGTACAATGGACATTAAACGTGGGATATTCCAAAAAGACTCTCTTTCACCCTCATGGTTTTGTCTGGCCTTAAATCCGTTGTCATCACTGTTAAATAATAGTACCATTGGCTTCAAAATTAATTCATCAGATCATAAGACATTAAATCATATTTTATTTATGGACGATCTGAAGCTTGATGCTGGAACACATCAAACACTCTGGTCCTTAATAGGTACTACCAAGATTTTCAGCCAAGATATTAGGATGAGCTTCGGTTTGGATAAATGCGCCATCATAAGCATACGGAAAGGTAAAGCAGAAAAGTTGGATAAAAATGTCCAAGACATAGAAGAGTTGACACCTGATGCTGCTTACAAATATCTCGGAATACAACAGAATATGAAACTTGATCACAGCGAAATTTTTAAACATGAGTTTACCGAGAAGTACAAGAAGAGGGTAACCAAAATACTGAATACGAAGGTAGCTGGGAAAAAAAATTACGGCCATCAACAGCTGGGCTGCACCTACGCTGATATACAGTTTTTGTGTAGTAAAATGGTCTGACGAAGACCTAAATTCACTGGATAGACTTACTAGAGGGCTTCTTACAAAATTCAGATGTCTACACCCTAACTCTTCTGTGATCCGTTTGTATTTACCAAGAAGAGAAGGTGGTCGAGAGCTACTTAATATTTTTAAACTTTGCAGAACTCAAGAACAAAAAATGAGGGACGCTATACTTAGGTCTGAAGATTCCCTCATGAAGAAGGTGGTGAGGACTGACACTGGATACTCGCCACTTAATTTAAGCAACCAAGGCCCGAATATTATAATACCAACTCTAAAGGAGGAAATACAAAATTGGCAGCAAATAATGCTTCACGGTAAATTTCCAAATTCTCTGTTGGACCCTATGATTGACAAATCTGCGTCCTTAAAGCGATTGAGCAATGGTTATTTGTACCCGGAAACTAAAGGTTTTGTAGCAGCAATTCAGAATAGAGTAATAAGAACTAAAAACTATGAAAAACATACTTTAAAAACAAATGATATCGACAAATGTAGAAGATGTGGTAACAACGGAGAGTCTATCGAGCACATAATGGCTGGCTGCAGTACTTTGTCAGAGAGTGCCTATTTAGACAGACAAAACCAAGCGGCAAAACTCATTCGCCGAGAACTAGGAATGAAATGAGTCGTCATCAGGAACTTTAAAAGAAATCTGGAGAATTTAGATATCAAAAATATCTTTGATAAAGCACAGAAAGCCACCCTTCTCATGTCATGGCATGTCATATTATCAGGAAATTCCTAAATGCGTGACATTCATGTAGGTCAGGATGAATTTCTTTCCTACGCAGTCCGAGCCTAGTCCTATAACATTAATTGGACAGGTGATAAATTTTCCTGCGAAAGCAGAGAAGGTGTAAATAACAATAATAATAATAATAATAATAATAATAATAATAATAATAATAATAATAATAATAATAATTAATGTGGCTTCGTGGCGCAGGCGGTTGTGGTAGTCGTCGTCTGCGCCGAGGAGGCTGCAGGTTTCAGGCCTGCTTAGGCATGGTTGAATTTGTGATTGTCACTTCACCCCTCATCATCATTCTATCACCTCATAATTCATAATTGTATTGTCTTACCTTGTCAACCTCGTCGTACCAAGGAATACAGCCGAAAAAGCTGATCCTAATTACACACCTTAATCTCTCTCCAGGGAGAATACGACTGGCCTCGGAAGAGAACGCGTAGCAATGGCCGATACGCAAATAATAATAATAATAATAATAATAATAATAATAATAATAATAATAATAATAATAATAATAATAATTAATGTGGCTTCGTGGCGCAGGCGGTTGTGGTAGTCGTCGTCTGCGCCGAGGAGGCTGCAGGTTTCAGGCCTGCTTAGGCATGGTTGAATTTGTGATTGTCACTTCACCCCTCATCATCATTCTATCACCTCATAATTCATAATTGTATTGTCTTACCTTGTCAACCTCGTCGTACCAAGGAATACAGCCGAAAAAGCTGATCCTAATTACACACCTTAATCTCTCTCCAGGGAGAATACGACTGGCCTCGGAAGAGAACGCGTAGCAATGGCCGATACGCAAATAATAATAATAATAATAATAATAATAATAATAATAATAATAATAATAAATCTTAATTGTTCAAATGGTTCTATAGCTCAGATATAAATTTTCCCTGACAACCACATACTTACAGCATTATTGTAGTATTTCTAAAATGAAGGGTATTTGCCATTTTGTGTTGAGGTGTAGGCCTAAAAATGCCTCTACCTCTCGCTCTGTTCTGAGAGTGGGCAGTCTGTGGGCATGTTGTTTGAGATACTTCTGCAACCTCCGCCTGAAATTGATCAGAGGCAACAGTAACCGACTGTTCAGAACTTCAGGAATTTCATCCTAGCAATGCTCGGTCTCCAGCTATTTTTATCTGGCGTAAAAAATTCCCCATTATTGCCACAGAGACATAAGACTTATCTGTCATGCAAGAAAGCAAATATATGATGTAAAATATTTGTTGTAAAATTATCGTTACACACGTATTATTACAGATGCTAAAATATTTCATAATTTATAAAACCTAATATCAACTATATTTTATTATTTAAAATTTCTGAATTCTAAGAAGCAAATTTTGCACATTGACTAATTTTTTTAAGAGGAACCCGTGCAATCAAATTTAAAGCCAGTAATAGAATTGTTATGACCGATTGTGGCACGGAAGTTATATTTTTCTTAGTTCAACCGTGAGGTCGTGCATCTAACATTAGTGTATTATGAAATACAAAGAATTGCAGAATGTTGGTACTATCGAACTGAGTTATTTCGTACTAATTGATAACGTAAAGTATTAAAACTACCTAATAACTACGTTAACTGAATATTCTGGAATTTTTTTTAGAAACGTTTCTAAATATTTTCTTGGCGCTATGTGGTACGTAGTTGCCAATTTAATGCGTTTTCCTTTTAGATCTACAAATCTTCCTATATGTGTTCAATAACATTTACAAATATGTTATCACTTATTATACCAGCACGTCTTGTAACTCATTCATCTTCAGTTACGAACTAGCTTTCTGTATATACTCACAATTACACTAAGTTTTTTATTCTTTATTACATTCATGGTTTGAAAGTTGTAGTTGTATTATTTTCTTTCAACAAGATTAAACTCATTTTTCACAGTGATGATAGCAACGTCCCACATACGTACATTCTGCAATTCAAAACGTTTGGTACTCTGATTCCAGTCTCCAGAAGTATAAAATATGACTTTTAAATGTTTTCACCTTCTCAACATTTACATCAAACTCTTTGCAGCGAATTTCGCGTCTCAACGTTTAGGGCTCCGTGACACGAGTTGCCCGCACCACTCGATATTTCCCGGATGTGTGTTATAACTGCGGACGAAGACAAAGTAAAGTTCCTGCACAAAGGATTCCAATAGTTTTTTGAGTGCGCCGTGAAAGATGGAGGCGGAGGGACAAAGTAGAAAATATAGGACGATTCCTTTTCCGGCCTCCCTTCGCCTCCGCCTCCCCTCCGTTCGTGTTTGCAAACGACATCCATTTCTCGGGAGTAAACACGAGCTCAAAGGGAAGCGAAGTGGGAGGTGCGCGGGGAGGGGCGGAGCGTGGAGGGAGGAAGGGGGGAGGCGGGCGAGGCGCTTCCGGGCGTCGCGGCGCCGCCGCCGCCTCGAAAGCGCCGCTGCGCGCGGCGGGCGTACGCACCACGGAGCCGGGAGAGGTGGCTCAGGGCATCAACTGATGTCACTCTGATCGGGAGGTCCTAGGGTTCGTGTTCCGATTGTCAGAGGATTTTTCACAGCCTATCAGCTGGGTCGAGTTCAGTCGCTGTTGGGAGGCGAATACTAGCGGGCAGCTGTTCTGATTGATGGTTTTCCGTGGTTTCTCCGTTTATCACCAGGCGAATGCTGGAGCAGTACCCTAACAAATAGGCCTCGTACCGCAGGCGAGCTTTCCTTCCTCTTTCTTGTACTATCCTCATTTCTTATTACACACTCACACACACATACTTACATGCACCTCACTATCAGATATGGGTGACCGGCTGGGAGCCATAGAGCTTGTCTCGGCTGCGCCGTTACCCCGCTGATGGGAGATACCTGGTTGGGAAACCCCGGTGATTCGGCTAGCAGATGGTAGGTCAGGGACAAATCTCGCCATCCAACGAGGGAAAATCATTGCCATTTTCAAAAAAGTCATGCACTATACTCATGGAACTTCAGCAGTTGACAGTCACGGAAACACTAACAAAAGATAGTGTTTGTGTTAGAGCGAAGAGGTAGACGGGTGCGCGGGCGGGTAGCAGTGAGGTAGCGAGGATGAAGGTGTGGGTTGGTGCAAGAGCGAGCTCTAGAGCGAGCGCTAGAGCAAACGACAGAGCGAACGACACAGAAAGAGCGATCTCTAGAGCGAACTACAAAGAAATATAGAGCGCTAGAGCGAACGACGGAGCGAACTACAGAGAAAACGACACAGAACGGTACAACGACCTTTTAAGGGAACGACAGAGAATGATAGAGCGAACGACGGAGCGAACGACAGAGAACGATAGAGTGAGCGCTAGAGCGAACGACAGAGCTAACGTCACAGAACGATAGTGCGAGATCTAGATCGAACGACAGAGAACGATGGAGCGAGATCTAGATCGAACGGCACAGAATGATGGAGCGAGTTCTAGAGCGAACGACGGAGCGAATGCCAGAGCGAATGACACAGAACGATAGAGCAATCTCTAGAGCAAACGACAGAGAAAGATAGAGCGAGTGCTAGAGCGAACGCTGGAGAACGATAGAGCGAACGCTAGAGCGAACGACAGAGCGAGCTCTAGAGCGAACGACAGAGCGAGCGCTAGAGCGTGCGCTAGAGAACGATAGAGCGAGCGCTAGAGCGAACGATAGAGAACGATAGAGCGAGCTCTAGAGCGAACGACAGAGCGAGCGCTAGAGCGAACGATAGAGAACGATAGAGCGAGCGGTAGAGCGAACGCTAGAGAACAACAGAGCGAGCTCTAGAGCAAACGACAGAGCGAGCGCTAGAGCGAACGACAGAGTGAGCGCTAGAGCGAACGATAGAGAACGATAGAGCGAGCGGTAGAGCGAACGCTAGAGAACAACAGAGCGAGCTCTAAAGCGAACGACAGAGCGAGCGCTAGAGCGAACGATAGAGAACGATAGAGCGAGCGGTAGAGCGAACGCTAGAGAACAACAGAGCGAGCTCTAGAGCGAACGACAGAGCGAGCGCTAGAGCGAACGACAGAGTGAGCGCTAGAGCGAACGATAGAGAACGATAGAGCGAGCGCTAGAGCGAGCGCTAGAGCGAGCGCTAGAGCGAACGCTAGAGAACGACAGAGCGAGCTCTAGAGCGAACGACGGAGCGAGCGCTAGAGCGTGAGGGCTTGGCGAGAGCAGAGGCGGCTGGGCGCGAAGGCTGGCGCGGGGGCGAAGCGAACGCGTGGGCTTTCCCGCTTTCCGCCGCCCGCGAGTAGGCTTCGCCGTCGCCTTTGTGCGGCGCCGCGCGGCGCGGCGTCGGCCCTTCCCATCGGCGGAGGCCGCCGCCCGTGCGTTGGGCCGCTCGCCCAGAGGGCGTGGGCGAGCCGATGATCGTGTTTGCGCGCGCCGGGACATTGTGCTTTGAAAACCGCTCTCCTGCAGCGCGCCGTTTTACCTGTATTAATGAAAGTGACTCGCGCATGTTTGTTCGGAGAGTGCTTCCTGCGAACGAAACCCGATCACATGGGTGATATGTGGGGTTCATATTCAGGAAGCTTTAATGCTAGCATGTTCCACCGTACGCAAAATGTAAGCTTGCGAACGGTAAAATATGAGAGCACTTTTCTGAGAGAAACAATTCTGCCTCCAAAGTTCATACACTTGACTTTTAACCACAGTTACTTTCTTCTAACATTTGCTGTTGTGGTAAATCTGTAAGATTTGACACATTATTATTTACAGTAGCTTCTTTGCACGATGTCGTAGTTATGCCTTTAGATGGTGAGCGTTTGTTGTAGTGATATTTGAATATTCACGAAACCAGGCGACGAAAAACGGCAATCGAAAATTTAATATCGAGTTATATCACTTGTGTTGAATTCGCTCCCCAGTCCTCTTGAAACAACTGTAAATACAAGGTTCTAAGGGTGACATTTCTCTAACATTCTGAGTCACAACTATTTTTCTGTATCCGCTAAATAGTGACCCACTGTACGTAGAGTGTATAATTTTGTATGCGTATTGAATAAACTCGTTGCATAAAAACCAGTTTTCGTCACAGAGACAAGCCGGAAGAGGTGGCTCAGGGCATCACCTTATGTCACTGCAGTCCCACTGACCGAGAGCTCCTAGACGTTGGCAGGAATTTCGACCCCAGCTAGATAGTTACATCGAATTCAGTCACCGTCTGGAGGAGAATTCTAGCGGTCGGCTGCTCTGATCCGTAGTTTTCTGTGGTTTCTCCCATCAGTACCAGGCGAATGCCGGAGCACTACCCTAACAAACGGGCCACGAACCGCGCAAGATCTTTTCTTCCTCTTTCTTGTCCTACCCTCACCCCTTACACACTTACATTCACTTCAATACCACACATGTCTGGAGATCGGTCGGGAGCTTCGAGCTTGTACCGGCTGGAGTGGCGATCCCCTGGTGGGAGACACCCGGTTAGGAAAAACTCCGCTAGCCGACGGTAGGTGAGCACTGGATCTCACCATCCCGCGGGAAAGATTACAGCTTCCTTCCGAGGAAAAAAACAAGCACTACATTTACGGGAATAATGAGCTATGCCAATGATGCGCCCGAAATCTCTAATCTATCAATTAATCAATCACCGAGAGAAAATTTCACACACATACGTCCATTCTATTTAGAATTGCGGAGAGCGACTGGGAAGCCGAGGCATTCACATAAAGCCGTTTTCAGGGAAGGGAGATATCTTCGGGCAACGAGTGCAATGGATGAGCAGAAGCGACGCAAGCCTCTGGACAATTACTCGGCGTCCGCCTCCGGTGCGACTGCCCGCCACCGCCGCCACCGCCGCCGCCACCGCCGCCGCCACCGCCGCCACCGGCGCCACCGCCGCCACCGCCGCCACCGCCGCCACCGCCGCCACCGCCGCCACCACCGCCGCCGCCACCGCCGCCCGCAACCCGAGGGCGACCGACGCCCGCAAGACGCATGGCTGCATTAAGCTGATTTAGGGTTAAATTAATTCGCGGACATTTTTCTCCGTGCGCAAGGCGCGCTATAATTTAGTACTAAAATAATAAATGTCTGCTCCTGTGGGCATCCCGTCTGCGTTGTGGTCACACGGCCGAAAATGGCGGAGACGGGACAAGTGGACGTGGTCGCAGATGGAGTGGAAACTGAAGTGATGTCCGAGGTGGAGCAAAAGACAGGGACGGAGATCGAGAGGGGCTATGGGCAGAGTCATGAGGAAGAGCTGGAAACAGGCAGTAAAGACAGAGGGAAAGAGAGACGGATGACGAAGCAGGCGATACGTGGTAGAACTGATTCTGAGGTGGATATGTCGGCGGTTCTGTCGTAGGCGGACTCAAACGTAGAGAAGAAGATGTGATGAATGGTAGATATTGGGAAAGGGGTGAAATTTGCAAAAATCGAGCGCCAAGAAAATATGTTGATGTTGATTTATATTATTAATGACTATGTTATTTCTTGGATCATTTTATAAAATACAGATTTCAATTGTGTCAATTTCTACCAAGTTCGGAACATAATGTTATCATAGAGAAAAAGAGATTCGCTAGAAATCAAAAGTGATTAAACAACAAAAGTCATTATTATGATTTTATAATTCATCAAAAATTCCAATAAATATTCCTCTTTCTGAGTTATGGCAATTCTATGATGCAATTTTACGTGAAATGATTTTGTACTGATGCAAATTCCTTCGTGTTTTCTTAACTCCACATTGCGAACAGTGTCTTTTCTGTTATTGCAATCTCAGTGGTATCTTGACCATAGTTTGGACGTTTTCTTCTTAAAACGTCGCTCATCATCAGGGGTGAATTAATTCAAAAGCAGACTAAAAAAAATGTTTAGCGCCTCTGATAAAGAGCGGCTCCCCATATTATTTTTATCGAAATTTGTATTAATACTACTTTATAAATTCATATGGTTATTTTTCTTATTTTTTAAAGTAATTTATTTATGGTCGATTTATAAAAACTCAGGTCATCAGCGACATCACAATGTTTACATCAGTATCATCAATATATTACATTATTACATTATATTGATATTATATTGTATCGTTATTATATTGGATTAATCAATTTACTATTTCTATTAGTTTCACAATTTTAATTCAAACTGATTAGAACTACTGATTTGAACTGAGAGTTTCTACTTTCAATATTTTTTTTAATTTTTAAATCGTGATGGTTACAGATTATTTCAATATTTAATATTAGAATACCTTGGGTTCCACATAGTTTTGTTAGGCTTATATCCTATTGATTCGCATCCGAAGGGATGTGGATTATGCAGCCGGGGCGTTGTCCAGCCGAGATGCGTTGGGCAGAGTGAGAGAGCGCCCACCGCCGCCCACTCCACCACTCATCCGTCTATCCGGAGGCCGTCTGTCTGCGCCCCGCCCCCGCCCCCGCCCCCGCGCCGCGCGTGCATTTGATTAGCAGCGCGTTTGCTCTGTGTCCGGCCGCAATTAGGTCGGCCAGTGATGAACACCGCGCGACTCGGCTCGAGCCCCGCACGGCGCGGCATTCCTGCAAGCAAGCACAGCCACTGCCACGCCCCCTTCATGCCGAGAATGGAACCTTGGGAGCTCTCGCGGCTTACTCCACTGCCCCGATGCCTCGCTGCCACTCCACCTCACTGCCTCTCCACCTCACTGCCTCTCCACCTCACTGCTTCCTCGCCTCACTGCCACTGCGCCTTGCTGCCACTCCGCTTCACTGCCACTGCGCCTCACTGCCACTCCGCCTCAATGCCACTCCGCCTTACTGCCATTCCACCTCACTGCCACTCCGCCTCACTGCCACTCCGCCTCACTGCCACTCCGCATCACTGCCGCTCCGCATCACTGTCGCTCCACATCACTGCCACTCCGCCTCACTGCCACTCAGCCTCACTGCCACTCCGCCTCACTGCCACTCCACATCACTGCCACTCCGCCTCTCTGCCACTCCGCCTCACTGCCACTTCGCATCACTGCCACTCCACCTCATCGCCACTCCGCATCTCTGAGTTCACCGTTGTCGCCGTTACTCTCTGTCGTCTACCTCCATAGCACCTTCAACTTCTCTTATGTCACCTTCGCTGTTTGTTCTACACGCCCTGCCTCTTTCTATCCCTCTTTACCACTTTACATCACTTCTCGGTACTTTCTATCACACCTCGTCACCTCTATCACTTAACATCCCCATCACTTTTTGACTCTTCCATTTCTCTTGGACACTCTTCCTCACTTCTCGATACTCCCTCCCTCTTGTCGACCATCCCCATAACATATTGATCATGATCACTTCTCGACACGCCCTACTACTTGTCGACACTCCTCATCACTTGTTGATACTCATTTCTTGTCGACACTCCTTAGCATTTCTCAAGATTCCTCATCACTTCATGTCACTTGCCACTCACCCCTCGAGACTGACTTCACTTCATGACACTTCCTAGCACTTCTATTACCCCTCAACATCTATCACCATCTCTGACTTTCAATCATACCTCGACCCTTCCTATTACTCTACCATATTCCCGATCATTTTCTTCATTACCATCCTCCTCTTTCCTCCGCGCACCCCGCCACTGTGTTTACTGGTCATCACTGCACCCACGAATCCTTGACCGACTCCTCCATCTCCAGCACCGTCGCCGGTCTGAACTCTGCGTATCCGCAGCCGCCCGCCCGCCCGCAGTGTGTGCTAAGTGGTTTTCGCGGGCGCCCAACCGCAGCCCGGAGGATCGGGAATTATGTTTGCCGCTGAGAAAGCAGCCCCGTCTTCAATTGTCTAGACTCGAGGGAGGCTCAGTGCGGCACGGTTTCGGCGCCTATTCAGAGATGTGTTGTTTCTGCAAGGCTGAGAAACTCCTTCGGCACTCTTCAGCGTCATCTTCTTTGTTTTGTAAGGCAGTATAATTGGGGTAAGAACTCCAAATGAATACTGCCCGACAGTCATTTTTTAAGTGGATGTGATTTACATAAGGGTTTCACCGTTTTTATAATTTTATTTTTGCTATAATATAGATTGATATTTATTGCATTTTACGGATTCTACAAAAGAATAGTATGTGGGGTATATGTCATTTCAATTTGAAATGCTGTTCTGTACATATAACACAGGCTTGTTAATTTCAGATTTGCTTCTTCTCGTTGAATCGTTGAAATTAATAATTAAATATGTGACGAAAGTAGTGTGCACGTAACGACGTAGTATGTAAATCATTGTATTAAACAGCAACTGTATACCGTTTTTACTGCTCTACTTTCAAAGTAAGAATGATTTAAAAATCTATAGCAAGGAGCTGTGTATTTTGAAATAGCATGTATTAAAGTAGATAGTCCATGCCTTATTTTATGTGGCGATTATTTTATTTTATGTGTTTATTATCACGTCCGCTCTTGCGTCCGACCACGCAAATTTTGTATTATCTGGCGGCGAAATCAGGTATTATCTTGGGCGACGAATTTGCGGTCAGGGGAATTGAATTTAGCTCAGAGACTTTTTATTCTTGAGGGTATTTTACATAAAGTAAATCTACTACATGGGACAGCCGACTTCACTTCCCCTCCGAAGGAAGGCCTACGAAGGATTTTTTTTCGCCCTTAGAAATCCACAGCTTCGATCGTGTTTGAACCCGCAAATTTGGGTATCACAGCCCGGTGCGCTAACCGTTATACCACAGAATCAAAGTAGCTAAATTTAGTATTTTAATCGTATTTAAATATTTTAAACAGTACTTCTTGCAATTGCAAATAAAACAACAATTAAAGGTATTCTTATTTGTTTAATTTTCTTAGGTTACTGTAATGTGTATGAGTGAAGCTAACCATACAACTCGGGCTTTGTCTCTATTCTCTGGGTTTCCGGGGCACACCATCTCGTCACTCATTCATGTTTTTCATTCGGTTTCGCTAAAATGGGATCGCTTCCCCTCATCGTCTGCCAAAGGGTTCTTGGATTGTTTTTCTAGTTAATATTTGGCACCGAGGTACACCGTAAGTCAAGCTCTAGCCTACATAGACTGTTTGGAGAACGGTTATCAACCTAGAACGGGAAGGAAGAGGATTGAACAGTGTGCCATGATATCGAGTCGAGAACATTCCGCCTCTACCGCTCTAAAGATCTTGATTACCCAGGTCGGCAAGTTGTTCTTAATTCTCTGGAATATTTTAAAAGTGAAGTTGACTGTTGAAGTTTATGAAGTTGTATCTGGTATATTTGTTTAAATTGTTTACTTATATATAACAAATATAGTGTTATATATATATATATATATATATATATATATATATATATATATATATTAAATATCAGTTGTTCATAGGCAGTTTTTAAAAAAATGTCATGTACAATTTTTCAAAAAAGTTAGAAGTTTTCGCGTAATTTCGCCTAAAATAAGGCAATTGTGTTACAATTATTTTCTTAAATACGGCTCCAAAATGTGTCTTCAAATGTTTTCCCGGTATAGGGCAAACGACTAAAAAAAGTTACGATGGTACCATTTTCGGCGAACTTTTGTTTTCGAAAGTTGCAAAGTTAGCAAAAAAACAATATTGATCATGGAAATATTTTCTTAAATAAAGTCTTTTCTAAACATTTAGGACTTTAAATAAGACCGAGAACAATTTTTGGGAAAAAAGGAATATTTTTTGCGTAATTTCTGCTTGAAGTTAATACAATGAATAGAAAATGTTTTCTCAAAAACGGCTCCCACTTTTTATAAAATATTTTTCTCACACATAGAACAAAGAACACTTGAGAAATGGTGCGAATCTAATTTTTGTTGATCTTATTTTCGAAAATTGCGAAATTTTGAAATAATGCGAAAGAGTATGTGGTTTTATGTTGTAGTATTGTGACGTGCGAAGGACATTTCGGAATATATTTCTCACGGTCTGACTTGGAATAAATCAGCAAAGCACTTGGGAGGCTTTCATTTGGGATCGTTATCGCTTTCTTTGACTGCCGCTCCTTTCAGAAAGACACTTGCGGGGCGGCGGCGGCAGGCGGAGTCCTTTTCCAATTACGAGGCGCCATTCAGGCCTCCCCGCCCACCCCGCCGCCCGCCCCGGCCGGCCCCTGCTCTTCCGCACACTTGGGGCGGCGGAGGCGGCCAAGCCAGGGCGACCGGCCACGGGACGGCACAGAGGAGGCTCAGGCACACCTTTCTGTCCTCGCCGCCCTCGCCGCCCTCTCCTCTCTTCGTCACTCACTTTGGCCTTCCCGCCCTTGCAGGCCCCCATCGCTTTTTCAGACGTGTTTGTCCTCTCACCCTTTCTGCCCGGTCCGTCCGATGAGCCCGCTCTCTCTATCTCCTCCACCCGCAATACACTCCTCCCTTTCTCCACTACTACTTCCCTTGCACGATCTTCATCCCCTACAGACACCTCCTCATCCCTCTCCGCCCTCCGCACGCCTCCTCCCGTCCTCTTGAACCCCTTCCCCATCATCTGTTTTTGCTCTTCCCCAGTACACCCTCTCTTTCCTCGCCACCCTCCTCCGCCTGTACATCCTCCCCCTTTCCACCCTGTCCGACCACCTCCTTCTTCCCCTCACCGCGATCTTCGCACCGTCTGCCGTCTCCGCTCTGAAAGTACCACTCTCGCAATTCTTGTCTCCATTGCATTTGTCGTTCTTGCAACTTTATCTGATCCTAAAGAGTCTTCCACAAAGACTTGGCAGTTCTCACCGCTTCGTCGTACTCACCATTTTCGCTATTTTTGAAGCTAGCACTCTTCACGCCTTCGACATCGCAGTCGCTACCGCTTTGGTCGTTCTCTCCACATTTCTTGTCCTCGCCTCCTTCGGCATCCATCGGTGATCATCACTCTCCTTTGCCACCCTCAACTCCCAATCGTTTCGAATCTTTGCTAGTCAACACCTGCGTGGGTGCCAGCGCCGTCCGTTTCGTATCTGCAATCCTCGTCTGACCCATGCCACCACCGCTCCCCGGTGCTTCTGCCCCTGGCCTATACAGACTTCACAATCACCAGCACCGGTCCCCCTAATTCTTCACCAGCTTCCACGTCCACATCTCCCTCGTCCCCCCTGTGTCCCCGCCCACGCCCCGCCCACGCCCCGCCCACGCCCCGCCCACGCTCCGCCCACGCCCCGACCACGTGCCCGCCTACGTCCCCACTCATGTCCCCGCCCGCGACCCCGCCCGCGACCCCGCCCGCGTCCCCGCCCGCGTCCCCGCCCGCGTCCCCGCCCGCGTCCCCGCCCGCGTCCCCGCCCGCGTCCCCGCCCGCGTCCCCGCCCGCGTCCCCGCCCGCGCTGCCTTCCCGCGCTGCCCTCCCGCGCGCCGCATGTGACGGACAGAAGGCGGAAGAAGCCGGCGAGCGGAGAATACCAAGCGGGTGGCGCGACGCTGGCGCCGCGGGCGGCAGGCGCCGGGATTAGCGGGCAGGGCCTGGGCGGGCAGGCGGCGCGCGGGCGCCGAGTCCGCTTTAGTATGGGGGCCGCGGCGTCGTGGTTTTAACTAGGCGCCGCCCTCGCCGCCGTCGCCGCCGCCAGCGCTGCCGGGCATTCTGCTCCCCGGCCACGTCGCGATGCCGGGGCCAATCTGTCCGCTGAATTGGGGCGCGGCCGACGGAGGCGACGGCGGCGGCTGGGACACCGCCCTGTCCCGTGCCAGCGCTCTCGGAAGACCCTCCGGCAGAAATAATGGACCCGCGACCCACCTTTGCGGTGCGCCCCATGACCCGTGACAAAGCACTGCCAAAAAGCTCCCCACGAAGATTAGCACTTGGGCAACCTGTGCACAGCTTTTTGACATAAGTTGCCAATGCGAAGTATGAGACAGGCGACGACGACCTACTGAACATTTTTCAATGAACCTTCCCTGTTCCCACAAGGAAAATATCTCAGTAGCTTCACAGTCTAAAAAATAACCCTCTCGTTATGTAGCCACCGCTAAGTTCATTTACTGTACGAGTATCCACAGCAGAAATTAACTGTGCGATTATCTGCTGCAGAAATATGTACTAACAACAATCTCTAGGAAAGGAATTATTAAATCTGCATTTCTGTTCAACCTCTAGCAAATCATCCAGCTGCCATAAAGTACAATCTCGAAGACTTTTAAGTGCTGGTGTAAGAAGAAGTTCGAGTCCAAAATTCCCGAAATAAATAAATATTCAGGAAACCCGAGAAATATGCGTTTAGATACGCCTCTCCCCCGGGAAGTACAGACATCGTCCGGCTGCGATCGCGGATAGAGGGAAGTGAGAGGGGCACAGAGGAGGGGAGAACCCCTTCAATCGACGCGCGGAGAGAGTTAATGGGGGCCCTCAAGGGTCGAAAAGGGAGCCAGGGCCCCGCGCCGCGCCGCGCGACGGCCGGAGGAGGAAAGTTCCTGCGGGAGAAAAACAACATTAAGCGCGAAGCCAATTTATCTTCCACCCTAATAACGGCCGTCCCGGGGCGGCGCGGGCGGCGAGATGGGCGGGGCGGAGCGAGCGGGGCGGAGCCGCGGGTGATCCGCGCGAGTGCGCTGTCGTCGCGGCGATGGGTGCGGGTGGATGAGTGCGGCAATGGGCGGTGGCTGCCGGAGAGGGTGGGCTGGTAGGGTGAGGCTGGCGGGGTTTCAGGCGATGGGCGATCAGGGGGTGGTTGGGGGCAGTGGAAGGTAGGTGCCGGAGAGGGTCCGACGCGGGGATGTACGGGGTGGATGGGTGCGGCAATGGGCGGTGGGTGGCGGAGAGGGTGAGTTGGTAGGGTGGGACAGGGTTTGGGGCGATGGACGATCAGGGAATAGTTGGGACAGCAGGCTGTGGTGGCGGAGAGGGTGGGGATTGGGCGCAGTGACTTGGGTTTGGGGTGATGTGCCGGATGGATGGGTGCGATAATGGGTGGTGGAAGCCGGTGGAGAGGGTGGGCTGGTGGGGTTTAGGCGACGGGCAATTGGGGGGTAGTTGGGGGCAGTAGGTGGTAGGTGGCGGAGAGGGTGGAGCTTGGATGGAGTAACTGGCGGGGTTTGGAACGATGAACGTGATGTGCGGGGTGGGTGGGTGGGTGCGACAATGGACGATGAGTGGCGGAG
Source organism: Teleogryllus occipitalis (assembly GCA_011170035.1). NCBI lineage: Eukaryota > Metazoa > Arthropoda > Insecta > Orthoptera > Gryllidae > Teleogryllus > Teleogryllus occipitalis. The sequence continues at coordinate 424,567 of BLKR01000515.1, forward strand.
AGGGTGGGGCTGGCGGAGTTTGGAGCATTGTGTCGGGAATGTCGCCTTTCTTTGCATCCCCCCTCTAGATGTTGTTTGTCGACTCGTGAGTGTGCAATACGGCGAACTGGTTCACGTTTTTTGACAATTTACGTTCAGAATTTAGAGCTAAACGTCAGTCAATCAAGCCTCATTTGTTTTGAGTACAGAAAAACTGCCAGTCTCTTATAACTGAAATGAGTTTATAAATAACAAAGAATAATGATAATATATACACTATAAATAGCTTTAAATTTGTGTTCATTATATTGAAGTAAAATCTATTAGGTTTATTGACAAACTTGGCCGTCGGGAAACTAATGGTTTTAAAACATAATTGAAAAATAACAACTAATGGTTTTAAAACATAATAGTTGTACAAGAAAATTTGTAACAAACTGACTAGAATTTCAAATATATTTCATTCGTGGATACAGAATAAAGGTGTCCAAACAATTGCAACGGTGCTAAGAAGCCAGGAAGATGCGAGCTAACAAAAAGTGTAGTCTGAAAACAACTCTTGTACTTATATTATTTTGTGTTCGATTTGATTTATTTGAAAAACGCTGCTTGTTATATTCAACCCAATAGGCACACAATATTTTCATTAGGTGTCAGAAGCACAATCGGTCGAATCTATTAGAGCTCTAAACGGAGCAGAGCCCGTTGGCAGGTGACAGCGGCACTGCGGCGTCCATGCAGGCGCACTGCGTCTGGACGAGGCGGTCGGGCGCGGGCAGCGGACAGTGTGAGCAGGGGGTGAAAGGGGGATGGTACGCTGCCCCTCCCACCCGGAGGAAGCCTCCCCCTTCTGCTCATCCCTTGCCCTCCGGCACGCGCGCCCGGCGCCCACCACCCCTCCGCCGCCAACGCCCGCCCCCGCCATCCGGCTGCGACGCCCCTGCTCTGGAACGTCCTTTCCCACGCCCTTTCGCTGCGTCCCTCTCCAACTCCTCCCCCATTTCCGCCATCACCCCGTCCGACACGCACGCCACTTTCCACCTGCCCCGCTCGGCGCGCCTCGCCGCCCTGCCCGTCTGCCCCGCCCCGTCCCGGCCCGTCCGGCCCGCCCCACCCCGTCCGCACCGCCCCGTCCCGTCCACCCCGCCCCGTCCCGCCCCGTCCCGCCCCGTCACGGCCCGTCCGGCCCGCCCCGCCCCGTCCACACCGCCCCGTCCCGTCCACCCCGCCCCGTCCCGTCCACCCCGGCCGACCTCGCTTCGTTCGCCCCGCCTCGTCCGCCCCGCCCCATTCACACCGCCCAGTCCGCCCCGCCCGCACTGCCCGTCCCGCCCAGTCCTCCCCGTTCCGTCCGCCCCGCCCGCACTGTCCGCCCCTCCTCCACCCCTCCCAACCTGCCCATCCTGCCCACCCTACTGCCCGCCCCGTCCTTCCACCCTCTGTACCGCCCTTTCGCTCTTCCGATCACCTGCCTTCCCTCCCCCGCGATCGCTCGCCCTCTCTCCTGTCCGACCGCCCCGTCTGCCCCTGCTCGCCCTGTCCACCCTACCTACTGCCCGCCCCGTCCACCCTCCCTACCGCCCGCCTCCGCCTTTCCGCCCTCCCTACCGCCCATCCGCACCTCCGCCCACCTGCCTTCCCTCCCTCCCGATCGCTCGCCCTCTCCCGCGTCCGCCCACCCGTCGCGCACGCCACCACCGCGCCTACCGCGTCGCGCTGCACAACGCCCGCCGCCCGCCGCCCGCCGCCCGCCGCCCTCCGCGCTCGCGACTGCGCCTGATGGATGGCGTCGATACATCACTCGGGGATCGAGCCCCGTCCCTCGGCGCCCATCCATCGCCGCCCCTCCCCTCCCCTCCCCTCCCGCCCCGCGCTCGTCCCCTCCGCCCACGCGTCTCGCGGCGCCGGCCGGGACCTGCTATTTTTACGCGCGCCCCCCGCTGTCTCTCCCCCCGTCCCCGCCCTCGGTTCTCACGCCGCGTCCTCACGCTGTCCGCGAGGCGGCCACGCGCGTGAGGCAGCTGGCCTCCGCCCTCCCCCTTCCCCATCGTCCTCCTCCCCCACCTCGACCGCTCCGCTCCCGGCCGATTGCCCCCAATCAATGAGCCCTTCTTTCAAGACGAGATCCGGATATTTATTTCGCGCGACGTTCCGCCACGCGATTGCCAACGAATTGTCGCTCTGAAATACGGACGTGTCTTTGACGGACGGTATTGGAATCCTGGAACGTTTTCGAGGGCACTTGAGTGTCAGAATTGTAGCCGCATAGAATACAGTTCGCAGGTCAAATGCGCTACGTTTGCTTTGTATGCGGTTGAAAGCAAATGATTTTGTGAAAATAAAAAATATGAGTCCCGCGAAGTAATTTCAGGACTGTTAAAATGAAGAGGCATTAACGTCCCAAGATACATGTGTAATGCATTCATTTTATTTTTTTATTACCTATCCTCTGTGCTTTCCCAGTTTTTTTTCGTAATGAACGAACATTGTTCATTACGTTTCTGCTTTGCAAATGTTTAATAAACGTTAAAATGAGGGAAAATGAACATCGCCACATTTCTGGATATAACATGGAATACATTTTTTGGAGCACATGATCAGTGTTGACGCGCTAAAAATGATTCGCTCACTCTCTGTCATATAACGTCAACAGTATCAACTTTCTCACGCTGATGCATGATGGCGCGGCGAAGGACATCGGCTAATTGCTCGCAATTTGGCTCAGAGCCAGCATTACCATTATCTCTGCAACGACTCTGACTGATGAGGAGTTCCTGTCTTGAATGATTATTAGTGATTCCTGGCGCGTCAACTACTATGGTCAGTTGTCCCGTTCGTGTAGTGTGTGTTTTTGCTCGGGAGGTGGCGGTGGTCTTCTCCCTCTGTATGGCGAGATCCGGCGCCGACCTACCGTTGGCTAGCGGGGTTTTTCCCTCAACCAGGTATCTCCCACCAGCGGGGCTCTGCCCCAGGCAGGCCAAGCTCTATTCTCCCGACTGGTCTCCCGGCATGTGTGGTAGTGTAGTGAATGTTATTGTAAGTGTGTGTAAGGGGGGCAGATAGGACAAGGAAGTGTAAGGCAAGATCGCGCCCAGTCCGTGGCCCGTTTGATTGGGTACTGCTTCTGCATTCGCCTGGTGTTGATCGGAGAAACCACGTAAAACTACCTATCAGAGCATCCGGCCGCTAGAATTCTCTTCCAGACAGCGACTGAATTCGACCTAGCTGACAAGCTTGTGTCGAAAATCCTGCCACCATCGGAACTCGAACCTAGGGCTTCCCAGTCAGAGGGACAGCAGTGACATCAGCTGATGCCCTGAGCCATCTCTCCCGGTTACAGTCTCGACAGTTCGGGATTTCTTCAGCGACTACGTTGCTGGATTGAAACCGCGCGCTGTCTCGACAACAATTCTAGCGGTTAGCTGCTCTGATCAGACGATTTCCGTAGTTCCTCTGATCAATACCTCGCAAATGCCGAAGAAGTACCCTAACAATCGGGTCACGTGCCGCGGGCGAAATTTTCTTTTCTTTCTTGTCGAATCGTCTCCCTTACACTTCAAAGCACTACTCTATCAGACATGTTAGGATACTATTCGGATTGTTAGAAGTTGTCACAGTTGCGGAAGAGATTCGCTGAGAGCGGTACCCGGAGTAAAACCACTGTTAAGTTGATCTGTATATGGGAAAACCACTGTCAAGCTGTCTGCACTTGATCTCAGCATCCAGAGACGAAAAAATCTCCGCTACCTTCCGGGATGAAACATTCAGTAGCTTAACGGGATTAATGACTATAGAAATTGACGTGTCCGGAAACAATCTATCAAATTGCTCAGGCCATCTTCTTCATTTTCCGCTGTCAACACGCTGTGCAATATAAGTTACATGCAGTCGTTTTGATTTACATTTCGTCACCATTTCTTCATTACTCAAATTTATATTTATTCTGAAAATTCCATATTCTACGTCTGTTCTCAAGGAAACTTCTGCCCGGAAAACTTGCCTTCTTAACTTGTCTGTAGAAGTTGCTCATCTCTACACGTGCTTCTATTCTTACACTGTACTCGCAGTTCACTCGTCGCCACAATCTTTTCGGGCACTCGAATTTCCCTTCCACGTCAGCGGCAAGCCGGGTAATAGAACGTGGTTCTCGTTCTAACCTTCGGACCCACCCAAACTCATCACCCATGTGGCGACCCAAGTTTGGTGACCGCATTTCTCGCCCCATCCTAACCTTGCATCTTACCGCCTTATCTCATTCTGCCTTGATTCTATACTTCCTTCTTTCACCTCGCCCGCCCGTGGCCATGTCTCTTCTCTCTTGGGTGGCTTTCTTTATTTTTCATTTTTGTCTTTTAAACACTTCATCCGTTACTTTCCACCCAGACTGCGCAACGTTCCTTGCCGTATTCTCATCTGCTCCCACTTAAATATTCCTTTGCGCAAAGAAGTATTTCACAATTAATAACATGAAAACATTCAATTACTATGCATTTCATGCAATTTTTAGTTTCAAATAAATCATCCATGTTCCCAGAAATGTGAAAAACATTGATTTTAACACAATCGTAGATATAATAATTAACATTAATAAAATATTGAGCACATTCACTTTTCCGCATTATTTAAGTTTTGATGTAAATTTAAAACAAAACATGTTGAATTATTTGTATTTATGAAAGTGAGAATGCGTTACGTTGCAATGGTGGTTATGCGGCAAGGCTGAACGTAGACGATACGTCAACGACTGTAGGGTGCTGATCGATGATGCGAATCTAAATGAGAACCTACGGGCTGACAGAACATAGAACTTTTATTTTTTTTCTTCACTTTCGGTTTCTCTTAATTAATCTCACCATCTCATCAAATGTCCATTCTCGACTTCCTACAGCCCTGACATTCAATCTGTAAGCCACTGGCGTCTCCTGATTTACACTTTGATTCAGTACTCTGAACTTCATCCACTTTCATTTTTGTCAGTACTTTCTACAAAGAATCTCGGTTGCCCGTCGACATTCGGTGTCGTGATAAAAATTACTGCGCTGTCCCCAAAGACCTCGAGCAGTGGCGACGACCTCTGAGCCACCTGCTAGCCGCCATCCGAACTCGCATCAACCCGCAAAAAGTAATTTAACTTTCCTGCGCGTAACAAGGAAAATGAGACCCGTGGGTTTCGTCCCACCTACGACCTACTTGCTTGCCATCTACCCTCCAGTCCAGCTGGTAAATAGCCTTGCCTTCACAATCCACTTCTCCTTTTTCACAAATTCCCCCACAAGTGACCCAACAGGAAATATGCATACCGCTTATCCTACTGACAGATATCGGATCCATATGCGATCCATTCTCGATGAATCAAACAAGATCCCGTCTTGAATGGCGGAATAAAAATTTTGTGTATCCAGAAGTGCCGTTGCTAAATCTTTCTACACGTGATTTGTCCCATTGAATCAATTTGAATAATAATATCTGTAATGATTGTCACCAACTTTAACACTCTATCACCTATCGTTATCGTTACCTCTTTCATTATTTCACTAATACTTCATTATTACCATTACCATCATCTAGTTGCCTTAATAGTGTTCTCACCGTTGTTAGTAACCACCATTTTCATAACAATTAATGTCCCAACCACTATCGCGGTCACGGAGGGTGACGCCAAAATTAATGCTGGGGTTTTGCAGCGATGGATCTGCATAAGAAACCATCACCATTATTGTCATCAAAACTCCACTCCACCACTAAAACCGCTACAACAATAATGTCCTTCACAACATTACATCGTCTGTTACCATTATACTGAAAAGACAGTTTCCATTCGAAAACCACTTACTTTTATATCATAATGACAAATAAATTATCTCCATCTTGATCGTCACCTCAACATCATACCTATTATTGACGTTGCCTTCATCTCTCTCATTTTTCCACCACTAGCGACGTTTCTGTTCCCGATCGAAGCATCACGGGCGATGCTAAAATTAATCCAGAGCTTTAGCAGGGGCGACCTACGTGTGCCACTTTCACCACTATCGTCATCATAACACCATTACCATTATACTACATCTTCCGTCGTTCACTTCTATAATTGCACAAACATTTCTATCACAATCACAGTTAGTTCATCTCCATCGGAATCACCACCGTCACCGTCACACCACAGTCGTATCTTCACTTTCGCAGTCACTGTCATTAGTACTTTCGCAGTCACCGTCGCCGCCGTCACTCTTACCAGATCAGAGTCCTCGTCACTCCTATTTTCACGGTCACCATCTCCGTTATACCTTCTATCAGAGTCACTGTCTCCATCTATCGTTGCCACCTCACTCCTACTACCGCGGTCTCCAACACCCCAACTATCGCGGTCACTGTCTCCGGTACCCCTTCTATCAGGTGAGAATCTCCGTTACCCCCACTGACGCGGCGATATTCATCCATATTATTGTGGTCACCGTCACCGCTATTCCTCCTATCAAGTCAGAGTCCCCGTCACTCCTACTATCGCCAACGCCGTCACTCCCAACCCCTGTTGTCTGTCGTCACCCGTCACTCTTACTTTCGCAGTCACCATCTCCGTTACCCCTGCCAACACGGTCACGGTCTCTATCTCTGTCATCCCTACTATCATGGACCCCTCTTCCTCCCCCTCCCTCGAGGCGTTCATGACGTTTGCCGCGGGCCGCCCGTGCGATGCCAACTATCAGTTTGATGTCTCCGTCTCTTCTACTGTCGCGTTCATCGTCACCGTCATCACTTGTATCACGGCCAGAGTCTGCATCGCTTCCACTTCGCGGTCACCATCTCCATTACACCGACTATCACGATCACAGTCTCTTTCATTCCAACGGTCACGATCACCGACATCATTACCGTCATCCCTCCAATCACAGTCATAGCTTCACTCCTATTATTGCTGTCATCGTCTTTTGCCACCTTTATAATGGAGGAATCAAGGCAGACGAAGACGGAGATGCGCAGACAAATTCCAGAAAGAAGCAGGCAATACCTGGACACGTGTAGCTTGCAACAGACCCTCTTGGAAGTACCTCGAATCGCGGAGGGCCCATGTCACTACTGCAGTCGACCCCTACGTTTGAAGACATGATCCAGAAAGGCAACGACCAAGAAAAGGTGATACCTTCAAGTAAGAACTTGGTAACGCGCGGTCATGAGAAGCATGAAAGAAGTGTGGAAAGAACCTACACATAAGACTATATAGATCAGAAAAGTGCAGAGAGAGAGAGAGAGAGAGATTAAATCAAATTGGTTATAACGAACTAAGCAAAGTGAGAAAAACATCGAGAATTAATATTGACAAAACGACATCTCAGCCGAACTGAGATTATCGCCAGTGTTAGGAAATGTTAAAAATGTTGAGTTAGAAAGAATAATAAACGAAAAGTGATAGGAAGTGTACGGTGTTAAGAAAGTTTAGAAAAGAATGAGACAGAATAATTGAAAGTGACTAACTACAATAATCGTTAGAATCATTAATAAGCCAACCACCCACCCTACATGCAGGAGGCATATGCCCTTCATGGAATTAAACAAGGCTAATAATAATAATAATAATAATAATAATAATAATAATAATAATAATAATAATAATAATAATAATAATAATGGTCAGAGCTGTTATCCCAACTATAGCGGACACCATCACCCCTACTATTGCGGTCACCGTCCTGTCCCTCTTCCCTCCCCCGCTAGCCTTCCTGCCCCTATGCCCAGCGTGACGGGCGCCGCGGGCCGGCTGCGCGACGCCGAAATTAACCCGGGGCTTTTGCGGGGGCGTGGCGGGCCGAGGCGAGGCGCGCGCGTGTTCCACCGCCGTGTCCTACACGCGCCACTGCCTGTCGAACGCGCGGCCGGCCCCGCGCCCGCGCCCGTGCTCGGGCCGTGTAGGACGGTCGGCGCAGTTTGTCTCGCCGAATGCGGTGACACGCCGTCCCGTGTCCGACCATTGAGTTTGTCTCACCGGGCTGGGGAACCTCCACGTAGGGTATGGAGGCACGTTCCGAGGAATCGGGCCTCTCGGAAAATGCGTCTCTTGTTTCCTTGCATGACCGTTCGTTTGGTGGTAGTGTGCCGAAAGAATTGTTGTAGAATTGGTTCTGGAAATGATTAGAATGAATATTGGTGATAAACCATGTGGGTAGCAGTTTTCGAAATTTCTTGGGCAATTTTGAACTCGGATGGAAACTTTTGTAATTAGTTCTTAGGGATTATTCACTCTTCCAATGTTTTTAATTATAGCATTTAAACTATTTAAGCAGTTAAATTATTAAGGCATTTACATATCGACAAGTTGAAAATAATTAAAAAAATATTTATTGCGAATGTGGTCTACTCATTGATATGAAATAATGTTACTTATTATCAAGAAGAGCTTTATTAAATTACGTGGTGCACTATATTCACAATTCCTTTTAGTTACAGCAAAATGAAAAAAATATGGACAAAAGTAAATACAACTAAAATATTTATTACGGAAGTGATATTCTCTTTGATATGAAATACTGATATTTAGTTTCGAGAAAAGCTTTACTATCTTCTGAAAATTATTATTTTCACAATTTTCTCGTGATTACTGCAACAGCACAAAAGATGGTTAAGATGCTTGTAAATATTTGTATTAAGATACTTCAAACCAATGTTTCATTATGTTAATTTTTTTAATGCAAAGTGTGCATGTGTATCATTCCTGAGGTCATCTCGTTCCACCAGTAATGTCCCCGCTGCTGATGTAGAATGTACATCTCGCGCAATCCTGCGTTTGCTTTGGAGCAGAGACGTACGTTCCTCGTGAATGAGATGGATTATTTGGCGCAGACCAAAACTCAAGGGATCTAGTTCGAAATGGACGCACACAGTGACTGCAGCCCGGTTCGCGAGAGCTACGGACAAGCTTGCGCAAACTTCACGGTGTGGATTCAGGTCCGCCGTTCGGCCACGCCAAACTTCCACCCTTCCATACCACAAAAGCGCCCGCCTCACCTCCGTACCTCAGTCGCAGCCTCACATGCCATTTCCACCCACAGCGGTTTTGTCACTCACCTCAAATTGGCCGTAAACTTTGCATTCTCAGTACTTGGGAAACTGAATGGCAGAACACGATCGATTAATTGAATATTTCTCGTTCTTGGCGCGTCAGCTGCTGTGGTCATTATTCTTGTATGCGTAGTGCATGATTTATATGGGAGGTGGTGGTATTCTTCTTCCGCTGGATGGTGAGATTCGACGCCAGTCTACACGTCAGCTTGCGGGTTTTCCAGATATCGCCCACCATCGGGGCACCGTACCAGCCGTGATAAGCTCAAAATTCACGACTGGTCTCCTGACAGTTTAATGTAATAAGTGCATGTTAGTGAAAGTGTATGTATGTGAGGAGAGAGAATAGGACAAAGAAGAGGAAAGAAAGATCGCGCGCGTTTGATAGGGCCCGTTAAACATTTCGTATGTTTCTTTCTCCGACATTCATCCGGTATTGTTCGGTGAAACCTCGGAAAACTACCGATCAGTGCAGCCGGTCCCTAGAATTCTCCTCCAGACCGGAGCTGAATTCGTTCTAGCTATTTACCTAAAGCCGAAAATCCTGCCATCATCAGGATTTTAACCATAGGACTTTTCAGTCAGAGGCACTACAGTGACGTCAGTTTGTGTCCTGAATCAGCCGGTGCAGAATTGGAATATTCAATTCGCAAGGATCAAGAAACTCCATGAAACTTCGTGCTTCTTAATCTTCTTAGTTCGGGACGATAATTCTTTCCGCCTTTAGATCAGTCACTACCATTCTTGAATGGTTAACTTCTCCACAGTTACCCATTCTCTAATTGCGGTAGACGCGGAAAAGTATTTACCTTATCGTGCATTGTGGAAAAGTAAGAGCGCCGTAGAACATATCGTCTTGCCGCCACTCTAATACAGGTAAGAGGAGATATTCATACTTTTCTTCGGAAAAATAATGTATCACTCATTACATCATCCATTCCCTGCTTGCAATTCCTATTGATGAGTTTTTCACTATTATTTATTCTCTATTGTTTTGTTTTCTTCTCCAATTCTTTGTAATAATTTTGAGTTATATATTTCAGTCAACCACTATCATGTTTATGTTATCACAAATATTAGTACAGTTTTAAGACTAAGGTATTTAGTTGTAAATAATCAAACTCATACTACCTACTTTAATGAATTAAAAATATATGCCCTGTTTGCAAGTTGGTGTAAACGAGAGCTAGAACGTTCGTTCCGGATGTCTTACTTTCGCATCACCCTACCCCGCCCGAGCGCCGTGGAGCGTGCGGGCGAGGCAGCAAATTCCGGTAGCGACATTGCCAAATCAGTGGGGCGCGCTGCGCGGCGCGGCGAGGGGCGGGCGCGGGCCGCCCCGGCCGCCCACGTCGCCGGCGCGAAACGTCCGCTAATTGCTAAAACTAATTGGACCCGCGGAGGCCATCCAGAGCCGAGAACGGGCTACGAGGGCGCGGTGCCAGACGCCACTGCCCCCGCGTTCTCCTCTGCCTGCAGTCGCCGCCTCATCCATCGCCACGCCCACTCCGCCTACCCCTCCCGCTGCCGCAACCTCCGCTCCCATTTGCGTCTCTCTTTTCTTCTATTCCGTCACCCTCCCTTCTTCCCCCTCGCCCAATATTTTTGCCATTAAACGGGTGTTTTTGTCTGTCCGTTTCATAGAACATCATGTCATGACCCGCCATTTCAGATCCTACTATTCTCACCTCGACATTTCATGTCTTGCAATATTATGTATAGCTTTTTTTCACGGCCCACCATCTCTCAGTAAGCCAATTTCCCACCCCGCCATTTCACGCCCCGATATTTTCATTCCCCACCATTTCACGCCCCGCCTTTTCACGCTCTGACATTCCTCGTTTTGCAATTTCATCCTCTGCCATTTCACACCTCGTCATTTCACAGCCCGCCATTTCACGCCCCACCATTTCATGCTCTGCCATTTCACATCTCGTCATTTCACGCCCCGCCATTTCACGCCCCGCATTTCACGCTACGCCATTTCACGCCCCGCCATTTCCCACCCCGCCATTTCACGCCCCGCCATTTCACACCCCGCCATTTCACGCCCCGCCATTTCACGCCCCGCCATTTCACACCCCCACCATTTCACGCCCCGCCATTTCACGCCCCGCCATTTCACGCTCCGCCATTTCACACACTGCCGTTTCAAGCCTCGTAATTTCACGCTCTGCCATTCCACGCCCCGCCATTTCTAGCTCCGCCATTTCATGCTCTGCCATTTGATTCATTGCTATTTCACGCTTCGTCATCCGTGACCCACCCTTGCCAATCACCGTGCTGCGTTCTACTTTTGCACATATGCCCCTTTTCACTTCTCCGCACCAGCAATTCCTATTGCGCACACATCTGCCCACTTACCCTTTCTTGTGCTTTATCACTGCAGTATTTGTACGTACTTTTCGTGCCAAGTACTCCCCAATGCGATCCTCCCCTTTCCCACGCCCTTTCTGATACACTTTTGCTCCACAGACGACTTTGGCCCTCAGGGCGGCCCTCAGAGACTTCTCGTATCCTGCTCCCTGCAACGGCAACGCGCTGAACAAACACGGACATTTTTTGTGAGCAAATTGCAAACGTCCTTTTCCGAGAGGTTTATGTGTATCTAGAGAGTTTCGTCTGTACACAGTTCGATACACCTGCTATACGCTAGACAGAAAGCGTCCATAAGGCAAGAGGAAAGGCATTTCCTCCCCAGATATTTAGATTTAATTTATAGCGTTTTATTTCATTCCGTCATTTGACGTTTGCCCTCACGGATGTATTGGTCCTGTGCGTTTGTTAGCTGATTTTAGCAGTTTCCCTTCCGTTCACGCTCTTCGCGACTTTTCTTGCTTTGCTTCCCGCTCATCTCGTTGTGCTCACCCTTCTGCTTGTCCACGCCCCCATCTCTTCCCCGACGTCTATCCACGCGCGCGCATATCGCGCTTAATTTTCTCGGGACGCCGTGCGACGCGGAGGGTGGCTGTCTGCTCTGTTTGTCGTGTGCTCTGGTGCGGGTGGGAGCGGCCGAGCCGGCGAGCCGGCGAACGACGGCGGCGATGGGGATGCCTGGGTGTCGCCAGCAGAGGTGGAGGGGTCGAGAGCCGCATCGGGGGCAGCCATGGAGGTTAACGAAGGCGGAGGAGGAGGGAAGATGGAGTCTGAGCCGGCGGTGAGGCGAGAACAATCGGAATGAAATGGAGGAGGTGGAGGTGACGGTGGAGGCGGGGCCGACAGTTTAGGTGTAGACGCAGACGGAGGCGCTGGGACGGAGACGCGGGGGAGGAAGCAGAGGCGGCGCGTGGAGAGACGAAAGCAATATAAAAAGAGATGGCGGAGGCGGAGACTATGATAGAGGCGGAGGACAGGCTATTGATTGATTGATTCGATGTCTAGTAAATCTGGGCGTGTCAACTGCTAAGGTCATTAGTTCCGTAAGTGTAGTGCATGTTTTTACCCAAAAAACTTGTTGTCATCCTCCCCGCTGGCTAGAGAGATCCGGCGCCGACCTATGTTGGCTTGCGTGGAATTTCCCTAACCAGGTATCTCCCAACAGCTGGGCACCGACCCAGCCAGGTTAAGGTCTAAGCTCCCGACTGGTCTCCCGACATCTGTAATAGTGTGGTTTTTTTGTGAGTGTGTGTAAGTAAGCGGTAAAGATAGGGCAAGGAAGGGGAAGGAAAAATTGCGCGCGATCCGTAACTCGTTTATTAGGGTTCTGCACCGGCATTCAGCGGGTATTGATCGGAGAAACTACGGAAAACTACCGATCAGAGCAGCCGGCCGCTAGTGCTCTCCTCCAGGCAGCGACTGACCTAGTTAGTGTCGAAAATCCTGTCATTATCAGGACTGGAACCTAGTACTTCCTGGTCAGAGGGTCTGCACTGACATCAGTTGATGCTCTAAGCCACCTTTACCGGTGAGACCAGGCGAGAACAAGAGAAAATGCGATGACGCTGGTGAGGGACGATGCGATGACGCTGGCGAGAGGCGAAATAGGAGCAATAGCCTTTATGACAGTTAAGCTGGAGACAGCGGCTAAGGCGGAGGAGGCGGAGGATTGATTGATTGATTTTTTCGTGTTTCCGGGCGCGTCAACTACTTCGGTCATTAGTCCCGTTAGTGTGGTACGTATTTCTCCAGGGAATGGCGATCCGCTGATGGCGGATCCCTGGCGCCGACCTACCGTCGGTAGTGGGTTTCCCCCTAACCGGGACTCTCCCACAACAGGGCACCACCAATCGGGACAAGCTCAGCTCCTCCGGTCTCAGATCTGTATGAGTGTAGTGCATGTTATTGTAGGTGTGTGTGTGTGGGAGAGGATAGGACAAGGAGAGAGGGAAGGACAGATCGCGCGCGTCCGTGGCCGTTTGTTAGGGTACTGCTCCGGCATTCGCCTGGTGTTGATCGGAGAAACCGGAAAACTACCGATCAGAGCAGCCGGCCGCTAGAATTCTCTCCAGACAGCAGCTGAATTCGACCTAGCTGAAAAGCCAGTGTCGAAAATCCTGCCGCCGTCAGGACTCGAACCTAGGACCTCCCGGTTAGAGGCGCTGCAATGACATCAGTTGATGCACTGAGCTACCGCTACCGGTAGGAGGCGGAGGAGGCGGTGATGGCCCGACCGAAGTCAACATTAGAGCCGCCAGTGCGGATGGCGTTGGAGAAGTCGGTATCGCAGGCGCTTCGGTTTCTGGAAACTCTGTTGTGTCGGAGCAAGAAGACGTGACGATGCTCTGTGTGATTGTCACAGATCCTGCAAAGCTCTGTGTACCTCTGCTCCTTCGCCAACCCCTCGGTCCACACATTCTCTTTGAAACACCACGTAATGCGTTGAGCAGTACGCCGAAGTCGCACGGAAGTTGCGTTAGCGCAGTTCTCTCAATTTGCCAAGTGAAAGGACGTTTAGTATACACGGCCGTACATTCATCTACATTATACTGGGGTTGGAGTAGGTGGGTGTTGTGCACTATGTAATATTGAAGTCGCTTAACTTGTTCATAATATATTATGATTTGTACAATAAAAGTTTGAGAAATATTTTTTCCTCCTTGAAAAGTAAATCAAAAGTTCCAAACTAAAGAGATTGATATCATTTGAGGCGTCCGGTGGCCGAGGGATCTAACCCATAAATTTCAAAACATTAATTTATTGCCCAATTCAATGTGTTCATAATCAAATTCTTTTATGGATCAATATTAGAGATTTAGCTTCCTTTCTCACTGGGTGTCTATTGTTAAAACATCAATAATAATCAAAATGGATTATACCTCTAGTATCTCTTTTGCTGAGGCGTGCTTATGGAATGTATTCTTGCACATTGAAATGTGCCTCGTTAATATTGTTATTCTAAGACAACTTTAGAAAGTTTTCTTGTTTTTATCGAGAATTGTGATGTATAATATAAAATTTACGACAGATGCATGATAACGAGGACTCGCGTTTCATTACTTCAATGTTGTCTTCTGTGCATTCTTGGTAAGAAATTTTGTAAATTCACAGGGCAATTCTTAAGTTATAAATGAGATTTCTAGTAGGTTTTCATGTTGATGTTTTTTCCACCCATTTAACACGACTAAATACTCATCGAGTTTCATTATAATTATTAAATTATTCGCTTCAGGCTACTGAATACTTTCAGAATTCTCTGCATCGTTTCTTCCATGAATCATTGGCCTGAACGAGAAAAACCTACAAAATATCGGTCTAGTACCTATGAGAAGGAAAGAAAAAAAAGTATATAGTTATAACGATCGTTTTGTTTGTGTGTGTGTTTGTGTTTGTAAAAGCTGCTGTTTGTTTGCTTGTTTTGCTTGTAAAAAAGTTTTACCTGTCAATTATAAATTGTAAATCGTAAATGGCATCTGTTTGAAGACTTCTCCAGCTAAAAGAGGATTCGCGAGGCACCCCTCCGCACCGTACATGGCCCCTGAGGCTTGAAAAAGAGAAGGCAAGGAGCACTCTGCCAAGGTAGTTGAGGCGCTGCCTTGAAGTGCCAGGGGGAGAGTGTGGCAGTTGAGGAAACAGAAGGGACCGCGCGGGCGGCTGCTGGGGACTCTGATGGGGGCGGCGGACGTCGGAATAGGAGGGCGCGGCATTTGTGGAGGACGAGAGACGGTAAACGAGGAAGTGCTGTCGGAGGAGGCGGGAGCCACGGCGCTTCGGGGAAAGGGAGCTAACTGAGCGTGGAGGAGGAGGAGGAGGTAGTGATGGGGAATAAAGCCATGAAATATTTTATTTATTGAACGGCAAAGAACATTCTAAACGAATATGATGTTCCAGAGAAAATGTAGGAGCTGTGCGCGTTTTCTGAAGTTCAAAAATAACTAATCCCCCCTTTTAGTACACTAAGTTAAATAATTATTGCAAGAAACGTTTGAGACAAAATTTGATATACACACTTCCGTGTAGTAGAAACTATTGGTTTCAACATTTTGAGATGCATATTTTGATTTTGATAAGTAAACAGTGACGTTAAGCGGTGCCTGTGCAGCCTAGGTGATAAGCACGACAGACGGTATAAGAGGTGGAAAATTTAAAGAGACTTTCGCACAAACATCTTTATTAGCACAAAAACTGCCAATTGTCTCTTTGACGTTCGTTAAGGTTGGCTGCCCGAAAGAGTTGGAGAGACGTACTTCTACTGCCCCCTCCCTTGGTTTTGTACAGAAAGTCATACTTTGAATTGCATTGAATTTCGCATCTTTCGTACCGAGACTGTCATCAGTAGAGGGAGAAATTTGATGACCTACAACATCTCCAAAAATGATCAAGAAAATGCTCTTAAAATGATTTTAAAATTCCCCAAAACCAAAGAAAAATGACGTAAAAATTGATAAAAACTAATTCAGATGAACAACTAAAGCTGTTGGATACGTTACTGAAGTAATCGGGGCTTCTTCCATTCGTTCGAGTGAACTCAGCTTGCAAACTTTTGGTTTGGATTGTTTTTTACCAGGAAATCTCTGTCTTTAGTTATCCCGAAATCGGCCGAACCGGCAATGGCGCTAATATACGTCACAAGAATTACAAACTTATAACGGTTGTCAAAATTTCTGAGCGAACAAGTGGAATAGGCTACTGAATAATTCTGTGAAGAACATTTGTTGCACTTTGTAAATATTATTTGAAGCAAGTACCATTAAAAATTCCATTAAAATCGATGAAATCGGCAAAAAGTGCATTAAAAATGACGCAAAAGGGTAAAAAAATTGCTTGTTAGTGGAAATCGAAAAAAATGCGAAATAATGACCCATAAAAGAAGATCATTTCCTTTTGTTATAACATAAAATAAATTTCTAAACTAAATGGCGTTATTCTAAAGTGAAAAAATGACATTTTATTAAAATCTACCCCCTAGTCATCAGTGTTGCAGCTTGTGTTGCCCCTTGATTTGCAAACGATGTAGATTCCCTCCCAAATCAGTATTCTCGCTGACATTGTATAGTCGTTACAGAGTTCTCACAAACCATAAATTTACACCATGTGATCGCAGAGTTTGTTTCCTCTCCTGCTGATGTCTTTACCAAGGATTTTCAAAAACTAACAATATATTCAGTTAAAAAATCATTCGTTAGAACTAAAATGTACCTTAGTGAGTGATAACTTCAGGTTCACAGACGCTAATTCAAGGGCAGCTTTTTTTTCTTATTGAATATTTTGCGTGAAAATGTTGGTATGAAGGTTCAGAATTGCAACATACTGAGTTTATATCATTAGTTTGAATGTAGATATCAATAAAACTTTCTTTGCGTGTAAAATTATATATTTTCTTCCTCGTGTTTCTGACCATTTTCCTTTTGATTTTATGATATCGTTCTGTGACGTAGTCCGCTCACGCAGAAAATTCTGAGTCCGCTCATTATATGACAGCCATACCTTGTATGCTCCTTTTGTTCATACTGTTTCTCCTTTTAACCGTTTCCCCTTTCAAGCACAGCAGCTCCTGCATCTAGCTAAAACCTAACAATGCACGCCATTTTTACATTTTACATTGATTCTTCTTGCTTAGCTCTTTCTCCGCTTTCATCTCTTCATTCTTTTCTTCGACATTACCCTTTTCGCCTTCTTCCCTTTCTTCTCTTCCTGCTACTGTCCCTCTTTCGCCTGCTTATCCTTCCCCCCACGCGTCACATGCCGGTCCCGCGCCCTCGCAGCATCCCGGGGCGTGGCGTTTGCCTTTATTGATTCGTCATCAGGTTGGTTTTCAATTAAGGGCGAGTGGTAACCATGGGTTACCGGGCGAGCCCGCGCCGTCGCCCACGCTTCTCCCCTCATTCCCCCACCGCCACCCCTCCCGTCACCCCCTCCCGTCGGCGGCACGTCTCCCCGCCTTCGTGGCAGCCCGCCACGCCCCACCAGCACTCCACATCAACGCTTTCCCCCTCTCTGTTCCCCATCGCTGATTCCTATCTTTGTGGCAGCCCACCGCGACCTACTGACACTCCACATCATTGATTTCCTCCTCTCTGTCCCCCAACCCTGATTCCTATCTTTGTGGCAGCCCACCGCGACCTACTGACACTCCACATCAACGCTTTCCTCCTCTTTGTCCCCCATCCCTGATTCCTATCTTTGTGGCAGTCCGCCGCGACCTACTGACACTCCACATCAACGATTTCCTCCTCTCTGTCCCCTATCCCTGATCCCTATCTTTGTGGCAGCCCGCCACGCCCCACCAGCACTCCACATCAACGCTTTCCCCCTCTCTGTACCCCATCGCTGATCCCTATCATTGTGGCAGCCCACCGCGACCTACTGACACTCCACATTAACGCTTTCCTCCTCTCTGTCCCCTATCCCTGATCCCTTTCTTTGTGGCAACCCACCGCGACCTACTGGCACTCCACATCAATGCTTTCCTCCTCTTTGTCCCCCATCCCTGATTCCTATCTTTGTGGCAGTCCGCCGCGACCTACTGACACTCCACATCAACGATTTCCTCCTCTCTGTCCCCTATCCCTGATCCCTATCTTTGTGGCAGCCCGCCACGCCCCACCAGCACTCCACATCAACGCTTTCCCCCTCTCTGTACCCCATCGCTGATCCCTATCATTGTGGCAGCCTATCGCGACCTACTGACACTCCACATTAACGCTTTCCTCCTCTCTGTCCCCTATCCCTGATCCCTTTCTTTGTGGCAGCCCACCGCGACCTACTGGCACTCCACATCAACGCTTTCCTTCTCTCTGTCCCCTATCCCTGATCCCTTTCTTTGTGGCAGCCCACCGCGACCTACTGACACTCCACATCATTGATTTCCTCCTCTCTGTCCCCCATCCCTGATTCCTATCTTTGTGGCAGCCCACCGCGACCTACTGACACTCCACATCAACGCTTTCCTCCTCTTTGTCCCCCATCCCTGATTCCTATCTTTGTGGCAGTCCGCCGCGACCTACTGACACTCCACATCAACGATTTCCTCCTCTCTGTCCCCTATCCCTGATCCCTATCTTTGTGGCAGCCCGCCACGCCCCACCAGCACTCCACATCAACGCTTTCCCCCTCTCTGTACCCCTCTCTGTCCCCCATCCCTGATTCCTATCTTTGTGGCAGCCCACCGCGACCTACTGACACTCCACATCAACGCTTTCCTCCTATCCCTGATCCCTATCTTTGTGGCAGCCCACCGCGACCTACTGACACTCCACATCAACGCTTTCCCCCTCTCTGTCCCCCATCGCTGATTCCTATCTTTGTGGCAGCCCGCCGCGACCTACTGACACTCCATATCAACGCTTTCCTCCTCTCTGTCCCCTATCCCTGATCCCTTTCTTTGTGGCAGCCCACCGCGACCTACGGACATTCCACATCAACGCTTTCCTTCTCTTTGTCCCCTATCCCTGATCCCTATCTTTGTGACAGCCCACCGCGACCTACAGACACTCCACATTAACGCTTTCCTTCTCTCTGTCCCCTATCCCTGATGCCTATCTTTGTGGCAGCCCACCGCGACCTACTGACACTCCACATCCAAGCTCTTTCCCTTTATATCTCTCTTCCTTTCCTTCGTGGCAAACCGCCGCGCCCCATCAATACTCCACATCAACGCTCTCTCCCGCTGTCTCCCGTCCCTGTCCCACCATCCGTACTCCCTCCGCTTCCGACCGCAAGCGAGATACGATCCCCAGGACTCAGGCCGGTGAGGTGAGGGGTTGAGAATTTCTTCATCAAGGCTGCCGCGGAGCTCCTCAGGGCAGAACTTAGGAAGTTTGAATTCGCAATTTGATCTTTGCAGAGCGCCGGGAGTGGCGTTTGTATTCCAGAAGTTATGAAGCCGACCCATAAAATTGGCCGAACTTAAGACAGCGCAGTCTGCTGTTTTTGTTTATCCGTGCGCGAAGGAGATCGCGTCTCGTCGCCCTCTACAACCGTCACCGACCCCACATCCCCCCACCACCACCCCCGCCCGCCCCGTGAGTGCATTTGCAAACGCAGCTTCGAGAGCTGGAAACTTCCACAACCTACATCTAGCCGCCTCGAGGAAATATAAAGGCACAAGTACACTAGGCGAAGTACTCATGACTCAGTTAAATCTTCTACCCCCTTTTTATGAAGTAAAGCATTTTTAAGTTGTACAAATGTTTACAGAGATATCAATGTTATTATACAATATAAATTACTGTGGTCGAAGTTTATAACATAATTCTTATATTCCGGAATTTAATGCATTACCTTATTTTGTTGTCCTAGTTGTCTACCCAGTTGTCTGATCGTCAGTCTTGTTTATGTAAGGTTATATACACAGAGACAGAGACCACACGTATCATGTTGACAGTTCCACGATTTCATATTTTTGCTCCACGAACTTGCAGTAACACACGTAGTATGTGGTAGCATATTTAATGGAAGTGTCAATATTCATGAATGGATATTATATAAACCATATTCTTACATTGTTTCGTATTGTTGCTTTTTGTAAAGTCTTAAGTCATATGATTTTTTGTCAAAAGAAAATGAATGTTTTGAGTCAATAAACAATAATAATAATAATAATAATAATAATAATAATAATAATAATAATAATAATAATAATAAATTTGATTCATTTTCACATAAGTTGCAACAACAGATGTACCTGAAGGAGCAAATGTGATCGCGTGAAGTTTAAGTAAGCTTACAACGAAAACACAAATCTAGACATGTTACAAAGATATCACAATTTATAATCAAGAAACAGTTTCACAGAATAGTATCCTACCATGTATACAGAAAGTTATACAAAACAAGTTTTGTAACGAAGAGAAAAGTAACTAGCGCAAACTATGTTATGATGATAGAAATTTCAAGAATTAAATTTACAAAGGATGAACATTTTTATTTTAGTTAAATGCGGTAACTAAGAATAATTGCCAAAAATAGAAGAATGTGAAATTAAATAATAATTTAAAGCGGTAAATAATTGTGTTTAACTTAATATAAACCATAGTAAAACTTTTAGAAAAAATACAATAGTAAACATCCTTAACATACTTCTACCTCAACGAAAAGAGTGCATCCATTTTTTTAATCTTGGAATCAGAAATATGTACTTATGAAACAAAATCTGCTACAGGAAAAAAATATTCTAAATCATTTTTTATTTACCATATATTTTACTTTTCGATTAAGAGTAACTTAAATGCATGGACCTCCTTTTGTTAGTGAGTTCTAAACTTTATTTTCGTAGGCACAGTATTGTTAGAGGAACTCGTTTAAATTATTTTTCGTTGTTGCTTTGTTATGCTTGCAGCCAAACCTGCTCGCTGTTCACTTGAGATGCAAGTTATTAATATTTCACAATAACCCGGAAACTGCGCTCCAAAACCTGGAAATCTGTAACTAACCCCTAACGACCTGTAGCAGTTTAATTGCATTTGTATAACGACCAGCCATTACGTGCCCGCAGAACAAAAGGCTACCGACTTCGTTTTAGTGACCACAGCAACATTTTCGCTCAACTTTCTGTGTAAAAAGATACACAGTAATTCTAAATGTAATGTATATAAGTTCTTTTGTCTTGAGTTGGTAGTAGTGCTCTCTACAAATCATGATCGTACTAGAAAGATGATATTTCTAAACACTTTTGAACGTCATATCATAGTTTTGTTTCCCATATAAAAATAGAGATGTAGCACATTTTATAAAATATTTGCATAATTTCTACCCGAATTAAATTTCTGATAAACAATGATCATATAATACTGGCACTTATAATTTTTTCATTATAAACTTGCACGGAATGAAACATGTCGTTATGACGAAGTAAAAGAGCGAAATTAAGATAAAGATCATTCACAGAACACTCCCTAACTAATTAAAAATCAGTTTTAAAATGCCGCGAATAAATTTATCTCATAATGTTTCGAATGATATTCGTTCAGAAAATGTATTATATAATTTTGAATGTATCTTCTCTCATTTTGAAATTCCTAAGAGAAAAAAAGCATCATATGGGAATTTGATATGTAACCGTGACACTCAACAAGGTAAAATGTGTTATTTATATTATTTATATGAGATTCTATAACTCAGTTCTTCATAATTTATATCTCAAATTACCGTCTGAGACATTTAGATTACCGAAAGTAAGCGCTTTCATACTCTTTTATGTTATCAATTTTATAACTTTACATTAAGTTATAATATGTCATTAATTTATACTATATCATGGTAAAAGAATTGAACAGCAATAGTTCTCCCACACATGCTAAGTTGAAGTAATTCCTTCCTCAAATACTATAATAGCATTATCCAATATTTAGTATTGCGTACAAGCAGACAAATTTGATAAACGATATCGCACAATTTAAAGTATTTTTTTTAGCGAAGTAATTCTCATTCAGATCATTCCGCACCGAACCGCCCTCGCATGGAAAAGTACTGAGCTCACAAATTTCGTGACTGTGTTTCGGAAACGCCCAGCTCCTCCGACCTTTAGCTTCCCGATAGCAGCTCCTTGAAAATCGCATTACCCTCTCAGTCAACAGGCGTTTCGTGGTCGGCAGCAACTCAGCGGCCTCGCCGGAAACCTAAACGCGGAGAAAGGTCCTCGGAGGCGGAGCTAGGGCGGGAAGCCAGGCGCGAAGGCGGTGGGGGGGGGGCGAAAAGGTCGCAACAGTGGAGGAAAGGGTAGAACCAGGACTACGAAATGTACAAGAACGGGACAGGAAATAGGGAAATGAAAATGACGGGGCAGAAAATGGACCGTGAGAGAATGAGGGGAGGGGTTGGGGGAGGATGAAGAGTGAGAACAGTGAGAGGTGAGGACATGAAGGTAAGGAGGGTGCAGTGGGAGGAGTGGGCGGGGGGGGGCGGGGCGGTCTCGAGCGGTGTATCCCCATCGACCGCGACAGGGGCCCGCCCCGAAAATCCCATTTCATTATGGAGCCTATTAAGTTTCTTACGCGAAACTCCCCTCGGGGGGCGACTCCTCCTAGCGTCGGCCTCGTCGGTTCATAATCTCGTCTTAACCCGCCCATTAGGCTGGAACATATTTCGGCGGAAAGGGGCCGATGAGCGAGGTGGAGGCGGGGACGGCGACGGTGGCGCCGCATGCGGCCAGGGAGCGGGATTTCGGGCAGAGCGTCGTCGAAATGGTGAAGCGTCAAGGAGTAGGGGGAAGGGACAAGAGGAGGGCAAGGAGTTGAGCTGGTAGGATGATGTTTGAAGTGGAAGTGGTTTGAGAGAGTAAAGGAACATCAAGCAGGGTAGCGGTAACTAAGCCTGGGAAGGTGGGTCACAAGGCACATGCGGTAGTTCACAAGGAGAGTGAAGTGTCAAATTTACAAGGGAAAAGGAAGAGACGGTGTGTCCAAGATATGTTATGAGACGTGGGAAGATACAGGAGTCAAGAAATCTGCTAGTCGATGAAAAGATCGAATAGGAGGAAGATGAAGCAGTGGGCGTGAAGTGTCGAATACGAGGAAGAGGAAAAAGGGGGTGTGAAGTGTCGAATACAAGGAAGGGGAAGAAGGGAGTGTGAAGAGACGAATGCAAGGAAAAGGGAGGGGGCGTGAAGTGTCGAATACGAGAAAGAGTTAGGAGGGGGCGTATAGTGTCTAATACGAGAAAGAAGAAAAAGACGTCACCAAGTACGTTGTTTAATGAGAGAAAAATTAAATTAAATTGAATGAAAAAAGAGTTGCAATACGCCCCAGAAATCGCATAGTGAACAGCAGTGTGTGCGGATACGATGTGTGACGGAAGGCAAGAACAGACGGCTTTGTAGAGTACGACTTGAGGACCCGCGGAGGAGGCGAAGGCATGCGGCTTCGCTGGGTGAGGTTTAGCGCAGACGGGAGACGGGCGGTGGAGGCGGCAGGGGCGGGGCGCTACGCCATAATCCCTCCGTGCTCCTTAACAGGGCGCTCTATGCACTTCGCCGACTAACACCCCGACCACTGGAGCCTCGAGAACCCAGCGATATGAACCCACGGCGTCATAACGTTTGAGTACATGCTCGTTCGGAGGAAAGACAATAGCAGGTGAGAATTGAACCGTTCTCCAGAATTGCTTAATAAGTGAGTGAGTATTTATTGATTCCAGGCACGTTAACTATTTTAGCCACTAGTCCCGTTAGTATAGTGCATTTTGGCTCAGCAGTCGTGATGTTTCTCCCCCGTTCGAACGTGAGATTCGGTACCGACTGCCATCTCATTTTGCAATTTGTTTTCTCATCCATATCTCCCCGCTATACCGGAACAGCTTAATAATAATATTTTATTTTCAAAAGGAACCACAAATGAGGGTTCTATTTTCTCTAAGGGTAGTACATTCTCCAAAAATATAAGAACCTCTAGCTTGATTTTTAAATTTATTGATGGAAGAGACAATATCGCTAGTGAGTACGAGTAATAATTCGAACGCTATACGAGTAAAAATTCACGAACGCTTTTTTCTCTTACATTATGCTAAGCCGAACAATTTAATTTACAATACACGTGCGTGTATTTTATTTTCAAAACTCATATACCACATAAATGTATATGATAAGTAATTACATTCTGAATGGTGTTCCTTTTGTCTCATTTATCCAGAGTTGTGCTTTTCAATTACTTCGTATTGTGCGTGAATAGAACAGTTCGCCTAAACACGTGACATTCATATTGGACAAGTTCTATTCAAACTTGTGACGGTAAATTTGATTAGAATTCCTCGCGAACTGGTAATAAATCGAAACATAAATAACGTAGTAACAGGTACTTCTTCAGAAGTATCAAATATTTTTCAAAACAAAACATTTATCAGTCTGAGATTATTATTCGGAATACTGGTGTCAATAAATACATCCTTACGTTCTCTTTCTGCGGATGTGATCGAATAACATAACCTTACGGCATTATTATTTGAAATTCAGATCTCTCTTGCCTTATTCTCTGTCGCTTCTCAGCAAAGTAAGTCCATTTTGTTAAATACTTCAATTTGATGACAAATGTTCCTCCTCTGGTTTAAAACTCCAAATAAAACTGACTCGGCCTATCTCATATTTCGTGTTCTTGTAGTTACGTGAGAGAAATATTGATAGAGTTCAACGAAGTAAATTTCTGTAGAGAAATATTAAATATTTAATTTTAAAAATGTCGAAATTGCCCTCTGGCATTACTAATAAATTCCATAAACTCCATTTTAATCTATATTTCTTTTCTACTAACTCAAAATTACATTTTTCAGGAGGTTGTATTTTTAGTGTTAATTTGAGGCAAATTAGTAAATTTGTTTAGTGTTTTCATATCTCAAAATTCCAAGTTACTAAGCAAAGATTAACTATGAATTCGCCCCACTCCAGCTGTAAAATGAAGGAGCACAAGGGGCGGATCACATTAAGTTAGAAAAAGCTCTTCCGAAGAGTCTGGGACTTCCCCTATAATAAAATTCACGCCGAAGGAAGAGATGCCGGAGATTGGAAACTGTGGAAGATTACAGTCGCGATGAGTTACAGAAGCCGTGGTGAGATACGACTGAGTGGAATTAAAAAGTTGAACCTCGAAATAACGAGATATTGGTTCCTTGTAATTTACGAGACGATAGAACGATCAGCTCTGGAACGAGAAGCAGTCGATTTATTTGTGGTATCGAAACGCTTCTGTTTTGTTTTTATTCTTTGTTTTTGTTTTGTGTTCTTCCTGTTTCAAGGTTCTTATGACATAAGTCAACTTTGATGAGGTGTAAATCTGAAAGAGAATGTCGGAGAGATAATTTGAGAAAAGCAGTTTCTGGTATTCCTTATTTATCTTTCACTTTCAATTGAAAATAATTGTATTTTTTATCAATCATATTCTCCATCGCACATTAGATAAAATGTTCAGCTCCTTCGAGAGTAGTTTTTCAATGTTTCTTCCCTGAATACTACACTATATTTCAAGAATGATTTATTCTCTCTTTAAATTTAATATTTTGTTTTTATTTTCATTTGATTTAGGTTTGTTCCTATTTATAACTTCCGCGCAAATTATTATAAGTTTTTTATTCGTGGTTTTCATGCAAATATATAAATATTCAAAAATAAATAATAAATTTGAACACAATGATAAATTAGTAATCTCGTTCTTTCGCGACGTGTTTTCCTCCAAAAAATCATAATATCATTTATTGAGAGTGCAAGGAATAAGAAACAAGCTGGAATTTCCGATTCAAAAATGCATATAATCTGATATTTACTTTCTTCCTCCATGCAAATCTCTCAATACTTTCCCCTGGAAAGCAAATACTCGTAAAAACGGAACACTGAAAAACTTCAATATCCGTGCTTTCCCTTCAATGTTTCAGATAGGCACGCACAGTTGTACCATACTCACGGTCCGCATTTACAACTGACAAAAGCAACCACACGAGAAACAGATCTTCCGGAAGTCCCGAAACAAAATTGCAAAGACCCAGATGACGAGAAAGGATGACGGTTTCCAAAACAAAACTTCAGGAAATCGAAAAGGGTGGCTGGCACTCCAAGCAGCGTTGGGATTATTACGTGAACAGATGGATGGCAGCTCGACATTGGCTGTAGGTGGTTGGATCAGGAAGGCAAGAGAGTGGGAAGATAAGACCACCAAGGGAGACGGCGTTGAGGCGAACCGCCCGAATCGTACACGTGTGTTTGTCTCTGGCACTTTACCGGAAGTGCTCTTCCAGAGGCGATCGTCTCACGATACGGCTCGCGTCACGTCCAAAGCTCCCCCCTCCCCAGGCAACATCTGGCGTAAGGAGTCGGAGACCCGAGTGGCGTCGCCGTGTCATTACGAAGCGTCTTGGCGCGATTGGCTGGAGCGGAGGGCGATATTTCGGGGATCCATCGCAACCGTTCCGTCTTTTTCGCCTGGACGCAAAGCCGCCGCCGTCGCCGTTGGTTCTCGGCTGCACGGATACTGAGCCGTTCTCGCTGGGTGCTTCTTCTGGATCGATTCGCGTTTCGCCGCTTGCTGGGTGCGGCGTCGTGGGGCTAGGAGAAACACGGTGTGACATTGCTTATCTCCTCGCCTTGCAGCGAATAAGCACTTGTGGTGCACATTACGTGTGTAGACTCCAAGGGAGAAGGAAGTATAAGTGACCAAAATATTGTAGATTAGGCACTAATTGGAACGTTAAAGTACAAATTAGTATCTGCAACGTTAGTATCAAGCCATCATTTTGAAGTCAAATGTCATTTGGTGTAATTATTTAGAATTGATAGTTATTTAGTCTTTTGTCTACAAGAGATTTGGAAGTATATTTTTTTTACATCACGGTTTTCTTATATCAAATAAAATGTGTTTTAAATATCCTATAAAAACACATGCTACGAAAACCTGCTGAAAGTATTCGCTTAATAACGCCGGAACGTGTGTCAGTATCTAACATATTCTTAAAATGTAAAAACGTAACTATTTACGTATGTATGAGGATATCGCTACGTGTTATTTCCTCAAAAACAAAATATCACTATAATTATTGCTCGAAATTGGCAAGAAAACATCTGAGAAGCCGACAAAATATATATTTCTCGATATCAATGTGTTAGCTTAAATTTTGTAAGTTAATAAAAGGAACTAGAAATTATTTAGTTTGCAGTTTATCTACGCGACACGCTGCCCAGACTATTCTGGTCAACATGGGGTCGGACGAAGTGAGCGGGGTGGTCAAGGTAAAAGATTGAACAAGACCAGCTTTGTGTGCGAGAAGGGCTGGGTCGCTTAATATATATGTGTGAGATAAATATATAACCGGCAACAAGTGATAATCGGCAATGTTAGGCTTGGTTAATCTATACTATAGAGCAGCCGATTTTAAGTACTAATTGAAGGAAATCTTGTTTTTATTTCAAAAGAAAACTAGACAAATGAGAAATAAATACGGGATATAATATTCACTAAATCTGAAGATTACAATCCCATAAAAATTCACTCACTATGGGACATAACTTTTTTCCACTAACCGAACAAACCGGTCCAATAGATACTTTGCTCTTCCTCTATTAAAGCCTCTTCTCGAATCAGCTGGAATCGACCCTCCCCCACTCAAACAGGTGCCTTTCTAAGTACTGGCGCGCGCTCCCCAGCCATTCGCTCTAGAAGCAGCGATAAAACGAGTTTGCGGTAATGAAACGGTGCCTTTACAACGGTGTTCCCCAGATCCGTTCTTTTCGCCAGTCTATCGCGACAGGCTTTTTCTACACTGTCAGTTCACGCGTTCAACTGTCTATTGACCGCATATGACCGCGACTGTGTATTTACCATGCAATTGAAATGTCGACCAGGACGTTTTACTCGTAGTCGGGAACGGACTAGAAATTCATGGACGACACTGGCGATTATTCTAACGCCAAATAAATTGTTAAATAGCAGGTCGATCGACGCCACTGAATAGATAGAAATTGTCGGTGTCGGTTTCCTCTGGTGATATAAATGCGGATGCCAGGTCACTTTCTCAAAACATAGCCGGTATACAGTGCGCGATCTTTCTTTCCCAATTTTCTTCCAGCTTCAATTTGTAGTCTGATTATGTACTAATCTTCCATTCCAAACTCTTTTGGAAGAGAAGGCGTTGTTTGCAGTTTATTCAGCGCCAAATTACAATTCTGTGCTTACGAAAGTCACAAGGCACACTGACTCACGATCCCTTGGAAGGCCTGGTTTATATACTGGGAGGTAACATGATACATTAGAATGGTTGGCTTAACGGCTAGTTGGTTTTGGCACAGTCAACCTAACCTTTTCTAGGCGTGCTTTGTGAAAACATGCTGCGTATTTTTGTGTTTTTGTAGTAGTGAAAACGTGTTGAAAATGCTGTAGGTTTACACTTAAGATTTTTCTTAGAAATTTATAAGTAGAAATGAAGTAGCAGTACAATAGAAACCGCCAAAATGTTAAAAGTAAACATATTAAAGATGTTGTAAGAGAAATTGTTCTAGAATCATATTTTTTTAAAATCCTTACTGTATCCTACTTTAGTTTCATTCGCCGATCAATGACCGTCATCTAGGGTAATGAAAAGAAGTTGTATTTGAATATGTATCTCAGTTTAGAGTCCTGTGTATTCCATAGCCCCACCTGAAATAGAGAGAACCCAGAAATATCGCGCAACACACCGCTTCCCACCGACCCTGAGTTTCACCTCGCTACGTGAGTTACGTGCATTGTTTGTTGAGCCTTTGCGTGCACGTCGCAGGACCTACGCTCGTGAACGGTTAACGCCCGGTAATAAACGCGATGAAATCGGAAAGGACGCAATCGGGCTTCCTTTTGTTTGTTTACGCCGCGGCGACCTGACAGGTAAAGCGCGTTCCTGCGGCCCCCACCAACGACAACGCGAGCCTTCAATTGTTTGCACCGCACGGGCAACACGCGCCGATGCGACGCGACGTGCCAACCGGCTGCGCGATCGTCACTTTTTGCGCAGCCCCTTCCCCGCCCTCCCCACTCCACCCCACCCACCGGAAGAGGTGGTTTAGTGTATCAACTGATGTCACTGCAGTGCCGAACCGCGAGGTTCGACTCCCGATGGCGGTAGGATTTTCGACACCAGCTTGTCAGCCAGGTCGAATTCAGTCGCTTACTGGAGGAGAATTCTAGCGGCCGGCTGCTCTGATCGGTTTTCAACGATTTCTTCGATCAACACCAGGCGAATGTCGGACTAGTACATAAACAAACGTGCTCTGGGCCGCCCCCGATCTTTGCTTCCTCTTCCTTGTCCTATCCTCATCCAATTACACACACACTTACACTAACATTCACTCATACACCGGTACGGGGCTTAGAGCTTGTCCCGGCTGGAACAGTGCCCCGCTGGTGGCAGATATCTGATTGGGGAAAACCCCGCTAGTCGGCGGTAGGTCGGCGCCGGATCTCTCCATCTTGCGGGGGAAGATCACCGCTACCTCTCGATGAAAAAGAATGCACTACTCTTACGGGACTAATGACATAGTTGACCCGCCCGGAATCACTAATAATCGATCAATCCTCCCTTCCCTTCTCCATTCCTCCTCTCCCCTCCTTTTTCGGCCTTGCCTTCCCTTCAGTCGCTCGTTGTTGGTTTTTCAATACGTGTTGTCTGCGTTGTTTTCTCATTCCACCGACGCTGCGCCAGTTGGAGTGCTAGTGGTGGTGACTGTTCCTGTTCATCTCGCGTTGATTGTCTGGCAACACGTAAAATCAGCGACAAAAATAATAGGATCCATTTGAGGGGAAATTAGTAAACTGTTTGGAGGCGGAGAATCGTGCTCGCTGCGCTACTATTAATCACGTTGCACATTCACACAACGCAATTCTCGAGCTGAGGAAATTACGCCGCTACTTCCCGGAGCATATAAATTACATTTTTGGCGCGATTCGGAGGACTACTGCAGGATTTGCTGACGCTCTCCATTGAGGTTGTCGCATTTCGGTGTTTGGATGCCTCTGCATTGCTGAAACCAATGTTAACTTCACTTGTCAGAAGGACTTGTATTTTAGGAAGTTAGCACTGAAGGTGAATATTTTACTCCTTTATCAGATACTCTCTCTGGAAGTTTCAAGAACAGGGCACGTTTTTAATTTGTATATGCGGGATATTTTTTTCGTCCATGTTTTTTAAATTGTTCCTGATGCTATACAAAGTCGAGAAATTCGAGAGAGATTACTCGAGCACTTTTCTTTGTTTTCGTAAATTTCAGTATTCTTTATATATATTGCAATCCTTGTGTGTATGCAACTTATTATAAGAGTTGGTGACGAGCTAATCTGCCACATTATGATGTACTTTGATTGCTTCGTTGTTTTATTTATATTGATCTTTTATCTCGGCGTTTTGTTATGTTCTCTGAAGTTTGGTAAGAATCAATGTTTAACTCTAGACGTTCAAATGGATGATTTTTGTTTTCAAGAATCTAAATTAAATGTATGATTTTTGTTTTCTAAATTAAATGCCCGCTGAAACCAGTGGTATCGCGTTTAGTCTTCGATGTTTTTCAGTAACTCAATTCAAAGAGTTTCAAGACAAGCATAAATGTAGCTTTAGAATGTTACATGCATAATTTTAATTTTTTTCCATTTTAAGTTTTGAAAAAATATCCAGACACAAATGGATGACACAAATATAAATGATGAATATTCAACAGTTAATCTTATACTGTTAGATCACTGCTGTTAACATTCTCAAGGAAAATATAAAATATATCACGCTACGCCAAAAAATGTTACTCTTTTCGCAACTAAGAAATAAAATGTCACTTATCGACAACTTACCTTGTTTTCCATTCGTCTAGCAATCAAACAAAAGACACACAATACAGTACGTCATCAAATAACATATTTATAAAATATACGATCTTCATCTTAAAAATGTAACATTGGCATCCAAGAAATATAAACTTTTATTTGCACATTTACATAATCAAAAACTATTTATTGACTGTAGATTCTTTTCACATTTTTCAATCGAACTTACTTTATCAAAAATTGCCCAGCCTAATTAGGACACGTTGGCAATGCTCCGTTTTTTGAATAATTGATTGAAGTATCAATCTCTTAAATTATTATTATTATTATTATTATTATTATTATTATTATTATTATTATTATTATTATTATTATTATTATACTCACAAATACAGCACAGCCGGTTGATAGACATACTATTAATTAATGTATAAATAGCTACATAGTAAGCTCCTCGAATGTAAACACATTACAGTAAATTTTGCATCATGTAGCTAACTTACACGACCGACCCTCGCTAATTCGAAACTGACGATTGATGGAAATGTCATCGAAACTTTAATATTTGGAATTTTTAGACTTTTGAGTTGACAAGTAAACAAGGAAGCAACTTAACAAACATTTAAATATTTGGTTTGTTAAGTTAATTTAATTAACGCTCATTTTCACATACATAGTAAATTTAGTTATTGCTAGCGATGGTGTTAATGTTTGGTGCATTCACGTCAGATATTAACATAGATATTCTATAAAAACATAATTTAAAACAATTGTGTCCTCTGACAACTTTACTGTCGAGGAAATGCGCCGTTACAGATTTTTTTTTCAAATACTTTATCGGTCATTACTCAGTTTCCGATTTCACGTAAAGTATGTCGGTTATGTATCGTATTATTTATACTCATATGTATGAATGCAATCCCCATTACATATGCGTTTAATAAAAGCGAGAATTCGCAGTGAATTTTGAGACACAACTTCGTCCTAGGTACTTTTCTTACCAGTTAATTCCGACGAGCCTTTCAAAAGTCCCAAACATTTCTCAATGAGGTTTCGGCAATCCGAATCTCCAATGCAGCGTTCCCCATTTCAATTTCAAGGTGTTTGATCATTGAGAAGCTCCTCCTCTCAGCCAATCCGGAGCTGATGCGGTCCCTAGGCGTGGCGCCGCCTGTAGTAGTTCATGGACGTAGTTTAATTAAACCATCAATTCTGCATGAAGTGTACGGCGTGCGTGTATTTAAATTTTATTTCCCCTGGGGCAGTGAACCGTACTTGGAGAATCGGTTTTGGTGAGTGGTGGACTTTTAATTGGGCCATTTTCTCCAACTGTGACCAGTCTATCTGCCATTTCTATTTAACTTCCCATTCGACAGTTTAAAGAGTTACGGCTGTTTGCGTGTATTATTTGTTTAGTTTAATAGCATGTTTACGGGAGGTACTGCGTTGTATCATTATCAATGACTGGAAGGACGAGTTAATTTCGCGACTAATCCTCTGAGAGGGAAATACGGGGTTTAAGTTATGAACCATTTTCAGGTACATAATAATGATACATATTTAACTTTAAGAGTATTCTTAAATCACCACTTCTCTCTTTTAGGTTTAAATGTGTAATTTTATACTGAGAAAATACAGAATTTCCTAAGAATAGCAGTGCTTGCATAACATGTGACCGTAATGACACTCTTCATTATATATACACGTTTCATGATCATGATGACAGGAGTGAGTAGATAATAAGGTATCATTTCGAGATATTGCTGATGTAAGAATGAAATGTTTCATTTCATGCCATTTTGACGCATTATATAAGAACGAAATTCTCAGATATTTCGAGCCAGATAGGTAATCGCTCGTAGTCAAATATTATTTGTCGAAAAGTCAATCGCCGAAGTCTAATGTCAATGTTATGATCTAACAGTTTTTATCATTATATCAGAAATATACTGTGTGTTTATATAATTATTATTTCTGAACATAATTATTTTGTTTAATTTGATCTTAAATAAGACTCTGCACCTAAATTCTACATTTTTTTGTGATTCATTATTCACGCTACTCATCGTGGCACACTGCTGCAGAAATACTTTCTTACTATATGATATGATTACATATTCCACCTATCACTTGAATTGTAAGGTGTCTAGGCAGCGGATAATGCCATTGCTTAGTCCCTCGGTGTATTGCGGCTTGTATTCAGCGCCATTGCAATCGCGAGGTTTGTCACGTCAGATCAACCAAGCTCTCTCCTCCCTTCGTGACGCTACGATCATATCGTGATTTTAGTCTTGGCTCTTCCAGTCATGCGTCTTCTGTCCTCGTCACACTTTTAGTTCACGTACACCAGCGACCGTACAGCTTGTCCTCAGGCATGACAGTCTCGAATAATAACCTCCTCTCCGTCTCCGACCGTCCTCATCGCCCCTTAACTCGCCCATACCCCATATTTCGCGTCCGCTGACGCCCCCGCAAATGTCGCGCCATCGTACTTCCCTCTCCCTTCTCTCCCCTTTGCCTGTCCTCTTTGTGAGTGCCGTTTCTCCTGCAACTGAACCTGTTGTCGTTTCCTCCCTCAGTTCATGCCCCTTCGAAATTGGTCGATCTGGCATCTGCGTCCTCCTTACGCTGGACTCGCGGACACCTGCTCGCCTTCGCTACCCTGACGACCTCGCCGTCCTCAGCCGCTTTCCTCGAGCTCTTTCACGACCTCCTCCTCTGCCATTCCTCCCCATCCCGTGCATTTCCACAGCTTCCTCACCACACACACACATCCGTTCACACAATGAAGCCGCGACTCATTGTACTCCCAGCTCCTGTATCACCGCAGTTGTCAATCTGGCGGCTTCGCTGCTCGGCTCCCAATGTGCGGAGATGGTCGGCGTCTGCGAGGCTGATTCGTCACATCGCCACGTCCGCCCCGCCTCCCCCATCCCCGCCCTATCTCCTGTTTCACTGACATCACTCAGCCTCCATTCCGCCATCCTCGCCCAAACTTCGTCCAACATCCATCGTGACTGGATATGTTTATCCCGTTGACAACCCGCCTGGTGCTCGCCTCCTTCCCTTGTACTCGCTACACATCCTCTCCACCTCCACTCGCCTCCTCACCCTCCTCACCCCCCGCCACGTCATTGCTTCGCGACTCCGCCCCGCCTCCTTCCCGGCTCCACGCCTTCTCGCCTCCGCCCTACCAATGTTATTCACCCTGCCTCCGCCCGCCCTTCCCCCGCCTTCATACCTGCCACCACGCTGCGCCCACGCCCCTACCACTCCCCCGCCACTACTTCACGGTGCCTCCACCGCGCCTCCTCCCATCTTCCCTCGCCTCCACCCCTCCTTCACCCCGCATCTTCCAGCCTCCCCTCCCCACTACCCCCGCCCCAGCACCACCCCGCCTTCCCCCCGCCTTCCCCCCGCCTCCACCCTCCGCCTACACCTCGTCTCCATCTAACATCTGCTCTACCGTTTCCTCTCTAATCTCCATTCCTCCCTGCCTTCGCCCCTCCCTCTTACCCCTTCATTCTCTGCCCTCCCCCGCACTCCCTTCATGACTCCCTCACGCTAGCTTTACCCGCCTTTTCCCTTCCCTGTTCTCCCCGCACTCACTTGCCCTCCTCTGATCTCTCCCCGTCCCTGCTCCCTTTGCTACGAGCGCAGCTGTTTGCACGGCCCTTTGCACAAAAGGGTTTTCCTTTTCACGCCCGTTGGCGGCGGTTACCGCGCGCCGCTCGAGACAATGTGAGCCCCAGCTGCTGCTGCTGCTGCTGCTGCTGCTGCTGCTGCTGCTGCTGCTGCTGCTGCTACCGCCGCCTTGTCTTGCCGTGGCTTGCCTTGCTGCCTAGTCGCCTTGCTCTGCCGCGTAGCCGATCACCTCCCAACTGGAGTCGCGCCTTCTCGTCTTCAGCTGATGGAAATGCTATTTTACTTCAATGGAGAACGCGCGCAAGAGCTTTTTGGAAAGTAGCAGCGCAAATTAGAACCGAGTTTTTCGACGAGGCCGAAGCGACTAAGAGAGATTTCGTTGTTTTTTTTTCTTTTTTGAGGCGAGTATATGTTACAATTGTCCTTGTCTAGCTAATAACATATTTCGTGATATTTAAAGATTAATAATTGATTCATAGAGAGTTTTCATGTTAGGAATTTAAGAATTCACAAATTCCTCAATTCAAAATGTATTCATTGAAAAGGAATTTTAATTTCCTTCAATTTCATTAGCCTCGTTTATCCGACATTCCGTATAATCTGACGATCCAAACTGCTGTAAAGGATCCAACCATCTCCAATTAAGAAATCATTAAAGAAGCTGTCAGGCGATGATGAAAGTATAGAAAAGGACAGCACAGATGAAACCGAAGAAATAATTCTACTTCTACAGCAAGGAATCTAATGATGCAAAGAAAGATTTGCAAGAAACACATAGTTGAGGGATAATGATCACTATCAAGTAACTGATGTACATATTATCATTCTTTATTGCGATGACAGCAAAATCGAAGATCAGTATCAAGTACCGAGGAGGAGCCCAAGAATTTCACGTATTGCTAGAGCAAATTCTACAGAAAATGCAGGTAAATACATTGGACAGCAAGAAAGTATATTGTAGAATTGGTATATTGTTGCTACAAATGTCACGGACTGACCTTTAAGTACATATTATTACTTCAAACAATTGTGCAACAATAATACACAACTAGCTGCTCATATTTCTGTTATTTTTCTGTTTTGTATAATAAACACGCTTACTAGGAGGCGGATTTTAATGAAATGTCATTTTTTTTCTTTTCACTTTTGAAAAATTCCTTTCAGTATAGACATTCATTTTATGTCATTAAAAAAGCAAATGATCCATTTTATATGGCATTTATTTTTGCATTTTTCGTCTATTTGTACTGATAAGTCATTTTTTACTTTTTCCGTCATTTTAAAGTATTTTGCGCGCATTTCATCGATGTTAATATCATTTTAATGGTACTTGCTTCAAATAATATTTACGAGGTGGAACAAATGTTCACAACATAATACCTGAGTGGCCTATTCGATTTTTTGGCTCAGATATTGTAATGTCAGCCGTTGTAAGTATGTAATCTAAGGTTCCTATGACGCCTATCAGCGCCATTGTCAGTTCGACCGATGTCGGGATAACTAAAGACCGACCAATTTGAAAGCATTCGGGAAAAATAATTTTGTAATTGATTCCTTACTTTTAACTTAGGCTTTTCGTTTGGTCGTCCATTTCATTTATTAAAATTCAAGACCGCAGGCAGATATTTCTGTTTCTATTTCAGGAGCAAGTGGAAACCCGTCGGCGTGCCGTATCTACCTCGTGAGATCTGCCCTGAGCCGAAATCGCTTCCTTTGTAGCGCGTGGCCTCCGGCGGCCTTGTGAGGCTGGGAGGGGGCGGGGCGGAGGGTTGAGCCTTGCGCGATGCCTCGCAAGCGAACGTGCGCCTGCTGGGAATCCCCGTAATTGAGTAAATGAAGTGACCGGTGACAAAGCGGGTGAGCGCGCGCTTCCCGGGAGCAGGCGGCGGTGGAAAAGGACGATGGGTGGGGGGGAGAGGGGGAGGTTGGTTCTGGAAGAAACGGCGCGACGCGGCTGGCATGCGCCCTCTCGCCTCGTCTCGCTGTGAGCGTCCGGACGGCCAGCTTGCGTCTTCAACGACAAGTAGTCGGCATTGTTGCCTTCTAGAGGGAAAAATCGCGTTGCATCTGTAAGAGTAAGATTACTGTATTCAAAAGACGTGTATATTTCACACCCTCACATACATAATTACTTTATACATATAGAATTTAAGCTTTTGCATTCACTTGTGTGAGAAATTTAAATTGTATTTATTTGCATTTAAATTGTAATAACTCAAAACAGTTTGATTTGTTATATTAGAGAAAAATTAACGAATCATTATGAAACAATTTTTTGCATTAAGAACATTTTGAGTCAATAGTAAAGCTAAATAACATTATTAATATTTCCATTCTGAATATAAGTTTTGAATTGCAATTTAAATATGAGGAGAAGAAAACTGTTCGTATGAACATTTTTCAAGTAAAACATTATTCATCATTCCGCAATGGCCGAAATTTGTGTAATACTTGGTCATTGGTAATCTGGCTAATTGGTTCTGACGGACGGGAGAAAAAGAAGAAGCAGAGAATAAATAATACGGTGATGATGAAACTGGAGATGGTGATAAAGTTTATGGTGATAAATCGTGTGGTGTTGATTAAAGATTATGTTAAAGCTGGTTACGATGTTAAAGATAAGTAAAACGGTGATTGCGACGGTGCACATGATGGTGAAGAATATGAGAAAGATCAAGAAAAAGAAGAAGAAATCCGCGTTTCAGCTCTGAGATTAAAGCTTATTTCCGGAAAAGCAGAGCACTTTCTGCGGAACGTGATAATTTCATTTAGTGATATTTGTCGTGGCTGTGTCCGGCTGTGGCATCATCAAGGGCCGCGAGCTGCGGCAACGAAACTTTCCTCACGGCTGCGACGAAGCGACCTGGCCGGCTACTTGGGTGGGTGGGTGAGTGGGTGGGCGGGCGGTCCGCGCTCGCGAGCCGGGACGACGCTTTTAATCCCGCGGAAGTGATGTCGACCATTTGATACGGCGCAGGCGAAGGGTGCGATGCGGAATGGGGACGGAGGAGGCGTGGCAGAGTGGGACGGAGAGAGATGGAGCGAGGTGGAGCGGAGTGCGGGCGGCGCTGTGGAGCAAGAGGGGTGCAACGGGATGGAGCGGGACGGGACAAGGAGGAGCGGGTCGGAGATGGACGGAGCGTGACGTAGCGGGAAGGAGCGGGACGGAGGGAGGTGGAGCGGGGCGGAGATGGACGGGGCGCGGCGATGCGGAACGGAGCGGGCCGGAGCGGGCCGGAGGAAGATGGAGTGGGTCGAAGATGGACGGAGCGGGACGGAACGGAGCGGGACGGAGATGGACGGAGCGGGTCGGAGATGGACGGAGCGGGTCGGAGATGGACGGAGCGAGACGGTGCGGAACGGAATGGGGCGGATTGGGACGTAGAGGGGCAGAGCGGGACGGTGCGAGGTGGAGCGAGACGGAGTGAGACGATTGGGTACGGAGCGGGACGAAGCGAGAGGGAGCAGGGCGGATCTGGATGGAGCGAGACTTTTTCGGGATGGAGTGGGACGGAACGGGGCGGCGCGGGGTGGAGCTAGACGGAGCGGGGCGGAACGCGCAGTGTGGAGCGGAGCGGGATGGAACGATGTGGAGCGGGGCGGAGATGGACGGAACGAGACGGTGCGTTACGGAGCGGGTCGGAACGAGGCGGAGCGGGTCGGAGTGGCTTGGTGAGGGTAGGAATGAGACGGGGCGAGGTTGAGGGGGCGGGGCGAGTGGTGGGGTGCGGGGCGGCCTGGGATGGCGAACCGGAGAGCGCGTGCAAGGCGCCTGGCCGCACGCCACTCCCCTGCTATTCGTTAGCCGCCCTCCCTTTCACCGCCCACCCTCCCTGACTACCCACAGACCTCGCCCTCTCGGAGCTGCTCTGCGGCATCCGAGGCCTGCGCCTCGCGCGGGGATAGACTGGAGCCCACTTAGCGACGCTCCGCGGATCTTTTGGCCGTGCGTAACGCTCTGCCCGATTTGGTTCGGGCAGTAACGTTGTCCTGTTGCCAATCTTTATGAGTCTCTAACGCCACAACACGAAGCTTCTGATTCTTTTTTAACTTAAAATAACGTAATTTGTATTTTAATTTCAGCTTTTAGCAAATATAATGCTAAAGAAAAATAACGTTAAAATAATAACGCCTTTACGGATTTTAAAGAGTGGATTTTACTGAATTGCATGTTTTTTTGTATACCAAAATAAAATGTTAGTAAACCTTCATTATCATGGTTCGAGTTTTTTAATTAATTTTCTTATCCAGTCGCTCTTATATGGTGTGCAGTTACGTGTTTGGATTTGATTAACTAGCTCATTATTATACCCAATTTAATAATTATTCCTGCAGTAGATTAAATTTGTTTTTATTGTTTCCTAAATAGTAATGGATGCTGCAAAAGTAAACATAATTTCATTAATCATACAAACATACGTTTAGGAAATATATAAATTTATTAAAAGGGATATTGGATAAGATAATGCGTTTATTATACATTGATAAAAGACAATTTCGTGCTAATTAATCATTTCACATTCCCCCTACTGCACTCGAGAATAATCAGCTAATTTGCACGTAATGTTCTCTTTTAGTCACGTGTTAGATATATATTGTCTAGACTGAATGACTGTTTATTGTAGATGGTTTGATTCTGATGTTATCAAAACCTGCGGATTGGTTCAAAAGTAATGACGTCACTGACACTCCAACCCCACGGTGTTCAACGAACCGCTCCTTTCGTCGGTTAGTCGCATTAAATTGTTGCGTAGCCGCGGAAATAATTTTTTCTCAAACATACTGGGAATATCGAATTCCCCACCATCCTCTCCCGCTCCTTTGTGTGTGATGGCACTGCACAGCAGGCTCACGTGCGGGCGTCAAGACCCAGCAGCATCGCCTGCGGGAGATAAACCACGGCCGCGCACCCACGCATTAATAGGCTCCAAACGCCATCAAGCCCTTATTCTCCCTCCTCCCAGCACACTCTGCGCCCTTTACGCGTGTCGCGTCGGCTGCGATGACCCAGTAGCAACATTGCTGTTGCCTCTTTATTGTCGCTCGCCGAAAGGTCCTAGGGTTCGAGTGTCGGCGGTGGTGGATTTTTGGCACACACTACAAAGCGGGGTCGAATTTAACGATTATATGAAGGAGAAGTCTAGTGGTCCGGTCGACTACCTAGATTAGTACGTTTCTGTGGTTTCTCTGATTAATACGAGGAAGAGTGCTGGAGCAGTACCTTAAGAAATGAGTCGTGGAACGCTGGCGATATTTCCTTCATTATTCTTGTCCCCTCCTTTTTCCCTCAAAAAACACTCGCACGTACAAGTAATGCATTATCACAGATGTCGGGAGCTTAGAACTTGCCCAGCTGGGGTAGTTCCCCACTGGGGGAGATAGTTGGAGTGGGAAACCTCTGGCAACATGACGTGTGGGTCGTCAGGTTGCTCTCTTTTTCCAATGAGAGGAATACCGCAATCTATAAAAAGCCTATACCTACGGGACTAAAGACCGCAGACGTTGACGCTTCCAGAAATACGCAATGGTTAAACGATCCACTCGTAGCTTCTTCACAGTCTGGAATTACGCTCCTCGCGACACTACTGACAGCTGAGCTAATTTTACAACTTTTATTCATTAAAATCAGACACATCACATGTGAGCTTTGTTTCCCAAGGATCCAGTTTGCGGTAGTTGCACCCGGACTTCGGTGAATTCCCAATTGAGCGGAAGCAACTAGGAATCATAATCATAAAGAAACACCCGTCACCCTTTCCCCATGTCTCGCATACGCCCCGCCCGTCCCCACCAGCCGCGGATCTCGGCGGGGAGGGCGAGGAAATTCGAAACCTGCGTATTTCAATGTCGGGCTCCGAAATTTCACAAAACAAGCTGGAAATGTATTCGATATTTATGGAGCGCTCTGTCAATGTTTGCGCGTCGCAAATAGCGCCGGGATGCGCTGCGCTTGACAAAGCGCGCGTGGATGCCGCTTTGCGTCGCGGTCGCCCTCCCACCCCTGCCACTCCCCCTTCCGCCCTCGCCCGCCCTCGCCCGCCCTCGCCCGCCCTCGCCCTCGCCCGCCCTCGCCCGCCCTCGCCCTCGCCCGCCCTCGCCCGCCCTCGCCCGCCCTCGCCCGCCCCCGCCCGCCCTCGCCCGCCCTCGCCCGCCCTCGCCCGCCCTCGCCCGCCCTCGCCCGCCCTCGCCCGCCCTCGCCCGCCCTCGCCCGCCCTCGCCCGCCCTCGCCCGCCCTCGCCCGCCCTCGCCCGCCCTCGCCCGCCCTCGCCCGCCCTCGCCCGCCCTCGCCCGCCCTCGCCCGCCCTCGCCCGCCCTCGCCCGCCCTCGCCCGCCCTCGCCCGCCCTCGCCCGCCCTCGCCCGTCCTCGCCCGCCCTCGCCCGCATATTATAGGGCCCTGATTTCGACAAATTTAGATGAAGTTTGTTCTTGTATTCATTATGTATTTGGCATTTTGGGACGATTGTGCGAATTTTCTTGCTAGATAACTGCGTCCCCTATGCATGTGTCTAGTTTAATTCTCGAGGCGTAAGATACTCTTAATTCTTCGGGATAAGAGAGACATTAGGCGAACATGACATTTCCCTTTACCACAAACGTAACTAGCAAACTTCACCTGTATGAGCTTACTTCACACAGCTTCAGAAACTGAGATGATTTCAAAGGAAAGCTACAACTATTTTTATCCCGACCAGGGATCGAGCCCGGGATTACACCTCGGGAAAGTAGTGCGTGCGCTACGTATTAACCATTCTTGAGGCAATCTTGTTCTAAAATGTAGTATATTTCTTCCTCTAACACGTGTAGTCTCGCATAACTTTGTAAGATTAGCGGCTTGTGGACATAAATTGGGAAAATATGTCAGAAGTGAGATATAGTTGCACCATTTTGAATACATTCAAATACTAATTTACTTTTATATGTACTTTACATGAATCTCCTGTGATATTTCCAATCTTTTCTAGAATATGGCTGCAATTGTTTTTGTTCGATTAGATGAAAGTGCATTGATAAATTTCCAATTTTCTTTGTCCCTCTGAAAATTTTAAAATAGCAAATTTTCAAATTTATTTTCGAAACCGTCTCAAACTTCCAATTTTAAAATCGGATAACTTTTCCTTAATGCATTCCCTCATCTTCAGATCTTTAAATGGTGTCATGTCTGCGAAAAGTTTCTTTATGTCGTGCAGACTCACTAGCTTCATTTTTTAATTGACCATTTCCTATTTGAATGTTGTTTTTTCTTTCTTAGTTAAAACTGTTATTGAGAATTTTCCTTCTTCTTTTTCAGACGGGCAAGCACTTCCACCGAACGTCACTGCTCATCAAGGCCTTCAACCACAAATTCCGCCTCGACCTCGAGCTCAATACGTAAGTACAATCCTCTCTTTACCTTAGGCGTGATTGTTATTTGCTCATCTCTCCGTATTGTTCCAGGGAACTTTCCATCGTTTTTATTTTTGTTAAATGTACTCTGTTGAGGCGCCACTGTGTCAATATATCTTTGTTATTGGGGCATCGTTGAGCGTCTTTTCATTTCGAAAATTAAATTTCTTGTTGACCTTCTCGAAGTCCCATTTAATTATTATCGGAGCAAATTTCAACATATTGTAAATATCAGTATCTTTAAATTCATAAGGCCTGTGAAATCTTGGTGCTTTATGTATTTTTTTAAATACAAAATTTAATTAAGTTAATTTCGATAACATTTTAGCTACAATGGAATTAATAAGTAGTAAAACTTTGGTTTTACCAACCTATCGGCAATAAAAATTTCACCATTTCACTGTATGACTTTAGCGCATAATATTAAAATGTATTAGAGATTCGCGAATCACACGACTAGAATTAGAGCCCCATTATATGTACCCAAAATTGCTGAAAAACCTGTTTCGTTAAATCCACACATCACCTTTTTTATTTCAATTGAAAATCTATGGCGTCACAAATAGACGAGCGTTATTGGAAATCGTTTCGAACAGTATAAAACAGAGATGGAGAATTGCGAGTGGTTTCATTTAGGTTTAACCCTTGGAAACACATTCGCCGTTATATAATCGATTGCATAATAAGAGAACACAAATTGTGCACGGAACTCAATAGTACTTCAATAAATGTCACGTTCTACTAGAGAATGTCGAAGCCAGTATAATAAATAATGCACCACAGGTAGGAGACAAGGACGTAATACAAAAAAGTTTCAATCGTTTAGCACCACTATTTTCTCGTTGTAATGAAAATAAACTGTTTTCCACAAGTTACCCCGTGTTTGTACTTTTTTTATTTTGTGCATCAATGAATAGCCGATTTAAATGCAAGGACAGTACTTTTAGTCAGATTCTGGTAAAAATGTACTATCTGAGTGATGAATTCAAATAAAGTCCTATTACATTTGATGATATTTAACTGTCTCTTAATCCTCTTGCAAAATATCTGTACAGCATTTCCGGAGTTTACTAGTTGCATCAATGAATAATAATTGTAATGTCACTTTCATCTGCGTTTTTTGGCTACATAGAGTATATTTACGATGCATTCATGCAAATAATGGAATTAGATCGCCAGCTCGCATGGACATACTTCATTGAGCGATTAAGTCTTAGTGAATTGAGTTCAATTAATTTACTAAGACATTCTTTGTCCAGAAAAACCTATTTTAAAACATTTGTTTTATGTGGTTGGAATTTAGATGTTTTCTACAGACATTTTGTGGGAATAAGCAAATTGAAATACGTAAGCTACATGACAATGCATATTTATAGAGAGGCATTGATATTGTTTAAATATTTGATATTGCACATAGTCTAAATAAAATACACATTTCCCCATTGTCGTACTTATAATTACTCATTCATGACGGATGAAAGAAAATTTTAACATATCATCTTTACAATTCACGCAGTTCTGAAAAAATAATGCTCTCTTCCGAAATTTTTTATTGTTAAATACTTCTAAATGAATTAGATACATATACCTAGACATTTAACTGAATTTTATGAAGGAATCTAAAATGTAAGTGGAGTTTTCTTTGATAGATAATGAAATTGGAGCCAAAATTCTATAAAATATTTTTTTCTGGTTTTGAGAATATTTTGTCGCGTGATTTCGTGTTATTTTTAACTAAGATTCTTACTTTGATATGTACTTTCAATTGCGTTACTGGTAACAATATGTTCGACATTTTTCTCTCTACTCCTATTAATGAACCAGCACAAAATTAAGAAATAGAAAATACTAGAAAGTATCACTTTTATAAACAATATTCATTACATAACAAATGACGTGATTACAGTATTTTTCCTACGAAGAACTCCGAAATCTCTAGACATTCAATTGAAAATATTTTGTGTAATTTTATTACTTTATTACCTGCAACATTTATATTGCTATATTTTAAAATCAAATACGGGTAACTTCATCGACCTATCTCTAGCAAATGATAAACTGGAGAACTTGCAAACAATAGTATAAATGATTATAATAATCAATGTGCCATTTGATTATTGTTAAGGACGATCACACACGGTAAAACGGTTAATGATCGGGAAATATAGAAAACTTCAACCTAGATAATTTCACTGCACATTATAACAGATAGACTTCTTCAGAATAAGCATAACTGAATTTTACAAAGAAATGTTGGGCGTGCCTTCATGTGCTCTCGCGGAATGAGAGAACTCAAACACTCATACGGGGGATATCTGCCGCCTCACACTTAATAAGGTTCATTTTATGTGGTTTTATCTCCACTCAGTCGTACGACAGATAGCATTTGGAACATATGTCTTTCTAAAAAATTAAGAAAATATTTTAACCCAAAATTTGAATATACAAATCATAAAAACAAATATGTGTTGAATAAATTTGTAAGTAAGCAATTTAGAAAACAAATAACATTTCATCAATATTCGTGAAATCTCTTGGCTGTAACACTATGCTGATGGAAACTAAGTTAGTGAAAAGTTCTTGAATAAGAGTTAATTTGTCAGTTGTGCAAACATTATGCTCCAGAATTTATGTCTAAGAGATCTCGTCAAAATTTAGAAACCACTTTTGCTGAAATTATTTCACA
Organism: Teleogryllus occipitalis; assembly: GCA_011170035.1. NCBI lineage: Eukaryota > Metazoa > Arthropoda > Insecta > Orthoptera > Gryllidae > Teleogryllus > Teleogryllus occipitalis. The sequence continues at coordinate 468,941 of BLKR01000515.1, forward strand.
AATCCATCAGACTAGTTGAGTTGTGCTGAAATATCTACTTTAATTTCGAAGAAAAGACCAATTTCAAGTATCAAGAATGTAGTGGTATCAAATTGCATACCATAACAAAGGAAGAGCTACTGATGCTACAACAGCGCATAATTTCTGGTCTTATTTCTAACGTTTACAATTTTCAAAAATTCTGTGAGTTCAACGATAATGGAGCCCGAGCCATTTTTATTTGGGTAATTTGCTCCAACTGAAAAAAAAATTGGAACCTTTTTTGAGAAATTTTGTTTTTAAAATTGCGTAAATGTCATCCAATGTTACGTGAAAACTACTCAAAATTCCGAAAATTTGTAAATAACCCTTTTTTAATATTCATGTTTAACGAACAAATTTTATTGAAGAAAAATTTCTCGTGTTCAATATTTTAGTTGTAGGAAGTTGCCGAAAAATTAGAACTATTTCAAGGATCGAAAATTCAGTAAGTTCAAGAAAATGATACTTGTTCCATTTTTCTTAAGCGTCCTTCTGTCTATCCGAGAAAGAAATTTAATCCAAAATATTGAAGCCATTTTTGATAAAATTTTGAAAACTTTTAAGCTCCATGTAAAGTACTTTAAAGAATAAGAATATCAGTTTCAAATTCGGAAGGCTTCGAGATCGTAAAGATCGATCGAGGAATATCATTTTGAGAAAAAAATAACGTCTGAACGGTTTAGGCGCAGATGTTGACCATATAAGAAGGGTCAGATAGGCCGAGGTTTTACCTGACCAATTTTTCCGTGTCAACGACCCGCAAAACGAAAATTCTCACTTCATAAAGCGTTAAGAAGAAGTAATTTATTATATACAGGAGCTAGTTATATCCCCTTTTTCGGTATCAGGGACCCAAAATACGAGTTTTTCTGTCAAAAAATTGCCACTTTAGACTGCAAAATTACAATTGTTTCTCTTCCCCATGTAATTGTGTAGTAATCAAGAAAATAAAATGGAATTTGATAAAAAATGAAATAAGAGTACTTCACTGTATTTTTTGTCCTAAAGGATAAATGCTTCCAATTATATGTGAAGTGCTAACTGGAATTATGGGAAAAATTAATTACATTTTCTCTGAAGAAGTCGAAATGAGTTCGCACTTCCGCTCCCGAGGCGGCGATCTGTTCACTTCCGCACCTCGTCAATTGAAGAAGTGGATTGAGATGGAAGAAAAGGTGATAACAAACTGAACGATTTCTATGTGCTGTAGCGGTGAGTAATTAAGACATATCGGCTTCCAGTATCTCCCGCCATAAAAGTCTGTAAGATACGCGTCATCTTTCATTAAGGGCGTCAATATTCCGCCCTCGCGAGCGGAATAACGCCTAAGTAAAAATCTGTAAACACCTGTGTTGCCCATTGTGTGATTTTAAAGTGGCGATGAGAGGTAACAGGTAGTAAATAAATAGATAATGGTAAGAATATAAGAAAGTTTTCTCATTGTGATTCTCGATGCATTGTGTCTATGAAAGAGAAAACGTTAATCCTTGCAACATGCATGAAATTTATTTCACCATGTTGCTTCTGTTAATAAGTGATATTTCTCTAGGCTAAGGTAAACATAAAATATTCATATCTAGTATATAAAAATCAATGTTGGTTTGTTCGTATTTTATGCGCGGCCGTATCATTCATCCAATTGCGATAAAACATTGTCAGGTTATTGCTAGCACTTTCGCAAAGAATATAGGCACGATACAATGGGAATGTACGTATGTGTGTTGCAAATATATGTACCTTGATGATGACTTTATTCATTTATGATGACTCAAACGCCCCTGAATCGAAACTCTACGCAATCCCCCGCACTGTCACGAATTATACGCGCCTTCGCTGCACATTCTGCTCCTGCGATTGCGAAATATCGGCCAGAATTATTACTTGGATATCTCGGACAAGTAAATCAAATTTCCCCAAGATGGTGTCATAGCGAATGCATGCTCAAACTTGAGGGAGAACGTTTTACCATTAGAATATTGGACAGCTTTGTCCAAACGAGGACACAGAGCAAGCTCATACTCGCGAAAAGTCTATTCATATTTGTGCAGAGCGTAGCGTAAAACGTGATTAACAATCACAGTACCAGTTGCGTGAATACATTGCAATGGCGGAGCATTGCCGGGTCCAGTAGTAGTACATATTTTAAGTTGCTTCCGACCAATTCATTCACATTCAGTAAACTAGCTACCTACGTACTAATTTTCTAGACATTGTATTCAGTTTCTTTCATTCCCCAGAGGGTAAATCACAATTAAGCCAACAGGAATCTAGCACATATATATATCCGTAATAAAACATATATCCGTAAAAAAATAGATCCTTTCAAACGACGTAGTTTATCCAGCACGAGTATATCATACGAATCGAAGTACTGTACACTCTGTGCTATCGACTATTGACACGCTACTAAAACGTCTAGTAGTCCCCAGCGCGCAGGTAATAATGACCGCGGGCACATTGAGACACCGCAAATAGTTGGTCGCGTCGCGTCGCGTCGCGTCGCGTCGCGCCCTGTTGGGTGAGTGGAGTGGTTGGCGCGGTGGGTGCTCTGCCGCCGTGTTTGTCCGCTCCCACATGATTAATGGGAGGCTCGATGCACGCGGACGCAACAGGGGGGGGAGGTATTAATGCGGTATCGGCGACACCCTCCGACTTCGGAGGCAATCACTTTCCGCGGTCTAATCAATCACGTGTGTTGGTTTCAAACTCAATACTCCGGGCGCGTTTCTTGCCCGTTCTGTGGATGTGACGTGGGCGGCACATTATTACGGGCATATTCATTTATTTGAAGGCGGCTAGGAAATTAATATGTAGTTTGTCAAGTGCTATGATTTGTGTCCTCATTATGGTGATTGCACAACCAATATTGTGATGTTTTGGTTTTGAACCCATTTTCTAAGCATTTATTTTATTGTTTTGTGTTCATGTAGGAGCAAAATTTCATGGAAATGGAATTGTTCCTAAATACGGATATAGTCTTCGCACCTTTATCTTACTTAGTTGACCTATTGGAATAGACATAAAAGTTGAAATGAATTCTTACGTTTCATTCACACGACACAATTTGATGAAAAAATTCACCTGACATTTCTAGTCGTAATATCAGTTTTTCACTCATTACCTAATGGTTTTCAAATGGAGTGCGTTAAAAAAGCCTAATGATTTTTTTAGTTGTGTATTAACTCTTTTACATTACTAAAGGCTTTCCATTCAAAAATTAAAGCCTGGAGCAATTATTTTATAATAAAGAATTTGTTACAAAATTAAAAGTTATTTCCATAATTTAATTCCATTCGAAAATAACTCAACATTTGTTTCAATTCCAATCAAACCAATATATCATCGGTGTGCAATAAAAGTGATACATTTCAAGCATTGTCATTTGCAGAAAGTTGTTATTCTGAACATAATATTTATTTCACGAACAAAGGCAAAGGGTATTACGCTAGATGCCGGCACTCCTGAAAACTATCTTCATTTGTAGAAATACATTTGTTCCAAATATATTTTTCACTTAACTAAAAATAAACGTTTTTTATTAGATACGTTACTTTCCTTGAGCACCAACGATATGTGTGAACTAATTTCTGGACGATATAAAATTTTTCATTTCTCGCATATATTCGGATTTACCGACGAATTTGCGTAGTAAATTATGTGATGCCACGGAAAATCGATTTCGAGATGTCAATGGAAATACGGATTCTGTGGTCCCCTGATACCGACAAAGTGTTTTTTCTTAAAATTTCGGTTCGTCTGTCTTTCCGGCGGTTATTTCGTCCATTTGTCGCGCGTAAACAACGTGAGCGCCTAAACTATCCGCCAATGTTTTTGAACTGGTTCGAGGCCTTGCGAGACTGAAATGAATTCTAGTAATTTTAGAAGAACTTCACTTGAAGCACCTGGAACATTTTCAAAATTTTCTTGAAAGTTACTCCAATTTTTACCTTTAATTTTTTGTAAGAGTAGATTAAAATACATTTATAAAGATGACGTAGAACTGATGTTCACAGTTACGCCTGAATTTTCGAAAATTGCCGCAGTTTGAAATTTTTAGGCCTCTTCCTAGAGCTCCAATATTGAAGATAAAGACTTTTTCTTAAAATTAATATTGTGCTTCATAATTAGTGCTTTAATAAATGTCATGTAAATTTTTTGAAACTGGTAGTAGCTTTTGGGCAAAGTTTGAGTGAAATAAGGGGAGTAACAAATAAATATTAAATCAATTTTCTCAAAAAGGCACCAATTTTTTTGTTAAATCTCTCTGTACGGATTTTTTTTGTTAAATCTCTCTGTACGTGTATTTTAAAGTTTTCTTTTTTTGTAAAAAAAATAACAGAAATGTAATTTTTACGTCTCTCACGTCGTTTAATTTTTAAATTCCCGGTATTTCAATATATTTTTGCATTTGTGAATACAAGGGCTTCAAGTGATGTAACAAATTTCTCTAAAATTCAAAACTTTTTTCTGGAAATGCTCTTATAATTGCACGTTTCCAGAAACGCTCAAACGACGCGTTTTTTCAAACACGGTTCCAAATTTTTCAATAAAAATTTTCACCTTACACCAAGTTTTGCTCTTTTATGATATTATTAAAGTCGTATTTCATTTCTACTATTAAGGGAGAAAAAAATTGAGAAGACCTTTCAAAAATGTGTTTTAGGCGTAGATAGATAGCAACTGGGAAGAGGGTGAGGAAAAACTGAAAAGCCCACAATAAACATATTAAGAAAATAAGTAGTACAAGAAAGTCTGTCTTTCCGTAGCACCACTAGTTCGTCTTACGTTCTCGCTCCATTAGGCGTCGTGATGTCACACACGGAATGTTTAAGCGAGAATACGCTGGCGCCCTCCAGCCACGAGAGCAACCTCTCAGAAAAAACATCTCTCTCAGCCGCCTGGCGTCGCCTCGCCTCGCCTCGTCGCGTCTCCAAATCGAACTCGATCTCGATCGACCTATCGGCGTCTGCTCTCCCCGCGTTCCTCCACCATTGTCCCACCCCCACCTTCTTACCTCCGCATCCGGTCGCACGTATTTTAAGTGGCTCCCCGCATAATTAATGAAAGCTAAGCCTGCGACGTCATATTAACGTCAGGAGTAATTAATGTAGAGGGTAGAAAGGACGCGGCGGGAAGGGTGCGAAGAGCGAACAAAAAAAAACGCTCGAAAAGAGGAAGAGAAATGTCGGACAGGAGGCCTCGAAGGTTCGCAGCAAGTTTAGCGTGGGCGTACAAAAAAAACGGGGTTGCATGTCGAGTAGCGGAGTTTTCCACGCAAAGGCTGTGGAGCCACGGCACAGCCAGGGGGTGGGGGGACGGCGGGGGGACAGGGACCTTGCGGGGGGGGGGGGCGAGATAAATGGGGCGGGCAAAAACGCTGTCCTCGACGCAACTTCGGCTTCGCAGTTGCGACTATATCCGCCCTCGAGTCGGGTCGATATATTGTTAAATCGTCGAGAAAAGTTTGCGCGTGGGGCCACGCGCTCGTGTAATTTAATGTCTGCTTCGGTTTCTTGCGGACGACTCTCCCTCCCGCACGATTCCCAGAGGGCAGAAGTAGGTGGCGACACACTGACCGGGATGTTTGTCTGCGAATGATAGTTATGAATGGTATCGTGCGCTACTCAGCGTCGGGGCAACTTTTTGTTATCCATCCGTCGGCTTTTAAGGAAGAGTTGTTGTTTCTAGCCAGGATGTATGCTATATTTCGTTTACTATGCGCAAATTCTCAGAATAACATTACAGTCGGAAGAACAATAAGAATGACGCATGCATCTACCATTGTGCTCCAGGTTTACTGCAGCGCAAAGATTTGTATTCTTTGCAAATAAAAAACAAATATTAAATGTTGTTGACTTCTTAACCATATATTTACTTTAATGTACTTTTAACAATTATCGATTAGTTACTAAAGAAATATTATAACGTACGGTGAATATTCAATATTCACAGTGCAAAGAATATCTCTATTTTGAATTAACATATTTCTGTAAATAATATTGTATATTCACATTAAGGGTTTCACTACCCAATTGATTTCCATCCAATAAATAATAGCTCTTTGATTATGATCTGTGGCAACTGCCAACGTAATTGGGTCGTTGATTGAAATAGTTCTTGCCAATTATTGAAAATGAAAGGGTTATATGTGCAAATCATGTTGGGTAAGAGATAAATTTCATTTGGCAAGTAATAACTTAGGATGACAAAATGGAAGGAGGAGAAAATTGCCTACAGTCACAGCACCTTCAAATTCTTTTTGATGTTTTTCATTATTGCATAGATTCATTCTCTTGATTTAGCTATTTTCCTCTAATCATGGATTCATTTTTCACAGAAATTACTTTAATAGTAGGCGCTTAATTAATTTATTTTTATCTTATGAATTTTTCTACTTTAATTTCGGGCAATCAGTTTTCATAATCACTTACATCGAAGATCTTTACATGTATATCTTTTTTCGCCTATGCAAAATAATGAAATCAAGCCTTTCGATTCAAGTGGTTGCACCTGAGTCTAGACCACCAGCATCGAATAGCGTGTGGGGAATTATGACCCACAAGTTGAAGTGGGATAACCACAGACAGAAAAAAGTTAAGGAGAAAACGTTTGGTAATCAACTTAATCTAATTATGTGAATTAGTTTTTTTTCTAGATTGTTGTTCAATAAACCTTCTTTGCGCAGTGACTACTTCTTTACAATTGGTAATACTCACAAGAGCCAATCATAGTCACTTACCGAAGCAGGATATTGGGATTAAAATTCAACTGTTAACCCTTCAGTAGTCGCGCCATATTTTGAAACTCGAGTAGTCCCGGTTAATTGATCGTTCGTAAGCAGAAAAAAGTGGATAAACGGAATGAATATTAGAGAAATGTTCCACGCTAAAAAAAATGAAACATTGTTCAGGAATGTTAAAAATATTGTAATAAAAAAATTATGACAATGGATGATCAATATTTAACTTATAGAGAAGAATTTGAAAGTTTATGAACAAAACTCTTTAATTAGTGAACAAAAATATTAACACATGTATTATATTTTTTATAATCATACCAAACAATTGACACCATTATACGTTCAGGTATGTCATTCACTTAGTTCGAATGACCATCCTCATCACACCAAAACATTTGGGGCAAACTATCGCCAGTGCTCGCACCGTACCGAGAGTCCACAATCACCGATTACTCCAAAACCACTACTACACTGATCGAATCGAAACAATACAATTTTTGAAGCAACATGTTTCCAAAGGACAAAAAAAGATAGATAAAAATAAAGTTGTGAGAAGGGAGAGTTCACGCGCGAACACTACGGGGTATCCGGTTTCAAGTTATGGTTGATGGAGAAATTGAAGATCGTTAGTTCCGTAAGTATAGTGCATGTTTTTTATCGCGGAAGGCGGCAATGATCTCCCCCTGTACTGCGAGATTCGGCGCCGACCAATACATCGGCATGCCGTAGTTTCCCCAACCAGGTATCTCCGACTAGCGGTGTATCGCCCCTGCCGAGACAAGTTCTAGGCTTCTGACGGGTCTCCTGGCATGTGTGGCAGTGTAGTGCATGTACGTGTGCGTGTAAGTAAGGGGTGAGGATAAAACAAGGAAGGAGAAGGAAAGATTGCGCGCGGTCTGTGGCCCGTTTGTTTGGGTACTTCTCCGGCATTCGCCTGGCGTTGATCCGAGAAACCACAGAAAACTACCGATCAAAACAGCCGACCGCTTGAATTCTCCTCCAGACAGCAACTGAACTCGGCGGAGTGTCGCAGATCCTGCCACCATTGGGACTCGAACCCTATTGTCCGTTCAGAGGCACTGCAGTCACGTTAATTGATGCCCTGAGCCACTTAAGCCGGTTCGGTTTCATGTTGTATGAGCTCATTTGTACGGACTCGTCATACGCGAGAGATACTCTGCAGACTTGCAGGGATCTACTGCTCCACCACGGCAGAGTGCCTTACAAAATTTCCCGGAAGCAGTTAGGCAAAATCCGCCGTTCGACTGCTGCTCGCCTCGCTCAGGTCGCAGCGGGCGAAACACGAATTGTTGATCGCAGGGATGTTTTGCCCGCTCGGCCCCGCTCTCCCTCTCCCACCACCACCGCACCCCACCCCATCCCGGAGCACTCGGCCGCTGACCGCCCTCACCCCACCGCTCGCCTGCCCGCCTCGCGATCAATCAGTGTCAGGGATCGCGAGCTTGACCCGCCACGTCACTTCCGGTGGCTGTGTTGCGCCCTCCTCAGCAAAAAATCTCGCTTCTCTTTGCCGCCGCCGCCATCGCCCTCCCCCCCTCCGCCCTGGGGAGCCCGTCGTGGAGGGTGGCGCTAATGTACAGCAATGCAAGAAGCGAACACGGCTCCGGACAGAACCGGCTCCACAAGTGTGTGTTATTGACCGCGAAGAGGCTACTGCAAGGGGGAAAAGTCTAGCCAGGGCTCAGCGGATTTAGCTTCTAGAGAGACTTCCAATTTACCGCAGAACTCTCATATTTGAAGTTCATTCGATAGTTTAGTGTTTATTGTCTGAAACATTTAAAATGACAAAAACAAAGAATGAAAAGAGTTTAAATATTCATTTACGAGTCACGTAACTTTAGCACCTCCTGTAACTTTTGAATGGTTGAAGTTATTGCAATGCAGTTTTCAGGAAAGTGCATGAGGGAATGGGGCTAATTTATACATATATCCATGTATATCTTATCACTTGTAATTTACGAGATATTTGAGGTAACTTGTGTTTTTTGTTGTTTTATTTTTGAAATGGAACAATAAATATATTTCGGTCTGTCATTCGGTCATTGTCATGTCATTCGATCTGTCATTTTTCGGTCGAAAAAAGACGAATTCAATTATATAAACATTTTTTAAAAAAATTTTGAGTAATTTTGACTTTTACCACTCGTGTTTAACGGATCTTTTGAATGTAACAGACCCCCACACAGGGTCACGCCGCGCTCCACCAGCAAACGCGTGCCCGGGGAAAGGAAGGGATCTTAGCATTTGTAGATACGAAACCTATTCCAAATATTCACAAAACTGTAGTAGTATTTTTCCTCAACTCTGCTTTCCATCCTTCCGCATTTTCAGACTTTTTTGTATTACTTAAGAATTGAAGGGTTGTAAATACGGATTTGTCATAAGTAGTATGTATTGAACTAAGATTGTTATTTCTACTTCATTTAAAGGGGTGTCGTTCCACAGGATATTAATGGTATCTTGGAAATTAAACACTATAAGAATAAATTATTAATATTGAAAAAAGAAAATTGTAAATTTTCAGAAAATAGTTTTATTGTTAATAATTTTATAATTAGTATAATTAAATAGTTTTATAATTAATAATTTCTAATGAAAAGTAAAGATGCAGAAATATAATTACAATAACTATCCCTACATTATTATAAGCTTTTTAACATTAAAAATGATTCCTCAAAATGTCCAATATTCTTTGTATAGTCGTAATAATTTATTCTAATTGTGTTTTCTTTCAAGATCCCATTAATATCCTGTGATATAAATCTCCATAAAATGTTGTTAAAGCAATAAAAAAATGTTATTACAATGCATACTTAATGACAAATCCTTATTTGAAATCCTCCATTTCCTTCAAAGACGAAAAAACTGAAAATGTAAAGACTGGAAAGCGAAGTTTAGGGAAAAAATTGCAACAGTTTTGTGAATATGTTTCGTATCATCAAATACTCAAATCAATTTCCCTTCCCCGAGCGCACGTTGGCTGGTAGAGCGCTGCGTGACTTTGTGTCGCGGACTGTTGCATTCAAAATATCCGTTAAACACGAGTCGCAAAAAATTAAAATTACTTTAAAAAATTCCTATCTAACATATGTATATCATTGAATTTGTCTTTTTACGCTCATCATGATAGACTGAAAAATATGCATTGTTCCATTTGAAGAAAACAAAGTTACCTCAAGTATCTCGTAAAATACAAGTGACAAAATATAAATAAATACATTTATCAATTAGCCCCATTCCCTCATGCATTTTCGTGAAAATTGCATTGCAGTAACATCAACTGTTCAAAAGTTACAGAAGATGCTAAAGTTACGTTATATATATATATATATATATATATATATATATATATATATATGTGTGTGTGTGTGTGTGTGTGTGTGTGTGTGTGTGTGTGTGTGTGTGTGTGTGTGTGTGTGTGTGTGTGTGTGTTGGTAGCACGAACTGCATCTTGTAACAAAAGAAAGCGTAATTTGCGTATTCACTCAGCACCCTCTCCACTAAGGCCTCGGCGCTCTGTCGTGACGTCACCTCTAGAAGGCAAGCGCTGTTTTACCTAAGAGAACACGCAAGGTCACACGCCGAACGGCGTACAATCGTGCCTGGGTTTTAAATTTACTATTCCCAATATTAATAATTACCGTAGTTATAAAAGTAAATATTAAAGTTATAATAATACTCATGAAAAAATTTAGAATTTATTAATGATATTAAAGAAATAAACAAATGTCTACATTCTTACATCACTAGACATGATGGCCATGTTTCCACTCATTCCCTATTTACAAGTCATGGATATCTTAAATAAAATTCAAGAATTAAATAAATTCCAAAATTAGAAATGCTGATTACTTTTAGACATAGTTTAAATTATATAACATTTAAATTTAATAATAAAATATATAAAGTTGATTGCACACCAATAGAAGGTTCACTAGTCAACTTTTTTTCATGAGATTGTTTTTTAATTTGATACACAGAAAATTTAATGAACAAAGCATTACTGTAAATAAAATGTGAAAAATATCTTCCCTACTGTAATTATTATTATTATAATACATTTTTTGGCATTACAAATATGAGTAAATATTGTTTTGTCAATAATATAAAATTAATATACAATATACCTTCCAACAAAAACCATTTAATTAACACAAAAGATAAAATTGGAAGAATGGAACTAGAAAATGTCGTTTGTGGCTTTGAATTCATACAGATTGTCCTTAGACCTATTTAGGACAAACTGGAAGAAAATTAAAATTATAAGTTAATAAACATGCAAAACAAAATTTTAATCATCCAAATAGGAAAAATTCATTGACAAAAATATTTAATTATAATCACAAAATTGATTTCAAACTAAAATATTCTCACAAAGTAAGAGAAACACTTAAATAAAATTAAATAAATTTATGAACTCATTAAAGTATGAGTTAACAATATTTATAAGATCTTTTGTATGAAATCAAATATTTTCTTTCATCCTGCTCCTTTGTACAACCGCGATTGTTATATTGAATAAAATAAGGCAACAATATTAAAGCTCACATTTTAAAGTCCTTTTTATAAATACATGTATATGTAACATATTTAATTTATTATTTGAATCCTTTAGTCTGGTGAGAACAAAATACATTAAAAAACATTGCTAATAAAGTTTGAAAAATGTAAATGCAGTGAAAATATTTAATTTTCTTTCTCTAAATTCAAAGTACTATAAAGCATCTTGATTTTATTTATTTAAGATTAGTCGCAAGGCTAGTATTAAAATTTGAGTAGACTATTCGTTAAGTTTGCTTGATACAACTTAATAGAGGGAAGAATTCAGATGTCAAGCAGGAACAGGAAATTTGAAAAGGAAAAAAAGAGCATTTTTATCAAAAGTTTTAATAAAAATATTACTTACCACACAACATGTGGTTAAATTCATTACATTTTGAAGCAATTAACATATTTTATTATATATACACACTGTACTAGATACATACAAATAAACACTATTTTGTAAATAGAAATTTATTGCAGGAAACATTGTCTAAAACTATAACGTTCTACTTAGTAATCATATTCAACAGATGACTGCATTAACGTGGCCTAGTAAGAGGCACAGACAATTTCTTGCCTGTCTTCTCGTCGTAGCATTCAGCGACCTTTATTATATCGCCTTCTGTGAAGTGCAGTTCACACACCTGTAAATAAAACAAGCAGAGAGTAGGGTCAGTATATCTATACATAAATTCTTGGATCAGGATTACTTCTGTTAGTTTCTTAATATGTTTCACATATGCTATGAACAATAAAGAAGATGTTTGTTAAGAAGTTACTATAGTGTATGAAGATCTCTCTTTATTCACTTGTCCATATTAATATGGACATCTTACATTAGCCACCTACAACATTTCATTATCTATGAAACAAACATTCTAAATTTATAAGTCGCAAGAGTAAAAATATTTCAGTTCTTTACTATAGAGCTACTCGCACGACAGAACTATTTTCATTTGAGGAAATATTAAATGCACAAAAAAAAAGTATCATGTGAGTATTAAGAAAGTTTATAAATTCATATTTATTGACTACAATTTTAGTCATTTCTAAAATATACAAATCGGTTTCTCACTTCGCAACACTAATTCCTGTAACAAACCATACACTTAACCTCACTTTTAGTAGTTGAGAAAAATGTGTATAAAACGTGCATCTATCATAAATATAACGAAAAAAGAAATATTTGGATGTACATAATAATTCTATAATATGTTTAATAACACTAAAAGATGCTTACCTTTGAATATTTGGAAGGTGTGAAATCACGTGGCACAGCGCTGAGCCATTTCCTTCTCAATTCTGCATTCTTAATTTCACATGGGAGCGAAAACACTTGCACTTTCGGTCCCGTTGGATAATTTCCCTTACAATTTGGAACACAACACGAAAAAAACATTTTCGAAACTCTGTTTCACACAAAAACACGGCTTCGCGAACGAACACCACGATACTGAGAGGGAGAATCAGTTTTGCAAGAATACCCGAAGCCCCTTACAGAAAATTTTCAATATACCTACTAGTTGTGACGTAGTCAGTCCGGAAATGACGTAGCACCGAGGCCTGTGTGGAGAGGGTGCTGATCAGAGCAGCCGGCTCAGTCGTTAAGGCGTCGCTCAAGGAAAGCGCTTGCAATTAAGACCAGCCTGGTAGTGCGTGCGGTGGTGGAGCAGGCGTGCCAACGGGTCGAGTGCCTGGCGGGCGGCGGCCCAGGGCACGGGCTGGTTGTCCACGCGCACCGCCGCCACCATACACAGCGCGCGCCGCCACGAGAGGAGCCCAGCCTGCGCCAGCGCCACCGCGTTGTCGTGCAGCGCTGCGCGGTCGACCCTCGAAATGGTCCACTCCACCATGTCCTCCCGCACGTACTCCTTCTCCAGCGCCGCCCACGTCGCCTCGTCGTACTGCACGCGGTAATAGCCTGCGAGCGGTAGTTAGATTGACAGATTGATGAGAGATTTTGCGTCATCTGTTAAAGTCATTGGTTCCGTAAGTGTATTGCATGGTTTTGGTCGGGAGGTGGTGTTGGTGTTGGTGTTGGTGGTCGTAAACATCCCCCACAGGATGGCGACATTCGGCGTTGACCTACCGTCGGCTAGCTGGGTATTCCCCAACCATGTATCTCCCACCAGCCGGGAACCGCTCCAGCTGGTGCAAAGTGTAAGCTCCCGACTGATTTCCTGTCATATGTGGGAGTGTAAGTGTGTGTAAGTAAACTGTAGATTAGTACAAGGAAGCAAAGGTCGCGTGCAGTCCGTGGCCTGTTTGTTAAAGTACTGTCCTACACTCGCCTGGTATCGGAGAAGCCACACAAAACTACCGATCAGAAGAGCCGATCGGTAGAATTCTCCTCCAGACGTCGACGAACTCGTCAGAGGTATTGCCGAAAATGCTGTCACCATCGTTATTCTCACCCTAGGACCTTCCAATAAGAGGCACTGCAGTAACATCAGTTGTTGCCCTTAGTCATCTCACCTGGTCCCTCCAAGAGCGTGTTTTCCTCTCGCGAGAACGTGTCATTCGCCGCCGACTTAAACGTAGGCTAGCAGGGAATTTTTCCATTTCATTCTCCTCAGGCGAATGCAGGTCCTGCAGGGGCTAGCTCTAATTGCCTATCTGGCATCCCGACACATATGGTAACTCGAGGTGCTACGCCAGAATGGCACAGTCTTTCTCGTAGTTAAGTTATCTAATTTCCTTGCTTCGGTCTTGCCTCATCCTCTTGCCAGCTGCAATCTATCACCGCCCAAAATACATTTTTTGAAATATTCTCATCTTTTCGGGTTCTAAAAAGTAGAACCGAAATATTATTTTAAGAATATGAAAGAAGGCTATAACGTTGTCCTAAATAGCAATTGCAATTGAAAAGTTTAGAACAGTTTTCAAGAAAATGGCGTTAAGCGTTACTGTAAATGCGAAATTTGAAGCTATTTTTCACAGGAGTCTATAGAGTTTTTGAAAAACTTCATTTGAAGTAATTTAAAGAACTTCCACTCACAAGTTCAATAATGTATACAAATCCATTGAAATGTGAGAGATATTGAAAAAAATTACATAGGTGTAATTTTTCAAAAAAACAATAGAATCCCCCAAAGTGAACTTTACGTGATATTAAATAGTGCTATTACCAATATCCGGTGGAAAAGTTGGAAGAATAATTTAGAGCCGTTTTAGAGAAAATGGCGTTTGAGCGTTCCTGAAAATGCGGAATTTTGAGATCATTTTAACAAAAAACTGTTGAGTTTTCGAGAAACTTTACTTGATATTATTTTAAGTACTCATAATTACAATAACGTGAAGAAATCGCCTCTAATATAAATATACCGACGTGAGAAACAAGTAAAAAAATTATTTTTTGTAATTTTTGAAAACAAAAATTATACACAAAAATAAACTACGTCATGTTAAATGGTACAATAAGCACTAACCATTGAAAAAAATTGAAGATAAAAGTTGAAGTCATTTTTGAGAAATTGGCGTTCGGGCGTTTGAGAAAATGCTGGCTTTTGAGCTTATTTTCACAAAAAAACTGTTGTGGTTGTGAGAAACTTAATTTGACATTATTTAAAGCACATGTACTTATAAATACAGTAGCGTGAAGAAATCGCCTCTAAAGTCAGTATTACCGACGCGAGAGAAAAGTCAAAAATGTACATTTGTGATTTTTTTGAAAAACAAAAGAATAGAGCAATATGGCGTTTAGGTCATCGTATAGCGTTCATTTAGCACTAACCATACCAAAAATTATAGAAAATATTTGGAGTCGTTTTCGAGAAAATCTTGTTTTTGTAAATATTTAAAATTGCAGATATTTGGCGCACTATTGCACGAAAATTACTAAAGTTTACAAAAAAATTACATGACCTTAATGAAAGAACTATTTATGCACAACAAATTTCATTTATAGGAAAATTCTCTATCTTCAATATTGTAGTTGTAAGAAGTTGCGTAAAAAATGCATACTTTTACAATTTCCGAAAATTCAGAATTAACCGTGAAAATCGGACCTATGCCATCTTTATAGGTGTATTTTACTCTATTCTTACCAAAAATTTAAAGAAAAAATTTGGAACTGTTTTTGAGGAAAGTTTGAAAATATTCCTAGAGCTTCATATAAAGTTCCCCCAAAAACAAATGAATGTTTTTCAAAACGCAAAAAAAGAGATGGGTTTTTTCAATTTGGAAAAAAAATTATGCACGGTTTTAGGCGCTAGTTTTGTTCACATACGACAGACGGACAGACGGACGGACGGACGGACGGACGGACGGACGGACGGACGGACGGACGTTTTGGTTTCAATCGGTTTTTCGGCATCAAGGACCCACAATACAAGGATTCTAGCTACACCACTTGTTAGAAGATTTTTTCTTAATTTAGCAACTGGATTTATCTACTTTTTCGTTATCAGGGCCCGGAAATAATTTTTTTCTGCCGAAAATTCGCCGTTTTTTCGCGCAGCCTTATATAACTTTCTCTATTTTTTAAGAATTTAAAAAAGTCGTCGTTGGTACTCACCCCCCTGATCAACGTTGAAGATGACCCACTCGTCGGCAGTGAGGGTGGGAATGGTTATGACGTGCTCCTGGTCCTCTGGTCCCAGCCAGGCCATGGGAGCCGGAGGTGGGTCCACCCAATGAGCCCGTTCCCGGCTGGTCATCCACGTCAGGCACACGTAGTACTTCTCTGCGGCATCCGCGCCGTTCTGCAGGAACCGGCGCTGCAAGGAACATACACCGCCTTCGTTACGGTACCCTTCCTCTCTTTCTCCGTCATCAACTGCCGGCTGAGTTCCGGCGATACGTCGTTAGCCTAGAGGTGTCAGCAGTGAGGGGACACATAGCCGCCCGAACATCAATTCGGGTGGCCCCCAGTTGGGCTCTCGGCTTCATGATAGTGGCGTGATACTCTGGGCAAAGAGGAGAGACTTGTTCCCAGCACATGTGAGTAGCGCATTGATTTGACTCCGTCCCTAGCCTGGATAGCTGGGAGCTCTGAGTTGGCAGGGCGGCCCGATCCAGGTATTGTTGGGGGAGGTTACCGTGAGGGTCAACTGCGTTACGGCGAGACCCAGATACCAGCCTAAAGGTACGTCTGCGGGGGGTGCGGGTAGAGGCTAGTGCCTAGGTGAATTCCCACTGATACAGTACAAGTGCGGGATAGACGCACGGCAGACATTCTCCTACCGGCTGAGTTGTCTCAGAGCCCGCATCACCGTTGCTATTGGAGCGACTCCGACCAGGAGGTCCTAGGATTCAAACCCCGACGATAGCGGAAGTTCGACACTAGCTTGATATCTAGGTGGAATTCAGTCGCTATCTGGGGGAGAATTCTAGCGGCCGGCTGCTCTGATTGGTAGTTTTCCGTGCTTTTTATGATCAATATCAGGCGAATGTCAGAGTAGAACCTTAACAAATGGGTCGCGCGGGCTTTGCGCCATCTTTTCTTCGTCTTCCTTTTCATATTCTCTTCTCTTACACACGCGTCGTCACCTGTATTGATTGGAGAAACTATGGAAAATACAGTTATGAGCAGTTGTCCGCTAGAATACTCCTCCTGATAGTGTCTGTATGTAACTCTTGTACGTAAAGTCGAAAATCCGCCACTGTTTGGACTTAAGTCTTAGGAACTTCCTGTCAGCAACGAATCAGAGTTAACGAATATAGAGCTGAAACTTCGGACGGAATGCGCTTTTGCCTGTGGGAGGGTTTATTCATGATGGAAAGTGATGGGTGAGCTGCTCTGGCGCACCGTTTTTTGCTCGTTCTGCGCAGCACCAGATACGTCACGAAATACGTGACCCCAAAACGGGCACTTCGTTTGAAAAGCCAGACCTGACTCTAGCTGGCATGCTGCATTGAAAGCGGGGAGTGTTGAGACACATTTTGAAATTGACAATTTTTAGCGAGGACCAACCAACAATAACACGCTGATGGTGTATTTAAAATAAAAGATGCAACATGTTTTTAAATGCTTCATAAATCTGTTTCAATGACTTGTAACAACGTAAAAATTTTCGTGTGTGTCTGCATTTAAAATTCCCGCTAACATTTAGAAGCAGTCTGGCGCTGAAGACGCATTGGTTGCATAGTGGTTTACCTGTGTGAGACGGAAGGATTCTGGTCCAGTGCGGTTGACGAAAAGTACAGGGTACCCTGGCGTTTCCGTCCAACTTCTCAAGGCTGCCAACAGTGTCTGGTTACTCCGCTTAGATCGAGTTTCGTTGTTGTATTTCAATAGAGCGTCAAACAGGTGCTCTGGCGTTGCATCTGAGAATTTCCTACGCAAAAGAATTATAAAACCATAAACCCTCCGTCCATTTTGTCCTTGTCTCCCCTTTCCCGTATATCATTTTTCCTCCTTCGCTCTTTTTTATTTTTATCATAATACTCAAAACGTATTTCTTATTGCTTTATCAAATGTGAAGTTTCAACTTTATATTTTCTAATAAATGTGAGGAAGGTCTATGTATACTAACGAAAGTCATTAAATGTAACAACTGTTTACGTAATAAATATTAACTATTAGGGAACAAATAAAAAATACATTTTATATCCAGCATAAAATGAAACTTCTGTATAAGGAAAAAAATAAACTCGACTTGAAAACTACTTCTATACCTCCACCCCACCCCAGACCCAAGAAAATTTCGGAATGATATAAACTAATATTTTCGACGCACGGAAAGAGACAACACATTATTTAATTTAAAACACTCAAACTTTAATATAATCGTATGATTAAGAACAATAAACAAACCCAAAATAATAACCTAAATTTAAATCTAAAATACTAAATATGCAACATAACGTTTCGGCTGCCCCAGTTTGGTGTCTTTAGAAATGTGCATTTTTTATAGTATTGCAAACAGTTTTATTTTAAAACGTGTGATAAAATATTAAGACATTTAAAATTAGAATTCAGATTTAGAACGTTAGAAATGTACTATTTTTAATATAAATTTTATGGAATCTTGAGCAGATGCTACAAATCAATTTCATAGTTTTTTTTGTCAATTTGTCCGCCCTATATCTTGTTTTGTTATTTTTATTACAAGAAGTCTTATAAGTGTACACGCAATTCACTAGCTTCTTAGTGAAATGAATATTCAATCAAATTTCTAAGTTGTCCTTGCAAATTGTATTTAATTAACTTATTATTAACACACATTAATTGACAAACGTGAGTCTTTTTTATTTGGAAAGTTTAAATTTTAATATTTCTTTCGTAAAAATAATATAGTAGTTTGCCTCGGAGTACCCTAATACGTAGTATGCCTAATATGTAGTTTGCCTATTTCTAGAGAACCTACCTGTCATTCAGAAAATCCTGCAGGGCCAACTTTAAATTTTCTTCCCCTAAGACGTTATTAATCTGCCTCAATATAGCAGCACCTGCAATTGTCGTGTTGGATAAGTAACATGTTTTTGTTGTGAACAAGATGAATATTTGAACGTTAACATAAAAAGTATGGAAAAAAGGAAAATGAAAATGAAAAAAGGAATTAAAAGAGATCAAAGGAACTAGAACTTAAACAGATAAAAACAGAAAGGGGTAAAAAGTAGAAAGAACAAGAAGATAAATGATGGAATTAACAAAAAGTGTGAATAGAAAGTGAAGAAAAAAAACGAAATGAATCCTTAACCTTCCATATATCACATGCTTTCTTAATGTATTTTATTGAAAAATCAGTTAATATTGCAGAATGGCATAGAAGTAGAATCCCGAAAAAGCAGGACAGACTGTAAAACTCATTTTGTTCAGGTTTCGTTCCCAGTGTTGGTTTTTGAGGGGGTTGTTAATGTACAGCGTTATTGGTGGCATTAATTTGCTTATGTCTCCGAAGGTTTGTTGCTTTTCTAGCATGTTTTGTGTGTTGCCGATCGCCGTAGGGGCCGGTTAGGCGGGGGCAAAATAAACGACATTTGTTATGTCCTTATGTTCACGCATAATTAGAGCAGCACGGGCGAGAGGTATTTACATTTCTGAATCCGGGGATGAGCGCTCGGGGTGCCAGAATCACTCCAGCGCAATGTCGGAGGCCTTGTAGATGTTTATAATTTTTCAGACTTCTCAATATCTTTCGATGAAAGCACAGGCCGCTTATGCTTCATCTGCTTCCGCCCCTTTTCGAGAAATGTCGCAAAGGGGAATGTGACGCGGGTGGGGTCCCTGAGCTACCTACGTCTCCTTTCGTTTCTGCTTCTTGACACGCAGTTCACAGCAGTGGACGATCCATAAAACCTATAAATTTTGCTCTATTTTAACTTAGAATTTTTTTTCTTTCTTTATACATTAAAATAGAATAAAGTTCATGTTTTTTCTGCATTGCTTTTATAATTTTATTGGAGTTCTTTGTTTTGATCTACTCTTTCCCCCTTCCTCCTCTCGCTTTTTACTGTCTTTCATTGTTAATATTAAAAATAGTAAGGTCTATTTTTTACATTGGTCAGCTCCCTTTCTGCCCAAACTTGCCTCTCTATCTGCACATTGAGGATGCTTACTCTTGTAATGGAAACTTTTTCCGTTATGTGTTATGATATCATTTGTTTAAAAAATATTTTATATCAAAAAATTCATATGCTTTTACAATACAATAAGTGCTTGTTCAAAGATGTTTTGGTTATTTCCCACCCAATTTATGTTTTGTTCTTATTACTTACATTTTTCAATTAAACTTGAATTTTCAAGTTTTTCATTCTGTTGTTTATTATTTTAAAATTTGTATTCAATACATTAAAAAAAGGTTGTAATTTTTATTTTAAGATGAAAATGTAAACAACTGATGATGCTTTAAACCTCACGTGAAACGTCGTATTGTGAAATAAAGACTTTTTTTGTAAATTACCTTTATCTTAAATACTCGTATAAGGATATTTGTGTTTTTATTGTATATTTAATGAGACAATCACTTCATTTTTTGACATTTATTTGTGTTTAAATTGTTCTAGTTGTGCTCTGCAAATCCTTAATAAAAATAAATTATAAACATATTACTTTTATATGCTTTGGCCATTTTTTGGCACAGTGTGTTGTGCATGTTGCGAAAGTTGCAAATGCATGAAAAAAATTAACTATTAAAATACTTATACTTTTTTTGTTTCATAACAAAATTTGCTGTAACTATCGTCAGTGTTATAAATCAAATCGTGTAAAAATTCATGTAAATGCCGGAAAGAGAGTGTAGTAGTTCACAGCGCTTTCCCTATGTACTCATATTCATTGAAATCAACAAAAACATATGTTTTTCTACAATTCTTTCAGAATGTCATTTACGAAATAGGCCAATATTTGTACAAATCGATTTTTCTAGTCGAGAGGAATCGAGCTACAGATCGAGAGGAATGTAACCGTGAGTGAAGGACGCAGAATACTTAATTTATATATACGAATTGTTGTTTCGTTTATAAATTACCCTCAGGGTTTAATAAACAGCGACAAGACAGGGTCCTAAAAATCCTAAAAATAAAAAACGTATTTGATGGTGCCACTCTCAAAAGATGTTTTATTGATGTTTTCGAGCGCGTCAGCTATTAAGTCCTGCAAGTGTAGCGCATACCCACTGAATGACTAGATTTATCACCACCTGTCCTATAAGTCGGACTTCATGGTTTCCCCATCCAGGTATCCCCATCCAGATATCTCTCACCAGCGAGGCACTACCCCAGCCGTGACACGCCCTAAGCTCCCGACTGGTCTTCCGAGTGTGTCTGTAAGAAAGGGGAAATGATAGGACCAGGAAGAGAAAGGAAAGATCTCGCGCGGTCCATGGCCCGTTTGTCAAGGTACTGCTC